>OY730194.1:12883226-13483226 GCA_963422505.1 Pseudognaphalium luteoalbum
AGACCATGTTCATGTTTGACACAGATAACTAAGTACCTTTGATGGGGTTCACGACGTCCCATCATAAAGGCCGTAATCACGTTTACTGGTTGAAAGGCGATTAGTTTAATAGGTTTAAAATCATAGATAGAAAGTAAATCAAAGCACTATAATATCATTCCAACCAATTTACGACTAACTACATCATAGCAAACACGCAATATCACTACTCGCTAATCATGGCAATCAATCCTAAATCTAGCATGACAACAGTAATAACAATCATCATAATGAAATAGATAAAGGATAGATATAACCGTAATAAGAGCGTAGCTGAATACAACTTGAACGTTACACGAGCAGAACTCCTAGTATGCGCCAAGCAATATTACAAGGTTGCCCCTCTACTAACTAAATACTAATCTACTACTAATTATAACATAAACCTAGAGAGAGAGTAGTGAGAGAAAGTGTTGAAGTGTTTCTTGGTTGAGAAGTGTGAAGGTGTTTTGAAATGATGAAATGAGGCTTGTATTTATAGAGATCGCACAAACGTATTCGTAGACCGTATCCAAACCTTCAAACGCACAACCGTATCGCAAAGGCGAATAAAAATCGGATTTTTATCACCCAAACGCACAATACGGCTGAGTTGGACTGTATACGGCTGAACTGGACCGTATACGGCTGTGCATAGGGTGAATGAGGCTGAACTGGGCCGTATACGGCTGAGCACAGGACGTATACGGTCTGTGTCCAGCCGTATACGGTCTGGCTCAGCCGTATACGGCTGTGCTTAGCCGTATCCTGCTCCTTCGGTTCTTCGTTTCTTCGTTCGGGCGTAACTTCTTCGTCGTTTATCCGTTTTGAGTGTTCTTTATATCCACGTGATCGTATTTTCCTAACGAAGAAAATGACATAAGTTAGAGGTCATAATTCTTTGTGGAGCTCAAAAAGTGCTAAAATACGTGAACAGAAGATTCAATGATCGTTTGTGCTCTGTTTTACTCATTTTTAGGTGTTTTTGTTGATTCTTGAAACATCGTCTATATTTTAGCCCTTATGATGAAATGTGCTGTTTAAGTTCATATTCAAGTGTTTTCATTAATAATTGGGCCAAAATGGTGAGATAATGGCACACAAAAACATGACTTTTTGCGTGTCATCAAAAATATATTCTAAAACTCTAAAAGTATGGTATATAACAAAAGTAGTTAATTTTGTAGATATGAATGATTATAATAAATAGGTGCTACACAATACACAATCCACGACAACAATTGCAGCCTAAGCTCTCTCCAATGCAATCTGCAGCAACATTTGCAGGCATAAAAGTTATAAACCACACCTGGATAAAGAAAATACATCAAATTAAATTAAGACCCATCTTTTGAAAAATAAATAACAAAGATATTACAAATTTCATATCACGGAGTTTTACTAGTACAAAATGAAAATCACACTCACTCATAATCAATAATATTTAAATTCTTTGTATACTTCAAACATGATCCACTATAGTCTGCACAATGTATTTAAACTATTCAAGAGAAGAAAACATTTTTATGCGAGTTAAAATACTATGAATACATGACTTTCTCATCATTTTCTTGATGAAATTGGGCTTTCATTCATAGTCTTCAATTTCAGCAGAGAGAACGTGTATTTAATATAACACATGGATATACAGAAGTCAAACTACCAACTTTGATCCAACAAAGCCATTCTACCAAGTTCAACATATTTGAAAATACCGTTTCTAGACTAGTAAGTCAATGGCAACATTTAAATTTGATGAGAAAGCTAAGCAATGGTACTGCCATTACTATGATCCAGAAATCTCAACCAACTTCATCATGCATCCTACATAATATAAAATTCATTCGTTAGTAATGTTCAAAGGAATGTGATTAAAGTTTAATACACAAATAAACTATAAAACTATTTGGAAATAGCAAAGTGAAAATAGCTAAAGCTCCTTTTCATAAACTTCCCCACTCAACTTCGATCTTATATGTAAAAATATTTAAACCCACAGTATACAACCATATGCGGTGTCATACATGTCAAGAAATGAAACATAACAACAATGACCTATTTGTCATTCTAAAAAGGTCTACATGTGGCTGGAGAGAAATTGAACTTTTACTAACACCTTCGAGCAAGATCCTTTGCCTTTCTACGCTATGTTATAAAAAATTTAGAACATAAATAATAATAGTGCAAGGAGGTATATGTATATAACTTACAAAGGTATATGTATCTACGTATAAGCTCTACAAATTCCCAAATTCTATGTATACTAGTTGTACTATGATACCCTCAAAAATATAAATAGTACCATTTACTAATAAGTTATAAGCTAATGGTTCAATCTATGTATTCAACACAAACTTCTAACTAAAAGCGCAAACTTCAAACTAGAAACGCAAACGTAATGAAGAAAGATAAAATTAATAAACTAACTCTCAATTATAGAACTTTCATTGTAGATAATAGAGATGCCAAATAACAAATAACATGATAGATCGTGTTTCAAATACGCACGTTCTTTCCGTACGCAGCATACGCACCCATATATAATTGACGCGTGTCCCTTCCTTCTTCCTTCTTCTTCTTCGGCCAAGATCCCTGCCTTGCATCGAATTTATTTTATATGTTAATTAATTTCGGCATCTCCAGTTATATCTCCAGAAAGATTCTTTTTCCAATTTCAAATCATCTTTCTCGTCAAATTTTTTACAGTTTCTCAATTGTTAAACAAGATTTCTACGATCGTGGTTCGCGTATGCATTATGTTAGTATAAACAGAGTATGCACAATATTAAAACGTGATACACAATGAACAATATGAATTTTAAAAGTGATACACAATGCACAATCTGAAAATCATGCGATTAGGTTTAGAAATATCAAATAAAAAGCATGATACACAATGAACATTCTAAAAATAATGTATTAAAACGTGATACAAAATGAACAATATGAATGTATGATTAAAAAACGTGATACACAATGAGCAATATGTTATGTATTGTGTATCAACTATATGGTGTGTAATGTGTATCAATGAAAAGAACAGACTGCGTACACTGTACGTTAATGGACCTGCGTCTAAGAACCCCACTCATAATTGAAAACGGTTGATGTAGCTCTCTGTGACATTTCATCGAATAGGTAGCGTGCAACTATCAACTTCTCCAATCACACCCACAATTACTAACTCTACTTCTTACTATCAAATGAATATTATATTATAAAACAATAAAGAAAAAGAAATTGTATCAACAAACCTTATATACAATATATAGAACGAATCAAACTGGTACTTAAAGTTCTCACAAAAAATTCAGAATCAAAATTAGGCTTTATAGAAACTTACCTTTGTTGAAGGAATCAATTGAATGAACAAACAATTGATTAGTGGAATACACAATTGATTGATGTAGAAATTAAAATAAATCCAATGAACAAATACACAATTAACTAATGGAATACACACAAATTGTAGTTGCGAAATTGGGACCATTTAGGGTTTTAGATTTTGATGAATTATCGTTTGATTGAAATGAGTTAATGGAGAATTAACTGGACGTTAATTCTCTTGTGGATCTTCTATTGTGAACTTCCGCTTTTTCCTTTACTTTTTCATTTTATTACGGGTTTGCCACTTCGCTTTTTTTAATCAATAAAATGAAATCAACATCCAGATATACTGCGTACGTTGCGTACGTTTAATGGGCCACGCCCAAGAACCTCACTCAAAGTTTTGATCTTGCATTTGTTTATGTGTCAAGTTGTCCTAAAACAGTACTTTAATAACGAAAATTTGCTCTATTTTTTTTCTGTAATAGCGAGAGTTACCGAAATGATGAAGTTGTATCAAGGCAATGGCTCAAAAATATACAAATGGTCTGGCATAGTAGGGCCCGTAAAGGAATTCAGTTATTCAGACACATAAATTTAGCACATAAAGTGGTTGTTACTGTATTTGTAAAGTATACTTAAGGTAAGAGTATTTGGGTCATCTACAATGGTTGGCAAAATTATAGTTTAGGTGACATTGCTTGAATCATTCGACCATATGTAATCTACGTGTGTAAGTTCGAATTTGGCAGCATGTTTTGCATTTTATAAATAATAAATGAACTGTTATGGTACAATTAGATATATACGGTATTTGAAAAAAAAAAGATTATTGTTGCCACCATTGTTAAGTATAATTGTTTATTTTTATTTTAATACATGAGAGATAATATGAGCATATTGTACATTTTTGGCAGGCATGGAAGATTGGAAGGTTCCAAATATAAAGGGATAGTTTGACTATAAAATAAAGTTATTAAGGGATACATAAGCAAATTGATTTTTAAATAATGAGTTATCAAGTGATCAGAGTTAGAGCGCTACATGTCAACTACTTTAAGGCCACTTATAATGTGTTGTACCATTATACATGAAATGTATATAGGTTTAGATTTTACATATACATTATAGAACATTTAGATGGTTTCTTTATTCAAATCAATCACTTTCATATGCAAAATGGAGTGCATTTGGATATTAAAAACTGTGGTCGGAAGCAAATATAAATTTTTTGAGTAGGTTAATTTGCTATTGTTTGTCCTATATTTCTCATTGCATAAATCTATAAATAAAATGCATACAAAATGTTACAATAAGAAATTTAATAAATAAAACTTATTAGTATATTTAATTATAGATAAAAAAAAATCTATCAATTGACTTTATAATTATATTTTTTGTCAAGCCCGTGTATACACGGGTCACTAAACTAGTGGAGTATTAGAGTAAATTACATTGACAGTCCCTTTGGTTGTCCATGTATTACGGAGCCCGTCCTCGGGTCGAGTATTGTGTGGATCCAGTCCCTTGATCCGGATTCTTGTTTCAGTGCCGGTCGCTCGTTCATTTAAGTGAAGGGTAAAATAGGTATTGTCATATTTCTATTCTTTTTTTTCATATAATAAAAGATAATAAAATAAAATAAAGAAACAGATTGTCATCGTCATCATCCCAAAACCTCCTTTCTATTTACAGACTCCACTAGAAAACACATCTCATATTGAAACGGAATAAAAAATTCGAATCAAAATCCTCACCGGCAATGAAAAGTGGTGTTGGAAACTTTAGATAGTGTGAAGGAAGAGCAGCAGTGCATACGGCAGTAGCGTTGCTTATGTGAGTTAGTTATTTCTTTTCTAATCTACGAAGTATATCTGTCTATTAGTGTTAATGATCCGTGCGATACACGATATCATACGTGTCAACATACAATATAGTTAAAAATAATGTATAATATTTATCTTTTTGCAATTTTTTTGAGACATCAAAAAATTAATAGAACAAATTGTAAACCTCTTCTCAATAAGTAATCTCAAACACCTTTCATACAATATTACATAAATGACATATATAAACAGCTTGGTTTGCGAACGTTATCTAACACGGAGTAATTAGGTGTGTAAGTATTCAAACAAAATAACATCCATGACCTTAAATATGTATCTAACAAAAACAACATACTGACACTAAAATTAAGTATAACGGATCATCAACCTAATGATTTGGGTCGAGGAATGTCATACAATGACAATAAGATTTCAAAATGAATCACATTTTTCAAACAAAATTACTTCACCTCAAAAGGTTATTATTTAAAATATAACTCTCTGCCCATTTGTTATTGTCATAACAGCTACCATTTCAACAAAGTAAGACATCATCTTTATCTATCTTATTATTAAGAGGAAGAAATGTTATATGTCACAGTTCATGGACGACATGCTATTTAACCAATATGATCTTGCACTTAATAATAATGATAATCAAATTAGTTATTATCGCTGCATTACACGGTTAATATGCTAGTAATCTATAAAACAAGCCAAAAAGCTCTTAAAATTTGAAATCAAATTGCTATTAGATTCGACTACATTGCTTTTAGTGGTTAAACACGTTCATAAACCCCAAATTCATAGTATCACTATGCCCAAACACCCAAAATTCATGATATCACCACGCACAAACACCCCAAATTCATGATATCGCCATGTCCAAACATCCCAAATTCTTGATATCGCAATGTCCAAACACCCCAAATTCATACTATCACCACGTCCAAACACCAAACAAACTCTAAGTTCCGTACATTCGGGTTCGCGGGTCGAGCAACTCTGTACCGTATATAAGATCTCGTCATTTCAAACTCCTTCACTACAATTCTCACTTCACTCTTCATCTTTCACGCTTTCTGCAAAACCCTAAAATTGGTGCGTAACATCATACTCTCTAATTTTCTATATAATTTATGAACTAGAACTACTAAATTAGCATTAGTTGATTCTGAATCAAATCATTTCCCTTTGTTATGTTAGGTTATTGAAGATCACAAGCATGGAGGAATACTTAAATTACATGAAAACCTTACGCACTCATATGAACGGTATATCTATCTGTCTCTCTGTATCTAATTGTTAACGAGGAAGTGATCACTTGTTGTATCATGTAATTTTTGTGATTATATACTTGTTATTGATGATGTAATTGAAGATGTTGAGGATCAAGCCACGAAAAATTCCGTTGAAGAACAAATGCAGATCACTACAGTTCAGACTCTGAAGAAAGAGATCGATTTAGGTTTCGAGTTTCTATTTTATTCTACTGATTGATATCGTTAGAAGCTTACATTCATCCTTTAGCTGTAGATATAATTCTAGCTACTTTGCGTAATGATTTAACTTTACAGATCTGATTAGTTTAAGTTTAATCATAGCTAGAGGATGCTACTTTGATTCTATAATTATGTTAACGTTAATAATCGCAACTTATATATCTGTCCTATTTGGTGGTGCTTTCAAGTTTCGATTGTAGATTGATAATTTATAAATGGATAACTTCATATGTAACACTTATATGTTTCAAATTTCGATAGTAGAATATTCATCCACAAGCAGATGCTTGTTTATTGGATTTTCAATATATTAGAATGCTAGTTGTTGTGTTACCAGTATATCTTTCCTAATTCTGGACTTCATATAAGTGTAATAGTGTACGCTAATTACACCAAGTTGTGAGTTTTTCGAGTTGTACATCTGGAGCAGGTGGTCTAGACCTGCCCATACTTCTATAATTATTATTAGTTCATTGAGAAACCTTGGTAAAATAGCCAAGGACAGCTAAAAACATCTTTGGATGATGAAGAAGAAAACATAAAACAATGAAATAAAGAGAAACTATTAATGCATATTATAGCATATAAAAGACCAGCCATTACATGTGATCAATCAGTTGGTAGGGAAAACTCCGCAGCACCAGTTCTTATAAAGGTTATAAGCAATGTGATTTTTTTTCCCTAAAGATTTCAAATTTTTATATTATACAAAGCAAATTTGTCAAGTAATATTTCGAATAGCGTATGTTTTGGTGACTGCTGATTTATGATCGATTTTTTATATAAGTAAACTATGCGTGCCATATTCAGTTGAAGTATATACATGTACATTTGTGTTCCCCCTTTTCTCAGTTAATTCTTTGAAAGTGCAGCTAAATCTGAAACAAAGCAACTCAAGGAGGATTCTGACCGAATGATGAAGGCAAAGGGACACATATGCTCTCAGATATTAGAACTGCAAAGAAAAATTGCTGTGTTGGAAAACGACACTTCCACACTGTCGCAGGTAGGGTTATTTTGTCTCATTGCTATCGAAGAAGTGGACTAATATATTAAATAGATGGCGTATTTGTACGTAACTCTGAGATGGATGAGACTTTAAGGAAACTTTAACACGATAAGGACCTTCAGAAGTCTCAGTAGTCACAGAAGTAAGGCCTCAGATTTTCAATAGGCAAGTGACGCGTCTTGTGGTTTCACTGTGGTCTGCAAAATAGACTAGGAACTCAAGGTTTTGAATGACAGATGTAGTATTTGATAAGATCAGTGGGGTTGCAGTTAGCAGCGTGTTTAATGGAATCCGAAATATGTTCACTATTTTAACACTGGATAGTGGATACTACCTCCAGAGAACTGGGTCCTATATTTAGCGTGCTTTTCTTATCGTTTTATCATTTACAGAAAGATTTTCTGGTGGATAAACACCACGTTCATTGTAGTCCAACCCGTGTTGACTTTCTAACAATCAGATAATGAAAAACTAACCATTACATTATGTACTTCACTTAGCATATGTTTCTGTATATTTTACATCAGGGCATGTAATTGAAAAAACTTATCTGCATATGATGGAAAACTACCAGAAATTTTTAACTAAAAACCAATTCTCTGGGATGATGCTTTTTCTTGACCACAGTTGACAAACATATGTTACATGAAAGTCATTATCACCTGATATAATTTACATATTTACTGGCAACGAGTATGCGTGAACCTCGAGCAGAACGTAGATTTAAGCCGTAGCATCGTAGCACCACACACACTATATAACCAAATATTCAGTCCAAGCTCATTTAGACAGTGGCCGTAGAAAAATCCCAAGTATGAGTATGTGGGGTACTGTGCTTTGCTAAAATCATATCTCCGTGTAATTAGGATTTAGGAGCAAGTGAAACCATTTTAAACTTATGAACCTTTTATTTCTCTCTGAATGATTTACTTTGAATGTAATACTTAACTGAGTCATTGTTGAATGCTTCTTGTATATGTATATAATGTATATGATACTGAAATTGGGATGGAGGTTGAAGATATACAGGACTAATTTATATTAATATTTTCTCTCTGCTTCCTATATTTCAAGTTTACAAAATCCTTTTTGTAGTTGTAGGAGTTATGCAGAAGTTATCTCTAAAACAGTGAAGTTCTTTCACATAAGAACGCCTTAAATTGGAAAGTTAGATTTTATTCTAATATTAAATGTATAAGATAGTTATAAATAGTGTATTACTCATCTTATGATTCTACAAAAAACATACAGACACTGGAGCTCATTCAACAGGAAAGAGTCAACTGGTCGGCCAAACTTGCTGAGAAGCGGTGATTAGACAGACATCTACCAAAAAAATATACTATGAAATGGTCCTTATTTAGTACTGAGTGTGCTTTGCTTGATGTAACAGTACATCATATGGCAAGATCAACGAGGAGCTCAGTACCAAACTTAAAGAACAACAGGTTCTGTATATTTTTTTTGGTTTATGTAATTTTGCTGGTGTATACAATGCTCAAGGTGACAACCTTATTTTGGTTTACATAGGACTGGTTCAATTCATACAAGGCTGGCTCTAATGCTGGACAGTTGGTACGTTCTGATCTATACCTGTTCTAATATTTTTGTTAGCATGTTTGTCTTTTTTCCTGTTATTCTAGTCGTTGCATGTCTCAACTGCTGTCATATACGTGTAGAATATACTTATTGCATGTTTAAAAACAAAAATAGATACAAAAAAAAGATGACTAGGCAATTAATATCATTAAACTAACTTTGGGGATAAAGATATAAAAGAGAGGACTTTGAAGTCTGCCATTTTCTTTGCTCAAAAGATGGTTTACTGGACAATTAGGCTGTCAGAGAAAATTCAGTTGGTATTCACTATCATTTTCTCACCAATATTAAATTTAATGGACTTTGGTAAACCTGCTCAGTGCGACTGTATTTCTTCAGTGATTTTCAGTGTGAAAAACATCTTTAAATATTTCATTCCTGTGCTGCTTAAAATGCCCATCAGAGTTCAGATGCAACTCATAGTATTTCCACCCTGAGGTTTTTAAAATATAATATGAACCAATATTATTACAAACTTCCATGTGAGCCTTTAATCGGTTAAAGTAAATGTGTAGATCTCATAGGCTCATATTTCTTGTAGCATACTGCATACATGAAAAATTGCTATTCATGTAGAGTGTGGATAGAAAGAGGAGTAATTACCCCTAAAAGATGTTATATTAAGGTCTACTGGATCTTCATCATTATTGCATTACATGAAGTAATTAGTAATGGAAATACTCGTATGAATGCTAAATTGGCATGATGCAGGCGAACACACAACTTGACTACATGGGTAATGGACCTGCAGGTATAAGTTCTTCTCCTACTCAACGCCTTTAAAGAGTACATCTCTTGCCTCTTATTACGTGTATAGTTAATCAGTTCTCTCCATTAATCCATGCTACCACTGCTTAATTGGCCGTCTAGGGGTTTTGATTAGCAAAGAACTGATGGATCAAGCATTTAAAACCTTTAGCATGCTAGAAATTTACACATTAATGGGATTGATAAATAAACTGGCCTGGTGATTAGTAGGTTCATTGTTTATAACATGCTCCAATAACACATGGGATTGATGCTAATAGCAAATAAAGTGGCCTGGTGATTAGTAGGTTCATTGTTTATAACATGCTCCAATAACACATGGAATTGATGCTAATAGCTAGAGGTGGCAAATTGATGTTTCGGGCATGTTGGGTAACAGGTAAGTTAGGAGGTTGTTGGCATCAAAAATACACTTTGGGTGACGTTTAGCCTTTTCAACTTTTTCATTAATAGATAATTCTTAAATTTTTATACTCAGTTGACCCTCCTTACATAAAGCCTAACCCCAATTGAGCCATTCATGAGTAAATGTGCCATTGTCGCCTGCTAAAAGCAACTACCTGGACATATGTTGATAAGACAGCGTGGTTGTGTGGATACTTCCTTACATTGTCAACTTTAAATTTACCACAGGAAACTATGTTGCTAAAACCCAAATCACGAGTGGAAATATGGTATGTATCCTTGAATGACCTCTTAGATTAATGCAACTTTAATATTTAGTCTAGGTACTTGTAAGTTTCAGGATGATACATACAAGAATATGATGACACAAGTTGATGCTGCTAAAGCTAAATTTGAGCAGCTGACACAAACGAGATCTGAACTTGCTTCAGAGCGTCACAAGGTCAAAATTCTATTAAATTTTATATCAACATATGCATCATGAGAGTACTTGTGATTATAGATCAAATGCCCACATATAATTACATATAATCTGGGTTGTGGGTTAGTTTTCAACGCTTTTCTATTATACCAGTTTGACCCAAACTAACCGAGATGCACCCAGTCATAAATAATTGGGTCAAAATGATCTCATCTATGAAATTAATTTATTATCTAATATAAGTGAAGCTCACCTATTTGTTTAAAAATTTTTATGTACAGGTCAAGCAATCACTGGAGAAACTTAAGTGTAAAATGGATAATTTCAAGGTAAGGTGCCATCTCATATATATCAGTTCCTTCCTGTCACACGCATTTACATTTGCTTACTTGCTGGCCTGGTGTCTTATTTAAGCCTAAATAGTGAATCTCCTGTTAATAATTACACTTCTACAACATATTAACATTAACGGTTTAACAATAATGCTTCTTTCGTGAATTACATATTGATAGTTCTCATCCCACATTTTGTTCTTTGGTGGTTGCAGCCAGAACTAAGGGATATGCCTATCGAGACTTTGGAAGAGGAACTTCAAGCTCTTATGTCTGACAAATGTGGTGAAGTTGAGTACCAGGAATCGCTGCAAAACCAAATTGACACTATTAAGGTAATTATTCCCTTGATTTTCTGACCCTTTTGACCTACCCTCATAAGGTTCACCTGTAGTCTCCCTTATCCAAACTGCTGATGTACCTTGTTGACAAATCACTGTTTAACATATTGTCTTGTATGTTTTAACAGGGAATTTCACACACTGTTAAATGTGGTTGTGGAGAGGTGTACAAATTAGAGGTTGATCTTTGAGTGTAATAGAAGCAGATAGCTGTAATGGAACAACTGAAACATGACCCTACTAGAGTAATCCTTTAGAGCTGGTACGTAAGGGTGCTACAGGTAGACTAATTCGATATCAAGATCAAACCCCTACTGGAAGAATGTATATAAACATCTAGCTTTAATGCTAGTAATACTTCATTTTAGTTCTTGTAAAGTTGAATGATCACAAGCTGGTTCGTTTAAACAATTAAACTGATAAGTGATAAGCATGTGACTAGCTAGTTTGGTCTATTGGTCGTCACAAAAAGTTTATTGTCAGTGTTTGATTCTTTCTTTGCATCATTAGGGTCACTATAATCATTAACAAAGTATACCTGAGAATAACAAAACTGTGTGTGGCATTTCCGAATCATATATTTTTTACTTCTTTCTGAGGGTAATATCTTATCTTATTAATTAACAAAACTGGAGCTAATACCACCCTAATTGCTACGTGGATCCAATCACCTATTGCCACGTCCTCAGTTTTCTGACATGTCGCCCCCACAATTTTTTCCAGACTTTTAACTACAGGTCACCCTCCTTCTCTCCATATATCTTCCTACTTCCCATTCAACCTCATATATCTTCCAAAAATAGGGCATATACCATATTTCAACGCTCTAATTGAATACCGAATCAATCACATCCCAAAATATTCACTTCCTATGAATACTGTAAACGATATGGTCCTATTTAACATGCGCACGAACTCAATCGCTCGGGAGTGCATGCCAGACGTTTCGATTGTTGATACGACGTCATCTTCTTTGTAAGTCCATGTTCTTATTGCCCTAATTTTTACTTTGATTCAACTAATTATTTCGTTTTATTGTGTATATATATTAACGGTGTCGGTAAATTAGGTGCCCTAATTTTGTAGACGTGATTGTATGAGACGTCAATACACTACTGAAATACAGCGATTCAATTCAACACACGGATGATATACTCTTGCACATGACATAACCAATGTTGATAAGCAAAAAATAATAACCATAATTCATGATATTAATTTAGTAGATGACAATAGCAGTAGAACACGTAAATTTAAATGGGTCATTAGTTAATATCATATACCCTGTTGTGTTCATTTATATACCCGATTGTATTGCTACATACACTTTCTATGGGAAGATTAAATTCAGAACCGATCTGTTTAAATTTAGTATAAAAGTCTGCTTTACTAAAACGCATTACAATTTTGGAACTAATATGTTTGAATGCTGTTTCTTGCACCATTATAAAATGTTACTGCTACATGGTGATTCATTGCTCGCAATTCGTTTTTGTCTAATTCATTGTGAAAGCTCATTTGTCATTCTTTGCTTTCTCTTCAATAGACCATGGACAAAGGTTGCATCTAAGTTAGAAACATCAATCCACGGAAGCAGAACCAATCCATCAGGTTCCGGGTTGTCACCTGATGGCTAAAACCAGCGTTTGGCAATGTCGAGGAAACCATGGAGTACATACTCATGGATGAAGAGGTAGTTATATCCTTTTGATTGTTGCCCATTTTCAGTTTTTCATTAATGACAAATGAATATTGTACATACCAATTGATAGCTTACGTGATTTAAATGGAATTGGACATAACAGGACATTAATATTCAAGCATCTTTGAAACCAAGTTGAAGGACAGAGTAGGCAAACTTCTCGATGCAAATGCGACCGTGTTAATTAGTAACTTTGTTGTGGCTACTTATCCAAACAACAAATATGCTGCTCTAAACAGCAAATACAAACTGAATTTGTATCACGCGACAAACGTGACTCTGGTCACTGATTGACACGGCTCAATGTACGGATTTAAGTTTGTCTCCTTTTCTGATATTCTTTCATATAAGTTGAAGAACAATGACACAGTCGGTAAGTGGTGTCCTTTGTCATTACCTCTATTTATGTTAATTAATAAGATAAGATAATATACGTATCCACTCATATCAAATGAGGTATTATTTTGCTGTCTAACACATTACCATCTTCGTAAATAGATATTATTGGGGTGGTTGTTTCGTTTGCTGATCCTATTCCGTTTACAAAGAAGAATGTTGACAAGAAGAGAGTCACCGCTCATTTGATGGATTCAGAGTAATTTCCATTGTTTTTATAAAATTGAGATATCTATTTGATACATCCCTATCTTCCGTCTCCTACTTGGATATACCAATTCAATAAAGGCAACCAATAGAAATAACAACCTTCACAAAGTTATGCTTATATACTACCTACAAGGTTATGCTTATTACCTCTTTATAAGGTCTATACATTTACTGATTTTAGTTGTAAGTAATAACTACAAAATTACTGGTTTGTTTATTGCAACTCAGACTACAAGATTAAGTTGGTGTAGACTGATGTGGTTGTTATTGTACACTCAAATGGTTGAGTATTAACTGATTGAGTTCCTCCATGGTTCTAAAACTGCCGTCCAACGGACGGGTTTTAGTACAGTATGATTCATATAAAGATGCATGAGATTACTGAAATATATGTAATTTTTGTTGAATTGCGATAATACATGGTAATTCAAAGTAAAGTTGAAACTGAGTTTTTGGGTTTGAAAATCCAAATCTGGCAAGTGTCAACACTTTATTGTCTCAAATTAACTTTAGGATAAAATGATAAATAAAGAATGTAAAAACCAGTTATTATGTTTGAAGATGGAAAAACAAGAGCATGCAAATTGGTTCTAAAATGGTTGGAAACTGTAACAACAAAAACATGCAAATTTAGTTCCTAAACTACACATGATTTGTTCACTTTAGAATTGAAAAGTATTCTTGGTAAAGAACCAGATGGTACGATTTGCCACAAAATTAATGGAATCATGCAAAAATATTATCATCAATGACTACTTATAAAGCATCTTCATATGATGTGACACCCGTCAAATTAGAACTAGTAATTAGTGTCTAGTGTAATACATGTAATTAGTTCTGTGTTAGGCTAATTAATGTATCAATATATATATTGTTGAATATATTAAAGTATACGATTTGATTAAATCGTACAAGTTTCAAATCGAATGCAATTCGATTCAATTAATACGGACGTTGGTGAACAATTTTATTAAATAATATAACATTATCTAATAACTCTATTTTATCCAAAATATTATTTAGATAATATTTCAACTCAAATTTGTATCGTACAAACAACATTTATGTGATTAAGATGATAAACGCGCGAACAATCGAAACAAGAATAAGTTATAATTTATAACTCAAGTAAAAGTATTTAATGAAATACTTCAACAAAAACATTAATAGATATTCGTATTTTAAAATAATTATTTAAACGATTAAACAATCGGGGAACGAACACCGCACGGAGCACAAACGCGGGGGTTAAAAATTTGGGAGATTCCCTCCCCTACCCCCCCCCCCCCAAATCTGCCCCTTCCCCTCTCCCCTCCTCATTCCTCACTTTTCTTTCTCTCTCTCCACTTCTCTTCCTCTCTTTTCGTAACACCCGCTTTGGTGATTCGAGGGTAATCTGGTAATTTCCTTTACTTATATATTTTAATTATTATATTTTAAATTATTACGTTTTATATGTTGGTTTTAAAACTTAGGAAATCCGGTCAAAGGATTAATTGTGACTAGTGAATTATTGACCAATTTAAATAGTTCAAGTTCACGGTAAAATAAAATAGTTTTCTCGCAATTAACATTTAGGTTCCAGACAATAGAACTAGGACGGGTATAATAATAAAAATCACATGGTCGGTTTTGGGTTGAGGTGTTAACCTCTGCTTACTAACTTTCCCCAAATTGGTATGTTCTTTTCTTGCAAGAACTTATACACTTACATATACTTAAACAAAAGTTCCAATCAAATCAATAACAAGCTGTTGCTTGATTCTTGTTCTAGCTCTTGATTTCATCATCAACATCATCAACTAATAATCTTCAAGTGTAAGTGTTCATAGGTATTATTATGAAATCATTTTGGTAATTAGGTTATTTAGTGAATCATATGAAATTGAAGCTGAAAATTTGTTGTGTGATAATTGAATGATGGTTTTTGATCTTAATATATTGATTCCATGATGATTACATGAAGAAATTGATTGATTCTTTGAAAATTAGTTAAAATGTGCAATTTATAGGTTTTAGGTGATTTGTATGAATTGTGATGAATTGAGGATTGAAACTTAGTTATATGATGTTATTACATGTTTTGGTCGAAGTTATTTGAAGCTGGAAACAGATTTAGGGTGTTGAAATTGAAATTTTGAGATTTGGGTTTGTGCAGAATTCTGACCTGCACAGGTCTGGAAGATGATAGGAATCCGGCAGATTCCTCTAGAATCCGGCGGATTCCTCTAGAATCCGGCGGATTCATCTTGAATCCAGGTGGATTCATCAAACGGATTCTATAAAAAAGTTCTGTCCCATTTGTGTATCTGAAAATTGCTTGGAACCGGCGGATTTTATCTTAATCCGGCAGATTCATCTGAATCCAGGCGGATTCATTAAGAATCCGGCGAATTTATAGTGTGTAACAGAATGCTTTTGATTTTAAAACTTCATAATGTGATGTATTTGGTTATTGTGATTATATGACTCAATATATGTTTGATTATTAATATTAAGTTATGATCAATATGATATGAAGTTTAATTTGCAATTTCTTATGTGTTTCAGACACGCAGAAGACTTAGTGATTAGTCAGCTGAGTAGTTGGACCGAAGTTGACAGGTGAATTGACTTGGAACTTCGATATGGTTTGGTTGTGACAAATTAGTTACAACAGATTAAACATAGTAGTGTTAAATGTGATTGTTGCTGTGATATATATATACATACATACATACTGCTTTAAGCATTTTGAGATATCGGAGGTCAACAAATGTTGGACTGGGTTGCTATAGGTTAACCATCATAGGAATTGTGAACATGTGTTGTGAATGGAACTTATGTTGGTTAAAGGTAGCAAACAGTTATCGGTAAATCACTGTAATGGCCTGCAGTGATAGTAAGTGTTGCTTGGTGGGCCATCGCGATCTGAGGGCGCCACAAGGACCACCGATCCTCTTGGTGATGTTGAGTCTATGTGTTAATTGTTGATAATTAATTATGTTGAGCTAAGTCAAACTGTTTGTAACAGGTTTATTCACTTAGCTTCATGCTAATCCCGTTGTTTACTCCTTGCAGGTTTTGACTTGAATGGGACTGGGCAAGGAATGCTTGGAAGTTGTTGACCATGACTACTCTGATAATATTTTGATACCTTATATTGCCCAGATACATTTTAATAGTTTGTAAATTAATAGATAATACTTATAACTTGTATAATGATTTTAGTAGATGATGTCATGTCCTCTATTATATATTATAAATGGGATTGCGCTTCCGACTTTGTTTTAAAAAAAAAAAAAAACTGTGCGGTATACTTTGTAACAACCGCCAAATTTATGACTTTGGATTAGGGCCTAAACTACTTGTAATTTCATGTATTTAGTTTTGTATTAATCGAAATATACGAGACTCTTGTGAGATTACCTACGCGCGTACGTAATTCGTTTAAATCATACACTTACCAAACGGACGAGATCCTATAAAAATCTAGATCGGACGTTGGTGACAAAAACTTTTAAATAATTTGGAATTAATCGAACAAACCTTACTTGCTTTAATATATTTTGTAAATATACTACACGTATCTAGTATCGTTTAAAAACATACCGAACGTGACGGGATCACACAAAACGCGTCTAACAATGAAAAGTAATTAAAAATTATATTTTTATAACTCATTATTAAGCATTATGATAAAATACTTCGGAAACACTTTAACAAATAGCGCGAAACAATATTTAAACAATTACGGGATTTAACCGACAATGACCCACGATATGAAAACTCGGAAACACCAACCCGCGAGCCGAGACCCAAGTGGGTCGGCTCAGACCCGCGGACCCAACCCAAACCGACCCACGACCCATCCCTTCTTAAAACCCTTTTGTCCTCTTAATTCTTCATTTCACACTAAACACACATACACACACTTTCTCTCCTTCTCACTCCCCATTTACAGCCCCAAACCATCTCCAAACGTCACCCAAAACCCATCATCCTGCAGAGTGGATTCAAGAAGAAACGATCACCATCTTGAGCTCTCCATCTTCATCTTCTCCATTCGCGATTCCGTGGTAAGGAACTTCAAAACCCTTTTAAATTACTTAGGAAACTTTTATTTACATGCTAGAATGTTACTCAACAAAGATTTGCCCAAAAATCGACTTAAAAATGCGTTTTTATGAAAAAGTGTTCGAACAGCTCGTCCTGCGAACCGAGATCCGTTCGTCCTGCGAGGCGAGCCCAATTGCAAACCGAAGATTGAACTCGCGAACCCAACGACGAACCGAATCGACCTGCGAGTTGACTTGCGAGTCGTCCTGCGAGTTGACTTGCGAGTCGACCTGCGAGGTGACTTGCGAGTCGACCTGCGAGGTGACTTGCGAGTCGACCTGCGAGTTGACTTGCGAACCGAACCTTGTGTTGCGAACTGAGTTCAGTTCGCAGCCTACTGCCTTGCGAGCCGAACTCGGCTCGCACCACGAACTCAATTCGCACCACTATTTCAGTCCATAACCCGACTTGACAAATTATCCGAATTTAAATTCTAGATACGATCTTTAATAAAACAATATACATAATAATACCACTCTCGGATTATTTTTACAAACCGTCACCAACGGGCCATACTTGTTTTCAAAATACAAACGGTTTACTAAACAAACGCTTGGACACGTCCTAGTTGAGTGGACAACTAGCATGGGTGATCTTTTAAGACACCAACTCGTTTACTAGTTTACTTACAACCTTGTGCGTTGCGAACGCCAGAAGGTTGCAGGATTCCGAGAAACAATACGCATACTTACAACCGCTTTACCTGGTTGATTACGCATACGCACTTACTGGACTCAGGTGAGTCTCATAGCCCCACTTTTACTGTTTTACTTACGGGGTGAGATACATAGCTTATTTTTATGAACACGAGTACTGATTTACATGTTTACCAAACGGAATTGCATGAGTTTTCTCACCAATTATTTGGGGAAGCCTCCTCATCATATATCGTTAGTTATGTACTTAAGCGCGAACACTAGTTAATGGATCCATTAGGGAAATGACCCTCTCCGCCCGGGGTAGTAGCGATATCACGAACCGATCTGTATAAACGGGCGACTATTATTCGTTACTGATGCTTGCTCAATTTCTGAGCATGTCACGGGAGCAAATTTATTATTTACAGGTTAAGCTTCGATTATGAGCCTCATGGCAATGGTATAACTTACTTACTTTTATTGCAAGTATTGCAAATGACTGATTTACGCCTGCGGGCCTTATTAATAAAATCTTGTGTTCGAACTCTTACTTTATTTACAAACCTGTGAGATTCACCAACATTCGTGTTGACCTTTTTAGCTTTGTATCTCAGGTACACTTACGGAGTAGGACTCCCCCAGGACCTAGCTAGAGTCGCATGATTTCGACCTTGCATTTAACGGAGATTCTTAGCATTATCTTTTGTATTATTATGATTATGTAATAGAATCTCCCGTCTTTTTACGCGGGATCTAGGAAACTTTGTTTTGTAACCGGAACGTTATGTTCCAAACAGTTTATGAATGGAAATGTGATTATTTCACAAACGTTGCATATAGATGTCGTTTGCTTAACTTTTGTGCTGTGATATTTAATTAGTAGCACCCCAAAGTCTGCTTCCGCTAAACTGTGATTTTGGGGGTGTTACAGATTGATATCAGAGCCTAAGGTTATAGTGAACTAGGTTGCATTTAGTGGGCCTAGACTATGACCATTAGGCAGTATTTCCTCATTTGGTATGACTGGTTCGGGAATTGCATCATACGACGTTAATTTAACATAGCCTGATCAACTATGTACAATTAACGAAGGGTGATGCGAAACCTGAAAAGGGTTATATTGAACAGGAATACACTGATTGGCTCTGACCACGAGAAAAATAGAATCGATACTTGGTTGTACTAGACACACTAGGCTATGTTATATACTATATATGTATAAGTAGGCCTCATTCTTTCTAACACTTTGTCTCAGAATGGCAAACACACCACCAAGTTCGTCACGCTCTTATCCGCATGGAACACGAAACCCAAGGATGGCTAGGAGGGACGCCCGTTCGCCTCGGACCAGCCCATATCCTGTTCACCCCACTCTACCGGACTTAGCCGCTAGGGTGTACCATCACGACCAACGACTCCATGAAATGGATATCGAACTCCAAGAAAATCGCGAGAACTGGAGACTCACAGCAATGGAGCGAATCGAACAGGTCTCCGAAGATCACAATCACACTATTATCACCATGAACACCCTTCAGAATCAGGTGAGGGACACAGTCGAAACCATGAAGGTTGTCCACAACCAAGTGATTGGCAACCGAAACGAGATCTCTGTCCTTCAATCAAGACTCCATCAGTGCGAGACACGTCTAAGGGAAACTGAGGACGCCCTCCGAATGGCCAACAGACTCGCCGAATCGGTGGACCGCCTCAACGCATTGCTGCCACAGCTCAACCTACGTCGGAATTAGCTTAGGCTGAATCTGTATTCTATTATGCTTTCGTAGGGCCTATGTAATTTGACCGGATGAAACAATTCCCGGCATCTTTTGTAATTACTATGTTGTGTAATCCTCTAGAACTCATGTCTTGTATCTAATCTAATTATCTAATGAAATATGGGAATATGGTTATCACGTCACTCTGTTCTCATATATTCCATCATATATGCGTGAGATGTATCATAAATTCGTACAAATCTCTTATTTTCCCTTTCTTGTTCTCCTTGTTCAGCATCATGCCTCCTCGACGCCAGGTCACCCTCAGCGAAACGGAAATAGCGGATCTAATTGCCCGCAGTGTGGCCCAAGCCTTGGCTACCCGGACACCTATTCCTAGTAGCGAAGATACAGCTACCAACGGGCCCCAACCCAAACCCTGCTCTTACAAAGACTTTCAGAACTGCAAACCCCTGAGCTTTGCAGGTACCGAAGGAGCAATCGGTCTAGTACGCTGGATCGAGAAAATCGAATCAATGTTCCTTATTTGCAGCTGCGCAGAGGGAGACAAGGTCAAGTTCTCCGCCAGTACATTTTGTGACACCGCCCTTACCTGGTGGAACACCTATGCCCAGACTGTGGGTATTGCAAATGCTTACAAACTCTTATGGGATGAGTTAAGCTACTGTTGAGGGGCGAGTACTGCCCCCGAGATGAATTGAAGCAGCTAGAAGTAGAGTTTTGGAACCACAAAATGCAGGGTGATGACATCACGGGTTACACCAACCGTTTTCACCAACTGGCACTTCTGTGCCCATCCATGGTCGATCCCGAGTACAAGAGGATCGAGAAGTACATAGATGGACTCCCCGACAAACTTCAAGACCTGGTGACTTCATCCAAACCCGGTACTGTACAAAGCGCCATTCGTATGGCTCATGAACTAACGGCCAACTCTGTCCGCCGTGGCACAACCTCAACCCCAACAACGAACAACAAGCGTAAGTGGGAAGGAAGCCCCAATCCCTCCAACCAAACCTTCAACAAAAAGCCGGAATCTGTAAAGGCTTATTCCTCGGGATCTATTGAGAGGAAAGGGTACGTTGGGAACAAGCCTTATTGTTCCAAATGCACCCGCCATCATGACGGTTCCTGCCCTTGTACTAATTGCAAAAAGTTCGGGCACTTAGCCAAGGATTGCCGAACCAACATCCCTACCCCCAACCCTAACACGCTGAAGACTTGCTTTGGGTGCGGAAATCCAGGACATTTCAAGAGCGACTGCCCCAAGCTGAAAAACAACAACAACAAGAACAACAACAACGCACGAGGAAGAGCGTTTGTGCTGAAATCAGGGGAAGCCCGTCAAGACCCCAATGTGGTCACGGGTACGTTCCTTCTCAACAACTTAACTGCTACTGTTCTATTTGATACTGGTGCTGATAAGAGTTTTATATCTGACAAATTCTATTCCCTACTTGACATTACACCCATAGCCTTAGATTCTAGGTACACAGTAGAATTGGCAAACGGGAAACTTATTGAGGCCAACAGTGTGATACCAAATTGCACTTTAAATCTAGCTAACGAACTCTTCTCCATTGATCTGATACCCATCGAGATCGGCAGCTTTGACGTCATAGTAGGTATGGATTGGTTATCCAAGCACCGAGCCGAAATAGTTTGTTTCGAGAAAATCGTCCGAATCCCTCTCGTCGCCGGTGGAACCTTAGTCATACAACGGAAGACCAACGGAAACTGGAAAACGCCTTTTCGGCTCATTTTCCGGCCAACAACTCGTTATGTCGCAGAGGCTCCAGGCCACCTGCGACATAAGCTCTTATGTCGTCAAATCAGATCTTATGTCGCATATAGCGACATCAGCCTCTATGTCGCACTACATTACGGATGTCGCATGTAGTGGCACAAATGGTTATGTCGCAATAATTACGGACGTCACATATAGCGACACAAAACACTATGTCGCAAAACTTATTCCCGTCGCACATAGCGACACAACACCTTATGTCGCATTAAATTGCGGATGTCGCACTTAGATACACAAGCCTTTATGTCGCAGTCATGATCTGCGACACAACAGACTATGTCACACTTAGCGACACAAAGCCTTATGTCGCACCTAGTGCCGCATAAGACAGAACCTTGAAAACATGGATTTTTACTAAGTGTCAAACTTATGTAATTTCAAACACTTATACGATACGACTTTTTAAACACATCATAATACGTTTATAAACATGACTACTCGAAATCATAATAATAATAATGATATTATTATTACAACCAATCACCAACGGGCCGTACACGTTTTCAAAACATAAACCAATCAACCAAGTCGTAGTAACTTGGACAAGTTAAACAACCAAATCGTAGTAATTTGGACAATTCCATCAACCAAATCGTAGTAATTTGGACATTCTAGTTGGACGAACAACTACAAAGGTAGTCTTCCGAGATACCTACTCACGTTATAACCATCGCGTGTCTTGGACACCCTCAGGTTACAAGTCTTCGAACATCAATTCACAGCTAATCAATTCAAGTTTATTTCGATAAACACTCAAGACTCAGGTAAGTCTCATAGCCCCACTTTTACAGTTTTCATCAGGGGTGTGATTACATTGCTCGTTTTATTTTACAATATGAACGCAAGTACAATACAAATCAAATACTACATGAGTTGTTTTCACTAATCATTTTAAAGCCCTCCATGACACAGTTTGGTAATACATCTGTAGCATGAATGTTAGTATATGATATCATATAGGATTGACAATCCCCGTCCGGGTTAGCACGCACTAACTGGTCAAACGGACGTATTAGCATTTGGGAAGACGAGTGTAGATTAGACACTCGTAGGAGGCAACTCAGTTGGGTTCCTTAATTGGACCTGACACTCAAGTTAAGCTCAGACTATGTGCTCATGGCTGTATAACTTTTATTTTGCTTAATTTCATTTTAAATTCAATTAAATCTTGCGGTTCATACAAATATGTGTTGACATACAAACCTGTGAGCTCACCAGCGTTTCGCTGACCCTTTTTAGCATGTATCACAGGTACTCAGCAGTAGGTTGGCTGCCCAAATCAGGATCCATTAGCTCAAGTCGTCATTCAATCAAACAGAGATTTAGTTGCATTATTATATTTTGTATAAAGTAATTATGTAATGTAAATCTCTCAATTTCAAGGAACTGAGCTAATGTAAACAATATTTTTGATGTAGACTTTGGTTTTATCAATACAATGTAAAGCGACGCATTTAGTGGTCGTTCATTATATCTTTGTGCTTGTGATTATTGATTTGTCGCGTCCCGACCCGATTTGCTTCCGCAACCCGAAATTGGGGGTGCGACATATGTTGAGTCTTAACATCTTAACATTTTTTGGACTAATTTACCCTTATCAAACTAATAAATGAATACTACCTCAAATAGGAAAGTCTTTTTTATTCAAATATTAGTTTTTTGACTTTAGTAAATTATGTGTTTATGATAGATTCATTCAAAATTAAGATATTTTGATTATCATGTAATGATTAATGTGAGGTGAGTTCTTTTAAAAATCCTAAAAAAGTAGAGAATTGGAGAAACAATAGGATTCTTTCATTTCTCTACAAAATCCACATATATTTTTTACCCCCTTGGTTAATTATCTCACAAACCATAAGTTCATAAATTATAAAAGTTACGTATTCGAAACCAACGCGTTTTTCTCGTCGATTAGAGATGTCATAGGATATAATTTTGACGAATTTTTTTTCGCTTTTTTACCGGATTTCGCAATATAATCACATGTGATTTATGATAAAAAAAATTAAAATTTGTTCACGATTATTTATTCATTGTATTTGCTACTTAACACGTGATTATAACTTAATATTCACCCACATTAATAGTTATAAATAAAATATTAAAAATTGCAATAGTTTTCATTAAAAATCACATGTGACACTTAATCACAAGTGATTTGTTATATAATCACATATGATTTTGCATATAATCACATATGATTTTCATTTAAAAATTGATATTTGATGAGAAATTTACCGATATTTGATAATTCATGTATGATTTCAACTTGATTTTTACTTGATTGTATAATTCTTAGTCAATGATTTGAAAATCCGTATTTTATTACTCTTTAAACACATGTGATTGATAGTTTGATATTCAATCGCATGTGACTACACCTTAGTTTTTCATGTCTTAATCTCTTTACATCATCAATGATTTGAATTTAAAGTTTAATCGAAAATATAAGCGAGTGTGATTATTTTTTAGTGGTAAATCACATGTGATTTCATATTAAAAGTTTATAAAACCCAAAAAAATGGAAAAAAAAACTTCATCGAAAGTATATCTTGTTAGATCTAGAATCGAAGAGAAAAAGACGCTGATTTCGAATATGTAATTTTTATAATTTGTAGATATACGGTTTGTGAAATATTTATATTTGAAAAAGGTGAAAATGAGTATTTGAAATGGAGCAATCCTATTGGTTCCTCAATTCTTCCTTTTTTTACCATTCATTTTTAAATTTTTTATTAATTAATGTTATATTATTTGATGAAAATAGTATCATACATAATGAATATTTATTAATTAGTTGCAACCACCATATTATGCGGACAATATGCTAGTCTTTTTTACGTGCTTTATGCAAATAATATCAATCATAAATAAATGAACTTAGAGAATCCAAAAGAAAGAGATGCATGTAACCATGCAAGTGGAAGTCGGTTATAGTAGAATACATTTATTTAACGTAAAATAAAACAAAACAAATATGAAACATGATATAATAGAGACGCGTGACAATTTGGGGAGGAATGCATTTTTTTATTGACATATTAATAAAAGTTTATACTCTATCCATCCTAAATTAATCGTCATGTTTTAACTTTTCAAGTCTTTCTTTTCCAACTTTGACTTTGAATATTTTTGTTTGTGTTATACAATACTTGATGCAAAATATATGAATGGATCGAGTTTTATATGTATTTTCATTATCATAATTTTCAGAAAGTAATATATAACACAAACAAAAATATTTAAGATCAAAGTTGAAAAATAAAGACTTTTAAATTTGATTCATGACACTTAATTTGAGACGAATGGAGTATATTACTACATTTTTCACATATATGCATTGGAATGCTCTTAAACTTAGAAGAGCCTAGTCAATTAAATACTCCATCTGTCCCAATTTAATTGTCCATAGACAAAAAATACATAGTTTAAGATAATATCAATTTCTCTTTTACTTTTTGATAATATGAAAGTTTTACCTTTTACTTTTTACCTGTTTTTTTGTCTTACATATATAAATTAGATGTATAAAAAATTTCAGCTCATCATTTTTACCTATTTATGGAAATGAACAATTAATTTAGGACAACTCAAAATGGAATACATGACTATAAATTTGGGACGAATGGAATGATAAATAACCTACATTAAAACATTAAAAAAAGAGTAAAAAAAGTATTAAGTATGGAGTAATTGAATTAATATGAGTGCATAATACCAAAGGGTTATCGGCCTAGCGGTATCGTGTTGTCCTTTCAATTATAAAGTTGGGGTTCAAGTCTTGTGAAGGACAAATGTATATATATTCATGGATTAATAATTATTTGTAGGAGAAGGTGTAAGTATGGACTTTCTAAAAAGATTGATAAAAAAGGAATAAAAATTACTCCCTCCGTTTATTATTTTGGGATGTCCCATTATAAGTGTCCACTTTGATATTTAACCAATCAAAAAAGACTTTAGTGGGTGGATATAGTATTTGATTGGTGAAAAGTGTAGATAGTGAAGAATCCTAAAACTACGTGCAAAGTCAAAGTGGACATTTATAATGGGACGGAGGGAGTAGTGCATAATAATGTCATAACCTTCACATGTGATAGGTATAAATTTGTAATAATGAAGAAGATAGGGACTTAAAACGACATCCAGTAAATAATCAAGGGATGTAGTAAACCATGTTCCAAAATCAGTATAAGCAAATTCTTTCTACAACCTTCTTTCTATTCATCTTCTTTATTTCTCAGCTCGTACACACTCTTTCGTTTTCAAGTTAAAAATAAAAAAAAAAAAATGTTCAAGAAATCAATAGAAGCAAAATCACAGCAACGATTATCAGGTGCAGACCGCAAGAAATTAAAACGTACAATCAAAGACCGCTTTCCAAACGCCTCCGATTCCGACCTCGATATCTTAATTCCTCCAAAGGTTTATTTATATCATATCCGTATCCATTACGTCATAATTAGGGTTTATGCTACGTATATCTATTACAAGTGGAATATTTTTAATTTAATTACTTCACATATGTTCTTGTTTTCCTCTTTAACGAAGTTGAAAACATTGTATAATTGATATTTTTGATATTAGGTCAGGTGACAGTATTAGTGTGTAATTATATTATGTGATTAGTTAACTAAATAATATTAGTTAATGAAGGCAATAGGTACATGAAATTAGGGCGAAGTGTTACAAATTGAGGGTTTATGCGAGTACTCATAGGTTATGAAAGGAAGTTGTGAGTAAATATGTTTTGATGTTATTATTGCAGGTCGAGGTTACGGTATCTAAGCATCCGAACCGTGTACTTATTTACAGTTTGGAAGGTGGATTGCCGATCTTTTTCGATGTTGATAGCAGGGGTACAACCATATTTCCAACAGGTACACAACTAATTAAATAAGCTGTTAGCAATTGTATGGTTTGTGAAATTGTTGTTACGGTGATTTAGTCATTGTAAATATGTAGTGCCTTACCATTTGGTTTGCTATTTATTCGGACGACGTGCATTGAATGTTGTTAGGAAACATCGAATGAATCGTTTAGCTTTATGCATTGGGTTGCAAGTTGCCTGTGTCTTCACTCTATTAATTGCATAAAAGGGTAGTCGGCTTTTATGTCAGGCAACCATCCTTTTTTGCCTACAAAAATCACTAAGCTTTAGTAGGTTTAGTTGAAACGCTTAGATCTTTCAAAGATTTCGATGTAAGGTATTCCATATCGGGTACTAGGGCAAAATGATGATATGGTAGATGATATCTCAGTATGTTTGATCATGTTGACTTGATTTGATGTGATGCCAACTTGCTAAGAAATTTATTAATGTTGAATATTACCAAGTTGAATCTCTTTATACTTCGATGCTTTTTTATATGGCAAGTGAAGTTGGTCACCCGGACTAGAAGCTGTACTAAAGTTGGTCACCTTCTAATGCAATCAACCTATTTGACATTACTGACTTCATGCCATCAGCTCTCCCAAGTTCCGGCAATAAGTTGTGGCTATTTTGACTCGTAGCTTTTTTATTTATCGTTAGAAATCTCCCATCGGTATATGGGAACATCCCTAGAATTTGTTGTGTGTGACCATTTCTATCTGGAATATTGGTGCGCCATGGGCCATTTGTGACGTTTTGGTATTTGAAAATGCAGTCTATTCCCTATGGAAAGTTCCTCACCTTCTACCAGCTTTCATTTTAAAAGGGGGTGAGGTCTCACGTTATGTGATTGGAGGGGCAGATTTGATGTTTCCTGGCATCTATATAGATGCAGAGGGTCTTCCTGAGTTTTTAGCCGGGGAACCATGGGCTGTTATAGTTCCCGGTAATCCTGCTCCAATCGCGGTTTGTGTCTATGCTACATTTGTTTCGAACTCTATATATATATCAGTAATCGTTCAAATACGTTTGGATTTTTTACTTTTTTTCTCTTGATAGGTTGGGTCTACCTGCATGAGCAGCTCTGAGGCTCTAAAAGCTGGTCTTCGCGGAAAAGCTTTAAAGATAAGCCATCACTACCGGGATGCACTTTGGTATGTTCAGCTTAGAACTAAGGTTGAAAATTGGGATGGTTGAGTTGGGTATTGGTAATAAGGGTTTATTTTAATTTCTATATATACTGTCAAATCATGTATTAAGTGGTGTTTGGATGTGCACTTTTGAAGTGATTGTTTGATCTTGAATAATCAAAATCAGTTGATTTGCTAGAATACAAAGTTGTT
The DNA here is from genome assembly GCA_963422505.1 of Pseudognaphalium luteoalbum. NCBI lineage: Eukaryota > Viridiplantae > Streptophyta > Magnoliopsida > Asterales > Asteraceae > Pseudognaphalium > Pseudognaphalium luteoalbum. The sequence goes on from OY730194.1 coordinate 12,911,584, forward strand.
GCTTCAGATGTTCTTTTTTCTGTTTGAAGCTGTAATAATTAATCGAAGTTTAAACTTTTTTGATTATATAAGTATAAAACATAAATTGATAGAAAAGGCAGTCATCACGGTCTTTAGAACTTAGTTAATATAAAGGGGAGTTGGGCAATATTTTTTAGGTCTAAAGGTCGGAAGTGCCACCTCTGAATTCACTGAGATGCTATTATTTAGATGATTTATATGACACATAAATGTCTTTAATAAAATCAATTTAGGGAATCAGCTGAAGGTCGATATGTTCCGAACGCTGGCTTCCTGGAAGATGTAGTATTTGGAGATCCCTCTCTGTCAATTACTTCTCAGCAATCTAATATTGATGGCACAAGTGATCACGAGAATGGTGCAGATAAAAGAGAACCTGAGGTGGCTATGAATGTCCAGGATGCTGGCTATCCTGATTCATCTGCAGATGTGAAGTCAAACGCAAATATAGACCAACAAGTAACTACTGAACTTGGTGATCTAAAGGTGACGGAAAATGTTCAATGTGATAAGGACACTACTGAGGATCAAAGCAATCTTTCAGTTGAGGATATAGATGCACTTTTGGACAAATGCCTTTTGCAAGCCTTCTACACTACCCTCAAGGATAAAGATCTTCCTATTGCTGGAAGTACATTATGGTATGAGCTTAATGATAATACGTCTAAAGTACCATTGAATGATTAGAACAAAAGTATTATTTATCTATTGAAATCAAAATTATTTATGATTGTAATGGTTACAAAATTGAGTACGGGCACACATGTAACCTTTGTGGGTCCAGTTATTTTACACTTCTGTATGATGGTGCAGGTCGAATCATGTATTACCATGTAGGCCAACAGGCACCGTGCTAGATATTAAGAAGTCATCACACAAAAAGCTATCTAAGTGGTTACAGTCCAAGTCTTCTGAAAATTTGGTACTCTCTCGTTATCTCTAATGACTATCTTTCCATCTTCGACATTCTAATTGCCATTTTCTTTATGTAACTTCAGATATGGAATTATATCGTTGTCTATGATATTTGCATGTTTGCAAAAGCATATACATATAAACCCATGCTTTTTGCTTTTGATATTTTTGTTTCCCCGTCTCTTGTTGATTTTATATTGCATGCAGATTTCGTCGAAAGAAGATAAACATAAAAAAGAAGTCATGGTCTTGGCTGTTAACCGCAAGCATCCTGATTACACATCTTTCAAACCCGAAAAGCAACAAGTAGAGAAAACTGAACAGGCTGTTGATCCCATCAATGAAGCAGAGATCAACAGGATGATGGAGCTTGTGGAGATTTACAAACCGAGCGTGCATGTAAATCCAATTTTCACTTCGGTGGGAGCAGATACACGCCAACTTTATAGTGCATCAGAAGCCAGTGAAGTTGTGTTTGGTTATGTTGAAAAAGAAAACCTGGTCAAATCATCAAATAAGTCGATTGTTGTTTTAGATGCAATATTGTGTGATGCATTATTCAAGGGAGCTATTAAAAAGGGATCCACATACCCATCGGAGATACATAAAAAAGATTTAGCCCCAACATTTATAAATAGGATGCAAGCGCATCACCAAGTGACGAGAGGAAAAGAATCCGTTGTGCGCAAAGGTGCTCTGAAACCGATGCAGATAATGACTGAACGGAGGCAAGGTAACAAAAAAGTAACAAAGCTTTCGGGAATGGAATCATTTTTGATAGATGCCGAGCCATTGGCATCAGAGTTGCAAAAGAAGTTTGCTTGTAGTACGTCCGTAACAGAATTGCCAGGTATGCTGTTGATATATCCAAATATGTTAAATTATTTAGTAATTTGAATTTGAAACGGGCTGGTTGACTCGAGTCAAAATTGGTTATTGGTAAAACGTGTAATTGTTACAGTACCGGACAAAATGAGCTTACTACGGGTCAATGGGTCACTGCATTAAAATTTACTATTTGGATGTTCAATTCGTCATGAATTGCCTACAATTTGGACAGCTTACTTTTTTTGTTGTGATCACCTTTGTTTTTAGAAATGATACAGTTGGGGGTGGTTAAATAGGCTGGTTGATAACGAGTCAGAATGGGTAAAGTCAGCTTAGTCCGACTTGTACATTCTTATTTTTTTTACTTCATAGTTAATGACATGCTGAATTAGATTCTAGTTACTACAATGATAATCTAGGTTATTGTTGATGAAACTGAGGTACGAGTATGATTTTGTCTTTTGTATACGTTTTGAATGAATTCAAACACATTGATCTATATGTCATTAAATATTTAAGCTTCACTCATTTGATCCTATTAGAGATGATACATATTGCATAACTTGAATTTACTCGTTGGTATGTGAATCATTTAAACATGATTACGTATGTGAATCATTTAAACAGTGAATGGTGACAAAACTGTCACTTTTAGATACACTAGTGCCACGGAAGTTGATTTTTAAGTTCTATTCAAGCTGCAAACATTCTTTAAATGTGACAAGTGCTGTATGCAGGGAAGAAGGGATATGAGGTTTTGGTTCAAGGAGGCGTGATTGATGTTCTTGCCAGATATCTTGTTGAACAATACGGGATTCCGAAAAAGTACATTGAAGTTCTCGATAAAACAGCCAGGAAATAATAGTATATTTGCATGGGTGCAAGTTTTTGGATTATAATGGTGTATTCTTTTTTGAACTGCTATTGTATAGATGTTATATTGAGCACCTTATTAACTGGTTCTTCTATACATGGATGTTATGAATTTCCGTAGTTGCATGATATTTAAATCAGCGACCCGGGATTATTCTATAAAAATAGTAGAGGGTGACATTTACAAATGATACGGTAGTATGTCATCGTTTTGGTTTTTCAATAGATGTTAATGTTATGTATCTATTCTGACTGTTCGATTCATGTCAAAGTTGTCAACTTGTCATCATCAAATATATGATGTAAATATTTGGCTAACTTTCACTTTAGAATATAGGGTTAATAATAGTTCTTCATGATTTAGAATATGTATTTACTTCTGAAATTAGAATACAGGGTTAGTATAAACTCTCACTTTTGAAATATGTATTTACTTCTTCAAGCTCTAACTTTTTTGTATGTTAAGTTATTAACCATTCATTTTTTTATTGATTTAATCTTTAAAGTTTATATTGACCTATTGGTTTAACCCTTTAAAGGGTTTAACAACTAAATTTTAAAGTTTGATAATTAAACTAGATATATTTAGAAAGGTATAATCATTTATACTACTCGTATCAAATCTTTAAAGTATAAAGAGCATATATCTCATTAGTGTTAGAAACGCCAAAAACTTGAAGGATTATATCTGAAAAGGTTTAAAACAAAAAAAGAAATAAAACTTTTATGATCAAACCATCAATAACATTAGGAATCTAGAATACATATCTGAATAAAACTTTTTCATAATATCGTCTTTTTATTAAAGAAGTTTATATATACCATATACAAATGTGTATCTTTGCTTATACCACATTTAGTAAAATATACTTTAGATGGCCCTCTGATAACCAAAGTAAAATGAGATAAGAATTCAACGACAAGGAAAGTTTCGTTAACAAGATTGAGAAGACATTGATTTACCAAGATTAGCTAATACTCCGAATATTATAAACCAGCTTGTAGTACGTGTAATACGACGGTGAAAATTTAAACGTGCTTAATATTTTTCATCGAGTGTAATTGCGTAAATACTTGATAAATTAATCTCAAGCGATCAATCTTATTCCAACAATAATAAATGTGTAAAGAAATAACTATGAAATTGCGACTTTTCTATTTCAACTAATTTTCATTCGTGAGTGTAAGAAAGGTATTTAAGTAATTTTCATTATTTTAGGACTTTAGAAATCAACAAATCAAAATGCTTAAATATTTGGCAAAGCGATTAAATATGTAATAAATAATAAAATCTTCATATGGAAAATAGGAGTAAAAAAGAATTTTTTTTAATAAAAACCTTAACAAATTTACTTAACGTTCTCTCATTCTCTCCGTAATCGGTCGGAATAACCTTTCCTTTCCGTCGTCCGATCGTCGATCATGTCCTCCGATCCAAATTGCACTCTTTACATCGGTAACCGTACAACACTTTTACTTCCTGCTGTTTTACCTATTAATTGATCCTTCATGAATGCTTGATGAAAGCGTGCAATCGGTCGTTATACGTATACGATCAAATCGCTCATAGCTTTATCGATCACTCATACCTGATTGTAGTATTCTACTAGTTTAATCCTATCTTATTGTTCTTATATTTATGTATACATTTGTTACATTTTGTTTAATTTCAATTTAACACCGCACAGTTAAGTTACATGAAAATTATCATCAAAAGGTATGTTACATGTAGAATTCCGCAATATTAGCTTTGTGTTGTTTCGATCACCTTCGATTACGCCGTTCTGTGCAACTGATTAGTTATGTGAACGCTGTAATATAATTACTTATAAGATCAGGTACAATAATCATGAACGTGTTCGACATTACGTAGGTAAATCTGGTGTTACAAGTAAGCGGAAAATAGACATTCACATAATTGAATTATGGGAAAATGATCCTTGTTGTTAACCGTATGCGTCTTTATTACTGTTAGTCGGTTACATATTACACCACACACAGTCCATTCCTCTAATTGTATGTCTTAAGGAGCGTGTGTGGTCCAACGTGGAACAGTACACAAGATCCGTGCTACTAACTATGTAACTATTGGCATAAGTGTAGATTGGTTCAATTGGCATCCATCGTGATGTTATTATTTTAGAAGTTTATAACTATGGAAGATTAGTGGCTTTTGGTTGTTTGTATACTTTTTGGTTGTACGTATCTGTTATTTACTATGTGGTTGTAACTGATTTATAATATCGCAGGTAATCTGGATGAACGAGTAAGCGATAGGGTTTTGTATGATATACTTATTCAAGCTGGTCGCGTAGTTGACTTGCACATCCCCCGAGATAAGGAAACTGATAAACCGAAAGGCTTTGCATTTGCAGAATATGAAACAGAGGAGATTGCAGATTATGCTGTCAGGCTTTTTACTGGTCTTGTCACTCTTTACAACCGAACCCTGAGATTTGGAGTAATATATAACTATTTACTATCCTCCCTGATCTCAAAAGAATTTCATATTGTTTTTGTTCTAAGGTTCATATTTCGTCTATTTCTATAGTCAGATGATTGATCATTTAAACATGATTAGGTTGTTAGGATTTGAGTTTTGAAACTGATTATCTGATTATTACTACCTATATGTGTGATAACACTTATACTCCCATTTGAGTATACCTATCCCCCTTTTACACAAGAATGTTAAATTTGGCCATTTTAAGTATCAGTTTCTTACATAATCAGAATCTGCTAAACGCTCACAACAGATTTTCTGATTGTTACAACTTTAAACAGTAGAAGCGCATCCATTCATTATCCAAAAATCCAGTTTTACAATTGATTTTTCATTTACTGGGTAAGCTAAGTGTGATTATATATGAATGTGGACAGATATCTGGACAAGATAAGGCCACTGTATCTAATTCTTCTTTGAAATCAAGGCTCTATGAAGATGTTTCTACAAGCACTTTGTCACGATACACACATGGTAATATTATTCTATTACTTAAATATCTTCTACTTTTAAGTTTTTGGTTCTCATTTTGAGCTCTTCCATACTTCCGTCTTATCATTCTTTTTGCTTTTTATTTCTTTTTCTGATTCTGATGGCATAATTTATGGTTCATGACAACCTTCCTGTTTATTTAAATGCCAGTTTCATCTAGATCACATGAGGACCACAACAATCATGACCGTCGAAGAGGTAATGGGACTAGATGGGATGGGATTACCCAATCTAGGTCAAGTCGCTATGATATGAGCAGCCCAAAACATTATGCTCCATATTAAACAAATCAATTATATCCACCATCTTATTGTTGTTGTCAGCAAGAGCATTTACAATAGGGGTTTCTTAATGACCAAAACCTGTCCCCTTAGTATCTGTATCACTAGTGTAGTCGTCATGTTAGTGCACATAGTGACCTGTGTTTGTTTGTTCAATAGGATTAATTGTTAACTTGAACCTATAACTCAGCTTATTGTCAAGAATAGAGTCCCTAGATTTGTATAATACTATAATGCCATTTCCTTGTCTAGCTCTAGTTGAACCAGATACTGTGATTGTTTTTTTTATGAACTATGCTATTGCTTATTTTGGTACTTCTGGAAGATTTGTTATTATCTAGATCTTATGGTTTTGTTTTTTTTTAACCTTAGGGTCTGTTATCTGTGTTTACTTGTGAGGATAATCTGCTCCATAACCAGCCCACCTTCTTATATTCTTTGATATAAGGAGCCTGTATTTACATCACTTCAAAATCATGTTGTTCTCACCTGTATACTTGCTTAACATCAAGAGATCGGGAAAGAGTTTTAATAATACGTAAGGTTTCTATATGGTTATAAATACCAAGGATATGTTTGCTTATCAAAACTAGTGTACGTACATTATTATCAGATATTCAGATTAGTCCCAAAGTCTGTGGGCTAACTGTCTAAGTTTGATTAAAGTTTGAGTTGGATTTACTTATGGACTTCTTTTGTTACTAGTAGTAGACGCTTCTTGCATACCATGGTCTTAATTGGGGTTGCATTGTTGGTTCAGGCCCTTTGAGAACTCACCAATATATAATGAAATTTACAGAGAGAAAGTTTGCACAGAAAACTTACTACTTTTCATTAATAATAAAGGCATATATATACAGCCTTATAAGACAATAACGTGCCCACTTTCATATCCTATAGACCCGGTCCAACTACTTGACCCATCACACTCCCTCACGTACACTCTCCTTCAACGTACTAGTGCATGAAATCCGGTCAACTAACTACCAATTCAAACCACTAATAAACAATTAATTAAAACATAATAATAAAATGATAAAATACTAATTAAACTAAACTTCCAGCATGCGAACTAAATACGTGAACTACCAAACTGAAGCCGATTAACCCAACATGCATAACTAGCAGAAGGCTCTGTTAGAACTTTAGTAAAATTTGCTTTTTTTTTCTTTTTTTTCTTTTTAAGTTATTGGACCTGTGAACATGGTCCATGAGGAGTAGTCGTTATACTGGTGGTAGCCAGTGATAATTTTGAATATTTTTCCTAATTCTTTTTTTATTTATTCAGGTGTTATTGCATATTGTTACATTGTAGAATCATCATTGATCAAGTCATTGATGTTCTTGAATCCTCTACTGTTTGTGTGGTATTTGTAATTGAGCGACTCATCTGCATCTAGTGAGTACAGTCGTTTGAAAACTTAGGCGGCGATGTTTTTGTTCAGGTTATATGGGGTAGCAACCAACGGCTTATAAGTTTTAAGTGATATTTAAAATTTTATAAATATAGGTTTGTGACTTCTTATGTGTATAAAAGTGGGACTTACTTTGTTTGTTTGGTCTGTGGTCTTTTGTTTGTTTTTAGTTGTTTTCTTAAAGGAATTCGCCTACGATTAATAAAGAACTTTAGACTTGCGTATATTTCTTAAGAATTGAAGCCAAAATGGTAGGCATGTGGACACTTCCAATTGAGATTGATCGTTCATAGGCTTGGTCCCTGTTACACCTAGTCTTGATATCTAAATCACCTTGTCTTGACTAACTTTATAGATAAGTAATGCTTTTTATCCTTAAATATAAGTTAACTTTTTGAAGTACTAATCAAACCTTGTTAATAAAGAGATGTTAAAGGTTATATGCATGTGTTTGTAAATACACCTTAGATTGATTTAGTTGATATAACAGTGTAGGCTTGTCCACGTACGTTAGTCATTTAATGGCAATATGTAAACGAAATAGCTATCTTATCTAGTTTAATGGCAATTAGTACCCATTATGACACTACCTCCTAACTCTAAGAATAGGGATGGCAAAAGGACCCGCGTTAATGGGGATCCTTGAACCCCACACTTTTCGGATCGGGTTGGGGACTACATTTCGGATTTTGAGGCGGATTTTAGGGCACAAAATGGGGATTCTAACGGGGTTCCGATATATGTCTTTCATTTATATTTATTATTATTATCACTATTCATTATGTAAACGATTAGTATTATTATAAACCTGAAATCATTCTTGTTGTTTTGATTATTGTTGTTGTATTGATTTGATTTTGTGATTTAGTCGGAATATTTTAAGATCATTCTATAATGATTTTGGTAATTTTTAACTGTACACTTTTTACTATATTTTATCTTGATCATTATGTTAATCTGCTTTTCGAAGAAGAAAAAAATAATAATAGTGAGAATAGCTAGATAATATTGTAAAGAAAATCAATAAGAACTTCGGGTTAATTTAAAGTAGTATAAATGTGGAAATAGCTTTAAGGAATCGATGTCCCTGGTGGGGTACTCCGATCCCCGTTAGGGTTTGGGGGAACTTATATCCCCAATAGGGTGCTCCGATAAAATCCCCGTTAGAGTTTGGGGATAGTATGAGGATATTTTTTATAAATGAGTTTGGGGATGAGGTTATCACTCTCCATCTCGAACCCGCCCCGTTACCATCCCTAAGAATGGATAGACAATAACATCCTTGTTTCATTAAACAGCTTTGAAATTAAGAGGGTGAATGAATAATTAGTGTTGCACTTTTGACTCGATCAACATCATTTCATTGTAATAAATATATTTAATTTTAAACCATCAATTTGACACATTAGTCCTACCCCAAAGAAAGTAAATGCTAGTGGGTTTTGCCCAAAATTGTCACGTTTAATTTGACGAGATAACGGCATATATAATAGGTGCATGCATTAAAGCCTTTGTAGCAAAATGAACGGTCCTTTGAATTTTAGAAATATACATTATTGGTCATTCATTCATAATATGCAGCACGTAACAATTAATCCATACAGTTTGCTGCATGAATGATTTCTCCTTGATTTTATGTGGTCACATTTGATCTTTTATCTTATTTGATTGGTACTGTGATATACTTTGTACATCATCTAATTCGACCGACTTTAGTACATATGTTAATGCTTTCATAATGTACTATACTTTAATGAATTGATTTAGAGGCTCATGTACCATTTTTACACCCATTTTTGTTGATGTTAATGTAGATGAAGTTCGGGATTGAAGACACACAACGGAAAGGTGGAAGTGAAAGCCAGAAGGTACTGGCATCTTTCAACAACATACAAGTTACATATACAATCTTCTTATGATGATAATAAAGTTTCCTCTAGGATGCTTATGTATGTGACAATATTCAGTTTTGTAATTTTCATACACAAAATTCTTGTTTAAGAATAAACTTAAAACAAACAATATAAAACTATTGTATTAAAACGTTATGAGAGATGAGTTTGAACCATCACGGTATTCAGTTTTCTCAATACCAATAGGAAGAGACCTAAATACATAAGTCTAAATTTAGATTTAAAAATATAATTGGTAGATGTGGAAAATTGAATGGATGAGATTAAAAGAAAGAAAAAAAATCAACCAATGAAAAAATTATATACATTTTTAGGTCTATGTAATTAGTCTTATATAACATTACTCATATCAATATCATTCGCAATTTGGGAAAGGGAGTTGATAAATACAACAAATAAAGTTGATTCATACAACAACTGTACAACAGTTATTGTATATAGTACAAGTAATCAAAACACAGTTTTGGTGTATGAATAACTTTTATTTGTTGTATTTATCAGCACCCTTTGAGAAATATTCAACGCAGTTAAATTACATGGATTCAATTGTACAGTTAGATTTAATTCAGAGACTAAATATATAAATTCAAGAATGTTAAAGGGTTGAAAATGTGAAATATAAATATTTCTTTTCTCCAAACAATCACTTTTATATTTCTTTTCCTTGTAGACTAATGTTACGTGGACTTAGTTATATGGATTTAAAAATATGCATAATACATTGATTGGTTGATATAGTTTCTTTCTCTTAATCTTATTAGTTGAACTGAACTAGACACATATCGGTCTTATATTTTTAAGCTTAGTTTAAACCTATCTAATTACGCCTATTTATCATTTTCCTTCTAAAAATGCAGAATTTATCTTGAAAACAAACACCCCACCCTCTTATACTTCAGGTCCTTGAACTTTACAGTTTACATTTTAATTGGTATAATCATCGAATTCAATTCAATAACACGAATATTCAAAAGTTATAGCAAAAATAATGATGATCCGATTAGAACATTTTACATTATCAATGTCATAAACATTACAAATTAAATGATTCCCTTTACTCTCCGGCGCGCATTCACTACCACTGCCACTGCTTACCATCAAAATCTAAGCTTTTTATTAACAAAAGGTCATCTTGATGAAGCACTCACTCTGATTTACACTTCAAATTTCACTCATACCCAACAAACATACGCCGATTTCTTTCACGCATGTGCTCGCCATGGCAGCCTGTTACAAGGCCAAGCTCTACACCACCACATGCTCAATACCCATAATCAAAACCATTTCATACCCAATTTATACGTGTCTAATCACCTTATCAATATGTATGCGAAATGTGGGTCGTTGGAGGACGCACGTAAGGTGTTTGATGAAATGCCTGACAGAAATATTGTTTCTTGGACTGCTCTTATTTCTGGGTATGCTCATTTAGATAGAAGTGAAGAGAGTTGTGGCATATTTCATGAAATGTTAGCTGGCGGTTTTCGGCCGAATGAGTTTGCATACGCGAGTGTGTTAAGCTGTTGTGATCGCGAAGTTGGGAAACAAGTTCATTCGCATGCAGTTAAAACATGTTTTGATGGTTACACTTATGTCGCAAACGCATTGATTACCATGTACTCGAAGAGTAAAGATGACGCGTATGAAGCCTGGATGGTATTTAAATGGTTAAACTCTCGGAATCTTGTGACATATAACTCGATGATTGCTGCTTTGCAGAGCAGTGGAAAATGGGAAGAAGCGGTCAATTTGTTCTCGTTAATGAGACATGATTCCGATATTGGTTTTGACCGTGCAACGCTTCTTAGTATCTTTTCTTCTCTATTAATCGTTAAAGACAATGATTATAGTTTTGTTAGTACCACATGTCTCAAGTATTGTTCTCAGCTGCATTGTCTTGCAATTAAAACATGGTTTATATCAGAAATAGGAGTAATAACCGCATTGGCTAAAGCATATGCTGATCTTCATGCGGAAATTAGCAATCTTTACAATTTGTTTACCGAGACATCAGGTATTAGAGACATTGTTTCATGGACTGCGTTCATTACAATATTTGCAGAACAAGACCCTGAAGAGTCTCTATCAATGTTTAGTAAATTACGTCAAGAGGGTTCTAGTCCAGATCGACATACGTATTCGATAGTGCTAAAAGCGTGTGCTGGTCTAGTGACTGATCGACACACGGTGGTTGTTCATTCTCAGATACTCAAATACGGTTTTGGAAATGATACGGTGCTTGCAAACTCATTGATTCATGCTTATGGAAGATCGGGTTCGGTGCATGAGTCTAAAAAAGTTTTTGACATGATTGTTGATAAGGACTTAGTTTCTTGGAATTCAATGATAAAAATTTACGGGTTACATGGTCAACCAAAAAATGCGTTAGAATGCTTTGACCAAATGAACGTTCCCCCAGATTCCACGACCTTTGTAGCCCTCTTATCAGCATGCAGTCATGCGGGTATGGTCGAAAAAGGGACCAAATTATTCGAAAGCATGACTAAAAGTTTTGGGATTGTTCCTCAACTTGATCATTATGCTTGTATGATTGACATTCTTGGACGATCTGGTCGTATCCTAGACGCTCAGAAGCTCATAAATGAAATGCCAATGAAACCCGATTCTGTGATATGGAGTGCAATGCTTGGAGCATGTAGAAAACATGGTGAAACCAAGCTCGCGGAATTATCTGCCCAAAAATTACAAGAATTGCACCCGAATAATTCCCTAAGTTATGTGCAAATGTCCAACTTACATTACTTAAACGGTACTTTCAACGAAGCTTTAGATATAAGGATGCAAATGAAAGGACTCGGTGTTAAGAAGGACCCTGGTTTGAGCTGGACTGAAATTGGGACCCAGGTTCATGAGTTTGCTGCAGGAGGGTTGCACCACCCACAAAGGAAGACCATATGTAGTGATTTAGAGGAGTTAGTTAAGGAACTAAAGGGGTTAGGTTATGTAGCGGAAACCAATCTGGTGATGCGTGATATAGAGGAGGAAGATAAGAACAGGGAACTAAATTACCATAGCGAGAAACTGGCATTTGTTTTCGCATTAAAGCACTCTGGGTTTACATCGTCTAGACGTGCCATTAGGATCGTTAAGAACATTCGTATATGTGTAGATTGTCATAACTTTATGAAATTCGCGAGTGACTTAACCGGAAGGGAGATCATTGTTAGAGATTCAAACAGGTTTCATCATTTTAAAGAAAGAGCATGTTCCTGTGATGACTATTGGTAACCAAATTAATTCAGGTTGCATTTTATGATGTTTCTAATCAATTACTCTTACAAAGTTTGATGTCAAAAAAAAAAAAAAAAAAACCGAAAGGTTTATATTAGCTCCAAAATCAACGGAGACAGAAACATAATAACTCCTCAACTCCTAACCATCCGTGCTAAGCTAGATAGTTATGAAATCTACAAGTATATTTAACATTAACATTAACAAATGTTTTATTATATACATGTTTATTTATGTATTGGCTGCCGCATGGAGGACCTAGTTTATATTTGGTTTGGTTTTTAGTGGGCTCATAACGTGACATATCGACTTAATAACGGATTTACGATTAATAAAGAAGATATCTGTATGTACGTACGTACGTAGATAAATATTTTTACTACCATCAATTTAAATTAGATTAAGTGTTCATAATTCAATAGACAGGGAAGTAAATATGGTCGTTGCGTTTGTGAGTTTTTAAAAGCGCCGAACAAAAACACATCAAGTCCTATAAAAAAAAATAAAAATAAAAAAAAATTAAAAGTTCACAGTCGATGATTAATTATTTAGAAAAATGTGTAAAACGTGTAAAGCTTCTATCAAATTATTATATGGTTACAAAGTTACAAACTATTCAATCAAATCATTGTAGTCGATCAATTTTCTTCAAAGTCTATTTCGTCATTACTAGCTGGTATAGTCCTTATACTAAATATCTTGGGCGACAAATAGAACGCAAGTACGATTTAAAGTGGACTTATTTGTTTTTTTTTTCCCCAATATTTTGATGTGGAAAGGTTGTCACGAGAATAGTTAATAAAACTCTATATGTGACTATTGTATCAGAAAAACAATCAAATGTAAGAGTTTTATTAATATATAAACATCCTCTTAAGAAAACTCTATATATGATTATTCTATTATTAGAAAAAGAATAAAAAACTCTATCTTCTGTGAATTAAAACTACTTATTAATCAACACAAACATCATATCCATAGATCAATCTCATATTCATCATCACCTTTTAATGACATTCAAGACGTAGACAAATATATATAGCTAGCTAGTAGGTAAATGAATCGAATGAATACGAAGTTAATATAATTTTTAGTATGGATAAAACACACAACTAGGTACGCATACACAACAATAGTCCTTGTACAGAATACGCTGATCATAATCTTTTCTTGTACATATTAATTTGTATTATATTTAATTAGAAGTACTAGTCAAATTTGAGCTACTATTTACATTTACATATTAATTAAGACGCTAACCAAGTTTCATGTGTTCCCCCCTGTTTGTAGTTTTATCTTAGGAACCTGTATTAAAATTTTTAGCTAATTAAATTAATAATTAACATAACTGGTCGATGCTTTGTAATCTATTGCACGTTTCATTCTTCTCGAAACATATCGCATGCTTCGTATATAAAAAAGCAATGGCATATTTGAAAAACGGTCGCTCCTTCAAATAAAATGATTAATAACCTAAAACTGCTAAAGGGAATTAATTTATTTCATATTATTCTTGTAAGAGTAAATTACACGGTTCGTCCCTGTGGTTTACCCAAAATTACACGGGTCGTCCTTGCAAGTTTTTTTTGGCACTGGTCATCCCTGTGATTGCGTGATGTTGCACGGGTAGTCCCTATCGCTAACGACCGTTAATTAAATCCGTTAAATCATGTCATGTGCAGAGCATGTGAGGGTATAATAGTCATTTCAGTGTTATAAAGGACTACGATTGTAATTTCGAAAACATAGGGACCATCCTTGTAATTTTTTAATTTTTCATTTTTTTTAATTTTTTTTCAAATTTTTTTTTAAATATATTTTTTTCAAAAAAAAATTTCAAACTTTTTTTTAAAAATCTTTTTTTCAAAAAAAAAAACTCAATTTTTTTTAATTCTCATTTTTTTAAAACTTTTTTTTCAAAAAAAATTTTCAAATTTTTTTTTTCAAAAACTTTTTTTGAAAATAAAGTGGATGGGTCAATGCAAAGATAATTTCTTTTTTTTTTGAATTTTTTTTTCAAAAATTATTTTTTTTAAAAGAATTTCAAGAAAAAAGTTTTTTGAAAAAAAAATTGAAAATTTTTTTTTTTGAAAAAAAAATATTTTTAAAAAATTTGAATTTTTTTTTTTTGAAAAAAAGATTTTAAAAAAAAACTTTGAAATTTTTTTTTTGAAAAAAAGATTTAAAAAAAATTGAGTTTTTTTTTTTGAAAAAAAGATTTTTTATAAAAAGATTTTTAAAAAAAAGTTTGAAATTTTTTTTTGAAAAAAATATATTTAAAAAAAATTTTGAAAAAAAATTAAAAAAATAAAGAATTAAAAAATTACAAGGATGGTCCCTGTGTTTTCGAAATTACAATCGTAGTTCTTTATAACACTAAAATGACTACTATATACCCTCACATGCTCTGCACATGACATGATTTAACGGACTTAATTAACGGTCGTTAGCGATAGGGACTACCCGTGCAACATCACGCAATCACAGGGATGACCAGTGCCAAAAAAAAACTTGCAAGGACGAATCGTGTAATTTTGGGTAAACCACAGGGACGAACCGTGTAATTTTTCCTTTGTAATGAAATAGTGGTTTCAAACATCAAACATCCAAAAGATTTCGATGATTGTAAATTTGTTGTACTAAAGAAAATAGAAAGATTTCGACTAACAGGGTTTATTGTTTCGTTATGTATTAGACTTTACACTTTTTACTATTGTATGCGACATACTTTCATTTGTTCTATTGTATGTAGTGAACTTATAAATATCGTATATTGTATGTATTATTTCATTTTTGAGTAAGGCCAAAAATGGAAATTTTCTATTTGGGTCTTACCCAAAACGAAAAGTATACATACAATAGACTATATTTACAAGTTCAACACATACAATGAAGTTTTTAAAGTTCGTCACATACAATAATAAAAATTGTAAAGTTTAATACATAGCATAATAAAAAGTGTAAAGTTTAATACATAACGAAACAATAAACCCATATAAATATCTATATGGCTATATAATATATGTATCATCTGTATAAATTTACCATATTACAATGTCATTTTTCTTTGACTACGTGACCTACACGACTGTGTTTAGGTCTTTAGGATTTAACCCATTTTATAAAAAGTCACATACACTCAAGTAGAAGCTTCTATAAAGCACTTGAATTTCCAAAATTGCCCTTTGACTATGCCAACTGCTCCATCAAAACCTTCTTATCATCAACTCATCTTTTCCTTGTATCTCTTTTCTTTGTTTTAAAAAGTCTAAAAAACACACCATATATTAATCTCACCCAAAAGTTTAACAAAACCATAAGCACATAAACACCCAAATCTTAAAAATAAGATAATCCCCCACCAAAAGATTCATGTCCTTCATTTGTGGCACCTTTAACAACCAAGAAGATGATTTTGAAGCTTTATGTCCATACTCTCCTCCACCTTCAAGAAAAACAAGATCACACAGGTTTTGTAATAGAAGGAACAACGACAACAACAAGAACCCGTATTCGAGTCGTGGGCTCGACAAATTTGAAGCTCTTTTGGCCGATATTGATGACAAGAAACGAAAGATCTTCACACAAAAAGGGTCACAGTACATCTCTTTTGTCCGATTCGTCTACTCAAATTCCGACGATATTAAGCCCGTTATTGTGTGGTTAAAAGATCCCAAGAGAAATGACAAAGATCTTCATAAGCAAAACACTCTTAAAAACACATTAAGTTCTTCTTCAATTCCTCCATTACAAGATTCAACGTTAGATCATAAGACTGAAGTCAAAGAAGCACAACATGCAAAACCGTCGATGGATACAAAGATTATTAGGGTTGATCAATGGAAATTGAATTTAAAAAGGAAGTTAGGGGAGTGGTGGATGCCTTCATATAATTTACCTTTGTTTGTGATATTGGTGTTGGTTTTCTTGACACTATTTGGACGATCTTTGGCGATTATATGCACTTCGATTGCTTGGTACGTGATTCCTACGACTGATGGAACGATTGAGAACACGACTAAAAGACCTAAAAAGATGATTAACAACGTTAATCACTCAAGAAAACCAAGTGAAAGTAAGATGATTTCTACTCCAAAACCCTTTCTTAGTGGACCTCTAAAAGTTCACCAAAACCGCAGGATGCAGAAGCTTATGAGTTTCTAATTACTCAAGTAATTTACTTTATTACACTGTTTTTTAATTTTTTGTATGATCCCCGGCCCATGAAGTAAGCCTTTATTTTTCATTTTTTAGATTGTTTGATACTTTAATTTGATGTTGTTTCGGTTGTGATGGAGAATGTTCATCGTGTACATTTTAGTTATCTCGTCGTTACTCGGATGTTGTATTTACGATTTCGTAAGTTTAATCTTATCATCCGATCGACAACGATTATATGAAATGTAAATTACTTAACGTATTAATCAGATCGAGTTAATCAGATGTCGTATTTTAGACTAATAATATTGTTGTTTTCTAATCTCAAATAATGAAGAGTTGTTGGTAGCATTAATTTTAAATTCCATATCGTGTGCGCTTATTTTCAAAACCTTCCACCAATTAATATAAACATGAATCAGATAATCATGACTGTTTTTGAATATAAAACACAAGTGACGATAGAGCTGATTTCACAAGAATATTTATAAAATTGTCATTTAGATATCTTTAGTTCAAAATACATATAAAAAAACACGCAATTTAAAAAAGCATAATTACTTACACAAGATTATTATACCTTTAACTTTTATCTAGCATCAACACATACACCGTATCGATCATCCGTTAGGCTAAATCCAGAATTTGTTCATGTAAAAGTGTCATATTTTAAAACTAACTTGCTTCGGCTCTAATTGCAATTAACAACGCATATGTAAGCCTTAAAAAAATCATCTTATATATACTTAAATAATTAAATGACTCATAAAGAATTAAATTAGACACGTAGGCATGCAATTTTATTGAGTTGTTGATAAGGGTGACAAATCGATGCATAATTTCTGGTAAATTGGTAGGAAGAATTGTGTGTTTTCAGTTCTCACAACATGATGATGATTAATTATAAGTAGTATTCTTAATTTTGGTCAATAATACTGGTTGTTTCCCATCTTAATGAAATTGTCTCTAACCAAATGTCAATCTTCTAGATTAATGCCAAATTTCACGTTGGGGTATTTCTTTATTATTTTGTAAGAATACAAGTGTATGAAAATGAGAGCTCTAAATCTATGTTAAATTAACTAGGAGAACATTTTAAAATTCATTAATTAATTTGATGAAAAAAATCAACCACACTCTAGAAAGTAGAAACATATTTCCAAAAAAAACATCTAGAAACTTAACCATACTTGTAGCTAGGTTGGTGTCATGACCATATTTCTTAGAGTGTGCAGTGGATATACATGGACTAAAATACGTCGAAAAAACAACTATAAATGTAGGGTTATTGATGCAGAGAATGCCTTCGGACATCCAACTCCTCTTGCTTAGCCGTCGTTTTTTGGTTAACATGTAAAGTTTAAATTCATAACGATTCGAAAATTGAAGGGTCATAAATGACAATTTACGATTGCCATAATCTATCCAATTTAATTTAATATTTATTTAGTTTTAATTAGGATTTATCTAGATTTGATTTATTATTATTTTAATTATTGTTTTCTTTTCCACCAAGTTTTGTCTAGGGTTAAGAGTCTATATAAGCATTTGATTTGTATTAGGGTTTTAGTGAGTTGAAGATAAATTATTAAAAAGAGGGTAATTCTCGAGAAGTCCCGTTTTAAGGCACCCGTTTAGGGTTTATAAAATGTCCATTCATGTTTATTGTGTGATTTCTTCGATTCACAAACACCCCGTCATCATTTAGTATCAGAGAATAGGTTCGGGAGAAGAAATCGCACAACCAAAAGAAGCCAATCGAAGAAAATGAAAAAATCCGTCCAATTTCGTCATACTCTGCGCAACTGCGAGAGAATTGACGCCACGGATTCGTTAACCGTTGGATCGTTGTGATTTTTGGATATGTGGTTTAGAACACATAGACACACAATCTGACCGTTGGGATTTTCGATTTGTTATCAACTAGGAGATACGAAATTCCGAAGTTGTTGCAGTTTTCTAGACCGAATATGTTTCGATTTTGGTAATCGCAGATTCGTCGGAAGAGACAACGATACAACCAACCACCGATACGCACGTATGTTAGAGGATGAAGACCCCATAAAAAATTGAAGGAACTTCAGACGTATTCCAACAACGAGCCAACCGTAGAGTCGCCTAATGAGGCAACGGAAACGCAAGTGAGTAAGAAGTCCCCGGATGATTTTATCGGATGTTTTGAACAAGATGGATCGTGATTCTCTTTGGAGAAGTTGTGTTAAGGAAACGAAGTGGGGTTAGTGTAACACCCACTTTTTGGGTCTAGTAGTATTTTAATAATTTTTTGATTTTAAATAATTATTTAATGTGTTAGGAAATGATTTTGTTCGGTTTATATGAAAATAATTGGATAAATGTCAAATGACTAATTGTGACAGGTGAATTATTAATTGTTTTAAATTAATAAAGTTGTAAAAAAAATAAAATAGTTGAACCCATAAATTGTATTTAGGTTCCGGATAATAGGTTAAGAACGAGAATAAAATTAATTGGTATTGGGGTTGGTTCTAGATACTAGCCGACTTATATTTTTAACCTTCCCAAATCTTGTTACCTTTTTCTTAAGCAAACAAAACCAAACACACAGTAGGTGAAATATATAGCAAGAAAACTCATAACTAAATTGGAGAGTTTATTTTCTAGTGATTTGGACTCAATATCCAGAGTATCATCATCGTCATCAACATTTTAACTTCTTCTTTCTTTTTAATGGTAAGTATTACCTTATTCTTTTAAAGCTATCATTTTGATTATGCTAGGTTTGAATTAAATTCTAAGACTTAAGATTTGTTATGGGATTAATACTAGGAAAAATTTATTATATGAGAATATTGATGCTATATGATGGTTAATTGATGTGAGTTTGCTGTTGTAATCAAATTGAAATCTGAGTTTGTGAATTTTGGGGCTTTTGAAATCGGATACAGCTTGTTACAGATTATAGGTTGCTGAAACGAAGGGAGAACCCGGCTGTTTGCTCCCAAACCTGGTTGGTTCTCGGGTTGTTAGAACCCGGATGTTTTCTTTCGGACCCGGCTGATTTTGATCAGACCCGGCGGGTTATGAACCAAGCCGGCGGGTCTTTTGTTGGACAGCAAACCAGATTTCAACTTTTCATTTGTTTGTACATGTAACTCACCTATGATATGATATGATAACAAAGAAATTAGGAAATGAATATAGGAGTTGAAAGTTGATAACATAATCTTAATTTTTAGTCTAATGATACATTTTACTAACTTCCTATAAGTGTTATGAAATTCATATTAGTATGATAGGAGAATAATAACTTGAAACTAGAGACTTAGTAAATGAATATATAAGTGGATTGTGATGATTTGATTATGATTATGGAATTAAATGATGAAGCTGTTTGCGGTATTAGAACCATTAGGAAACTGGAAATTTGTGATATTGGTGAATGAATAACATGATTAGTCTATCATTATGAAGTATGATTTACTTGATTTGTCATGCTTGTTATTTTAACATGATTATCGCATGTAGTTTGATACCATGTAAATGGTAGAATGTTATGTGTGCACCAATTTAGGATCATATGAATATAAGATGAAGATAATACGGGACTTAACAATAGAGTTAGTAATAATTTAATTGAATAGTTATAATCGATATTATAACTTAGTAATTATTGTTAACTTGATACTATGTGTGTAATGTGTTATACACTTATGAAAGGGATTAATAACTAGAATTATTAATTATATAGATTAAATTGATTGTGACTTGAGTTGTAAGATTATATAATTGTATTTCACAACTCGATAGATGTTTATTGTTGAATATTAAGAATTGAAATATGTTATATTAACTTAACATGGGATATTTGTTATGAGTAAGTTACTGACTCGTTATCTATTTGATTCTCAGATACGGAGAAGACTCAATAGCATTAAACTTCTGAGTGGACGACTGAGGTATTGGTGAGTGGATTTGGAACTCACCTTTTGATTTAGTTGTAACTGTTTGGTTGTAACAAATGAACGTAGATATGTTTATTAGACTGCTTAGTCTGTATTGTTGATTGTGAATCTACGTGCTATGTGGCCTTTTGGCACCAGTTGTAATTGAGGTCAACAAGTTAGTTGGGCTAGTTGGGTATTGTGTGAATGACACAGGGTCTTGATTCATTCGTTATGTGTAGAACCTGTGTTTGAGTATAATAACCGTTAGCTATCGGTCTATTCTGTATTGGCCTTACAGATTGTTGGGTAAGTGTTCTTTGAGAGCTACCGCGACAGTAGGGTTTCTCAAGAGCCACCGATCCTCATTGTTGAAAAGTTGTATTATGTAATGTGTGTTTACGGTTATTTAATGTAAACAAGTAGTTATGCTAAGTTGAATTGTGTGTGACTTATCCATTCACTTAGCTTTGTGCTAATCCCTAAATTTACTTCCTACAGGTTATGTTAAATATGTGGGTGGTCAGGAAGTGGATGTTTTAGCGGGAATGTTTGACAGCGCCAACAACTCTGATATAGTTTCGTAATAAACTAAAGATGATTATTATTATATAACACCTCGTCTACGATTTGTGGTTTTGAATACATTCTGAACTGTGACGTGTCTGTTTTAACACAGTTAAGTAGTTAAACTGTTGTGTATTAAAGTTTTGAAAAAAAAGCTTATGTACATTTCAGAATGTATAGTAATAAATTATGTTTTAATATACGCTTCCGATCTGAATTATATTATAATGATGTATAAAATGAGGGGTGTTATAGTTAGAGTGTTTTAGAGTTCGAGACTTGGAAAGACAAAACTCGAGGACGAGTCTTTTCCAAGTGGGGGAGAATGATGCATAGTATGCCTTCGGGCCTCCAGCTCCTCTTGTTTAGCTGTCGTTTCTTTGGTTAATATGTGAAGTCTAAATTCATAACGATTCGAATATTGAAGGGTCATAAATGACAATTTACAATTGTCATAATCTATCCAATTTAATAAATATTTATTTAGTTTTAGTTATAATTTATCTAGATTTGATTTATTATTATTTTAATTATTGTTTTCTTTTCCACCAAGTTTTGTTTAGGGTTAAGAGTCTATATAAACATTTGATTTGTATTAGGGTTTTAGTGAGTTGAAGATGAATTATTAAAAAGAGAGTGATCCTTGAGAAGTCCCGTTTTAAGTCACCCGTTTAGGGTTTATAGAATTTCCATTCATGTTTATTGTGTGATTTCTTCATTCACAAACACCCCGTCATCAGTTATGATACTGTGACACCCGTCAACTTTGGTCAACTGTTAAACTTACCTGAAAACCCTAATTACTTGTATTTAGTGTATATTAGGCTAAATATGTGTAATTATATGTAATTTTAATATACACTTACGTGATTATGTGTTTATCTGTAATTGCACAAAATAATCGGACGGATTCCGATACAGTATAAATACGAACGTTGGTGAACAAAATATTAAATAATATGAAATTATTTAATAAACTCAAAAACTTTTAAATATTATGTTGATAATATTTAACACGTTAATTATATTGTATAAAGTAACACAAACGCGACGAAAACGCGCTAAACACGTCTGACAATCGAACGAAAGTTGAAATATATTTTATAAATTTATAATATTTTATTTTGTATTAAATTATTCATTAAACATATCATATAGTAATTCAGTAATAAAAGCGTTTTGTTAAAACGTTACGCGATTTAACACCCGTAAAATGTACACGCAAATCGAGACCGATAAATTAACGAAACATTTATATGAATGTTTTTCAAGTATTTAGATTAAATATTTCAAGTGAAAATATCGAAACTTAATTTGACATTTAAATCACGCGTATTTAACGTTTAACGTCTAAATAAACGTCGAACGAACAAGGAAACGAACACCGCACGGAGCACGAACCGTGGAGTAAAAATTTGGAGACCCATACTTGAGTGGGCCCCCATAAAACCGGCCATGCCCCCCTCACCCACATGGTTTTGCTTGTTGACTTGTATAACCCATCACATACATTCCACTCCACAATCCTCTTCTTTTCATTCATCATTTCATTTTAAACACATACACACACACACACACTCAAACACTCAAATCCCACCCACTCTCCTCTCAAAACTTCAGTAAAGTATGAAATTTTAGAAGTTTTAAGATGCATTTTAAAAACTGACACCTCAAAATAACTCCGACACGAACAGACAAATTATTTGAACTCTATTAACTGAAATATGGGTTGGGTAAAAGTTTCGGGCCAAACCGTCATCTTTGACCTTGTATTTGATTAAGTTAGAAGGTTGCACTTTCGGACTCATATTGCTTGCTATTTGATTATTGCTTGCTACCTGCTAAACCCTGGTGAGTTTCATAGCCCCTTTTCACTGTTTTACAACTGGGGTGAGAATACTTACAACTGTTTTATACAACTACTTTTATGATCACAAGTAACTTAAAACAACTTTTTATACGGATTGCATGAGATACGAAACTAATCCACTAAAGCCTCAACTTATCATAGTTCGTTAATTGTATAAACGCGAGTATTAATGGATAGATCTATCGGGGGTTGACACACCCGTCCGGGCTAGTCGCTCTAGCCAACCCACGGACGCATTAGTATTTGATTTTTACGGGTGTACCGGATTATACACCTGCACGAGGCAACAACTAGGTTAAGCGTTGAACTATGAGACTCATGGCAAATGGTATACTTTCATTGCATGCGTGCAATACACTTACTTATCGTGGTAGGCGATACTTTTAAACCATCATTTTAAATGATACCAACTTTTAAATCTTGTGATTCATACTAATAACAACTGTTTACAAACTTATGAACTCACCAACTTTATGTTGACCTTTTAGTATGTATTTCTCAGGTAACCCGCAGCAGTAGGACGCCTTTGGATAGCGTAGCTCAAGTCGCATATATTTTCAAAAAACAAAAGATTACAGTGCATTTAATATATTTTGTATTATCATCACTTGTATATCTCTACTTATCGGATGCGAACTCCATGGGATTTATAAAACTATTGTAAACAATTATGTTTTGTGAATGTAAAACACTTTTCAAACGTCTCATTTAGAGGTCGTTTGCTGTAATCTTGTGTTGTAATATTTGATTTGGTCGGCGCCCCCTTGACACCTCATACTTCCGTTGCCACGTGTTTTGGGGGTGCGACAGATGGTATCAGAGCCTAAGGTTATAGTGAACTAGGATTGCATTAGTGACCTAGACTATAACCGTTAGGTTAGTATTCCTCATTTGTTATGACTGGTTCAACAATTGAATCATTTGAATTTAATTTAACATAGCCTGATCAACTATGTACAATTAAAAGAGAATCAATGCAAGCCCTGAAATGGTTATAGTGAATGACAAGCATTAGAAGACTTGCACTACGAGAGAAACGAGACTATTACTTGTTTGTGCTAGTACCCTAGGCTATATTATATAATATGATATATATATATATATATATATATATATATATAGGCCTCACTTTCTAAACGTTCTTGCCACAGAAATAGTAGACACCACTAATGTAGCACCAACCGACTCAAATACCGAGGAGACAATCACTTTACCTGTCTTACCAACGCGGGAATCTCTTGAACCTCTTTACTACATAACCGGAGAAGCTCGAGTGATACGTACTCGCCGAAGGGGTACCGGATCATCCGGAGCAAATCACTACTCAAATCCTATTACTAACACCTCAACCAGAACACATCATCCAACTTACCCTCGTAGGTGGGATTGGCTACCCACAACCCTAAATACTTGGAGGTCTGAGGAAAACATATAGATTCCTGATGACCCCATGGACATCTCTCCCTACACCCAGGAACCAATAAACCTCACTATACCCGTTTTAGCTGCCCGAGTTCACCGTCACGAGGCAAGACTTGAAAGCTTATAACGGGAACAATACATAGTACAAATGTACTGGATGCGCCAATCACACGACCGCATTGCACAACTTTTCTAAGAACAGGAGGACATGACACGTACTCTAGATATGGTTCATCAGCAG
This sequence comes from Pseudognaphalium luteoalbum, assembly GCA_963422505.1. Lineage (NCBI taxonomy): Eukaryota > Viridiplantae > Streptophyta > Magnoliopsida > Asterales > Asteraceae > Pseudognaphalium > Pseudognaphalium luteoalbum. The sequence goes on from OY730194.1 coordinate 12,936,258, forward strand.
GTAATTGACGATCGGGGAACAATCGATCTCTTACAAGCAAGGTTGGAAGAATGTGAGCAGCGCTCACAAGAAAATGAAGAATACACTCGAGTGCTGGAGCAACAATTAACGTTGGCTGAGGATAATGGTAGACAAACCGGCAGACTCGCAGGAACTGTGGATCGACTTGTCACCCTAATGACACAAATGAACCTAATTCAAGACTAGTGTAGTATCTATCTATCTATCTTGTATTTCCATAGCCATCTATAACTCATGTAATTTGACCAGATGTAGAGTTCTCGTCATCTTTTGTAATCCTCATATTCGTAGTCTTTTGAAACTCGTACTTTGTATTCAACTTCGCTATCTAATGAATTATGGTTATCACTATGTGTTGTTGTATATTACCTCATTATATATACATGTGTGATACATCATATCATTATGCAAACCTCTTACACGTCTCATTCCTTTGATGTTCAGCATCATGCCTCCACGACGACACACGTACACCGATACTGAAATCGCTCAATTCATTGCACAGAGCGTAGCCCAGGTCTTAGCTGCTCAACCAAATACGGGCGGCGGAGGCGTGACTGCTAATGCTCCTACCGCAATACCCTGTTCCTACAAAGATTTTCTGAATTGTAAACCTCTGAATTTTAAGGGCACCGAGGGAGGGATTGGGCTCCTAAGATGGATAGAAAAGATGGAATCAGTTTTCCAGATCTGCAACTGTCTAGAAGACTGCAAGGTCAAGTATTCCACCTGCACCTTCCTTGATGGTGCGGTGACCTGGTGGAACACATATGCTCACACCGTGGGCATTGACACTGCTTATCAAGCTTCATGGGATGATTTAAAGAAAATGCTGAAGGACGAATATTGTCCTAGAGATGAAATCCAACAGCTAGAAGCTGAGTTCTGGCACCTCACCGCTCAGGGCAATGATATTGCCGGTTACACAGCTCGATTCAACCAGTTAGCACACCTGTGTCCATCCATGGTTGATCAAGAATCCAAATGAATCGAACGTTACCTCTGGGGACTTCCCACACAGATCCAGGGAATGGTTACTGTATCAAATTCCCCCACTTCCAAGCAACTGTGCGCATGGCACACAATCTCATGGCACAAATCTCCCGTCGGGGAACTGATGGATGCCGAAGCGTCGTATGAAAACGGTGCTCGGACCGTAATCGGTTTGTTTTAAATTTGTATTTGCTGGGGTCTAAGTGTGACTTACTAATGCTGAACCAAAGGCTAGTAGATGGTAAGTATGACCTAGAGTCGTTCTTAAAGAAAAACTGAATTGAAACGGAGGTGATCCAATCAACCTTTCTTTTCTAGTAAATGTTTTAAAAGAGTGCGTTGGGGGTTTTTGGTTCAGTTAATTAAGTAAACTAAATAAAGCGAATAAAAGATAATGGTAAATCAGATAATAAAAGGAGTATTTGTTGTGAGTTCATTAGCTTATAATGTGGGACGATGACTTGTAGGGACAACGTTTACTAAATTTGGAATGTTCACTAGACTTGGTAGTTTATGGTATAACCGATAGATTCCCTATTAGTCGGTTATCAACTAATATGTCACGAGGAACCACGGTGTCATGATTCTGATTAGACAGACAATGCTCAACTCTCCACACTCTCCTGTGAGGGAGTTAGTGGCCCTTGTTATTGAACACATTTGCTCGTGGGTGAAGGAATAGAGTAGCAAGTCTACAACAGGTCTAACCGTTCTTAATACCATAAAGACTATAAATTTAGCAGACAACTAACTTAGCAAATATGTTCGGACTTAGTTGATAAATTCTTATTAATGAAGTTTAAGCATGGTAAGTGAAGGAAAGTGTTGAAGTTTCTTGCGTACCTTACTTTATATTTCATAGGTTAAGGAAAAGTATCGATTTAAGTTGGATTTTAAACTTGCCTTTCTCAATACAATTAACAAATCCCTAGGTTTTCGTAAATGGTTATTTAGCCTATAGCCTACCTAATCTAATCTAAACTAACTAATCTAATTAAAACGTTAATTAAAATGCTGACGGCTTTTTGCATAAAGTTAAACCCAAACCATGTCAGAAAATGCTATGGTAGTCCACAATGTATTTAATCGTTTACCGATGTTTCCATTGTGAATTCAATTGCTTCGCGATGTTTACATGATAAATACATTGTGATTTCAAGTGTACAATACTCATGGCAATTCTACGTAATCACATTGCATTTTATGATGCTCGCATGACGTTACAATTGACACCATAGTTTGACACAGATAACTATTGACCAAGTAGTAAGGTTCGAGACTCCTCTTTACAAGGTTACAATCACGTTTGTTAATCGAAAGGCGAATGTAAGTTTTAGGTTTAAAATCATAAGATAAGTCGGTTCATAAAGTTTCCGTTTTATAATGTCGATCCATAATACAACTACCTTCGGTCGTTACCGGCTTCCATACGTATGTACTTTGCTTAAAAGCATTTCCAGCACTATACCGAGTAAACAGTCGAATAGGGGCCGTCATATTATTTCACGACATGTTTAAAGTCATCCCACAATTATATATGCTAACTACATCACAACAAACACAATAGTAATCTACTCGCTAATCATGGCACAAACTATCTCTAGCATAATTAAAGTATACATATTTAATCAAGATAGATAAGGATAGAAATAACCGAGATTAATATGCGAGAAAGAGTAGGCTTGAATTAATAAGAGTTGCTCCAAGCGTACACCGAGGATTACAAATACGTTCCTCACCAAGGACTACAAGCACGTTCCTTGCTTCTATTTTAACTAGCCTAATACTAATTTAAAATAAAGAAAGAAAGAAAAGCTAGAAGCTAGAGAAAGAAAGTGTGAAAGTGCCTAGGTATGTTGGTATCCTAGTGCCCTTGGTGTGTTTTTGCAAATGAGGCTCATGCCTCCTATTTATAGGAGAGTTTTGATCATTTTAGCAAGTGGAAGCTCACAATAGTAAAAGGTGGAAAAGGTAGTGGCATCGGGTACGAAAAAGGTGGTGCACCGGGTACGGAAAAACATGTAAAGGTCTAGCACCGGGTACGAAAAAGGACAAAAAAGCGCGATCCGTGCGGGTGGGTGGCAGGCGGAGGTGGCCAGGTGGTAGCCGGCGGCGGCCTGGTGGCTGGCCGGCGGCGGCTGGCTGCTACCTGCACCAGCCCGCTGCCTGTTGCCTCGTTTCTCGATTCATGCGTGTTTTCTTCGTTATGCGTCCGTTTGCATTGATTCTTTTTGTGTTGGATTAGTAATTTAAAAACGAAGCTTTTGATGAAAAGAAATCCCAAAAATATGTCTCTGAACTTTAGATGTGTCGTACGAATCGTTTGGATCTTTCGGAGTACGTAGAATCTTCATTCTTCGTCCGTTTTTGTTGATTCTTCTTCTGTTGGATTCGTAATTTGAAAACAAACATCTTGAGTAAGGTGGATGTTGGTGATGGGATCTTTTTTCTTGAAATCTCATTTTGATGTCTTGAATCTTCAAACGTGTGTGAAATCTTCGTTTTTCATCCGTTTTGCTTGATTTTCATCGTGCAACCTTGTTTTGACCATCTTGGCATAATACTATTGATTTGTAATGTTTATGAGTTAAAGTGCCAAGAATCGTTCCAGAACGAGAGAGATATCGGTAGTAAAAACGTGACTTTTTACGCGATATCAAGTATCCCACACTTAGAACTTTGTTTGTCCTCAAGCAAACTCGATTTTCAACATGGTTAAAGTAAGTAGGAAATGAAATATTTTAGGGTAGAACTTTTTACTATGGGGGGTTTTGAAAAAATAAAATACTTGTTCTTGGAAAAGGAAGGATTGTAATCTTTAGGAGCATGCTTTTGATCTTTGATCTTGGATACATGACTAGGCGATCCTCTCAAGGTGGTCACTCAAATCACTCAAAGTGTTTAGGGTTTCCTATTCTAATCAATCACTCAGAACGCCAGTCATGTATCGTTTATCGTCATAGGCTTGATCGAGAATCAAATCGTTACCTTTTTGGTGAGTGCGAAGTCGATCTAGCCACAATCATTCAAGGAGAGGGGATGTAAGGTTTTTGGTGGTGTGAGATGGGGTTTTGTTGGGTTTTCTTTTTGTTGAAGTTGGAATTTTTGGGGGATTGACGCCTTTTTGATAATTGCGGAAGGAGTCTTTATTTCTCCTATTGATTTCCTTTTTCTTCGGATTTTTTTTCTTTCTTGGATTTTTTTTCGACATCATCTCCTTGCGATTTCTCTTCGTTCATTTTTGAAACTTTGTTTCATAGTTTGGGGGATGCTTTTGAGAAAGTAGGGGTAACGTATCTATTTTTCTTTGGGAGTATGGGTGTATGGATGGGTTTAAGAATGATGTGATTCGATCTCCTTTTTGATCACCAGTTCGGATTCGAAATGCATAACAAGAGCAAGTTCTGATTCTAAACGCTTACATCGGCACACTCAAGAATCGAAAAAGTGAAGCATTAAAAGTGAATGCTTTTCATATGGCTTAAGATACCTCACGAATCGAAAGTTGGGTTGTTATGTGCTTAGTCATGCGATGCTCTTTATGGGATTACTAAACTAATTTTTTCAAAAGAATTTGTATTTATTTATCCTCTTTCCCAAAGTAAATCATTCTTTGTCTAAAATTTTTCATTTTCAACACATTTTGGAAATTTTGTTTACTTTTTGGAGAAGGATGGTCTTATAAAGAGCAACGATTTTAGAATCAAGCATATACCATTATCCATTTTACAGTAGTGTAACTACTGCTATCCCACACTTAAAGAAACATCATCCTCGATGTTTATACTAAGCTCTGAATGGGGTAAAATCCCACACTTAGGGTTTTAAACATCTAAGTCGCATTCTTTTAGTGTGTGTTGGGTTTGAATCCCACACTTAGTGATAAGCATATTGGATATGATATATTTAAAACGAATGAAAGAGACGGTATAGAAGTACTTCCCGGTGGTTGCAGTGTTCCTTTGGTGCATTTGCCGGCTCCGTCTTGTTTGGTGCATTCTTGCTCAAGTCTTCTTGTGATTGGTCTCGTAGGTGTGAACACTTCGGATCTATGATTCTTCGGGTATTTATGCTTCCTTGCAGGCTAGAGCATGTTTCGTATGATCCGAGTGTGAAAGATAGTCGGAGATTTCATCACTTATTGGAAAGTTAAATTGCAGAAATATAAAAGCACGGGTTGCCTCCCGAGAAGCGCTCTTTTAAAGTCGAGAGCTCGACTTAGTCCTTTCTTCTTCATATGATGCTGGATGTGTCCGTGGTGCTAGAGTGGTCACTGTGGTTCCTAGGTAAGCTGTAGCGTGGAGGGAAGTATCGCAGGAATTGCTCTATCATATCGGTAATGAGAGTTGGTGGAGTTGTGGATTCCATTCTGAAGCTCTTGAAGTGATCAGTGGCCAGTCGGTCGAGGATTGCCATCCCATAGCTGATGTATCGAACTGCCCTTGTGACCGGTCCATTAGGATCGATTCGAGTGCAGGTGTGAGTTTGAACAATTTCACGCTGTGGGTGGTTTTTGCCTATCGAGGCAATTAGGGCCATGAATTGAGTCTTCACTTCTTGAAAGTCTTCAGCTAAAGGGTCTCCTCCAAAAGATCGGGTTGGTTGACATACTTGTCTGATGAGTTGATGTTGCTCACGGATGAAGGGAAAGTCTGAGTCAGTGAAGACGTAGATTAACTTGCTGAATATTTCACGGTATCCGTTGCGGTAAGCATCAATTTCTATGTCTTCTTCCTCATACATTCCACGCAGTCGATCTATTACATAGGATGCTTATATCGCCTAAAAAGTCATGTTTTTACTACCGATATCTCTCTCATTCTGGAACAATTCTTGGCATTTTAAACTCAAAAACAATACAAATCAATGATATTATGCCAAGATGGTCAAAACAAGGTTGCACGATAAAAATCAAGCGAAACGGATGAAAAACGAAGATTCCACGCACGTTTAAAGATTCAAGGCATCAAAATGAGGTTTCAAGACCAAAGAGCCCATCACCAACATATATCTGACCCAAGATGTTCGTTTTCAAATTACGAATCCAACAGAAGAAGAATCAACTAAAACGGACAAAGAACGAAGATTCTACGCACTCCGGAAGATCCAATTGATTCGTACGGCACATCTAAAGTTTAGAGACATATTTTTGGGATTTCTTTTCATCAAAAGCTTCGTTTTTGAATTACGAATCCAACGCAAAAAGAATCGACGCAAACGGATGCGTAACGAAGAAAACACGCACGAATCGAGAAACGCAGCAACCGGCAGCAGACTGGTGCCACTGGCAGCCAACCGCCGCCGCCAGCCAGCCAGCCGCCGGCTGCTGGCAGCCAGCCACCGGCTGCTGCCCGCCACCCGCACGGATTGCACTTTTTGGTACTTCTTCATACCCGGTGCTAGACCTTTTCCTACTTTTCGTACTTGGTGCCACTACCTTTTTCGCCTTTTGTACCTGGTGCTACTACCTTTTCCACCTTTTGCTAATGTGTGCTTCCTTTGGCTAAAATGCACCAAAACCCCTCTATAAATAGGAGGCATTAGGTTCATTTGAAACACACACCTTCCTAGCTTATCTTTCTCACTCTAGAAATAAGCTCCCACTTTCTCACTCTATATTTCTTTCTTTAGATTAGTTTTTACTAGTATGTAAACTAGTTTAGGAGTTTTATTAGAAGTAGAAGGAACATGCAGAACGCATTGTAATCTTCGGTGTATGCTCGGAATTGTGTCAATTAATTCAAGTCTATTCTCTCTCGCATTTAATCCTGGTTCTTTCTATCCTTATCTATCTTAATTAATTACGTTTTTATTGATTATGCTAGATTTAGTTATTGCCATGATTAGAGAGTAGTATACTTGTTGTGTTTGTTTGCGATGTAGTTAATTAATTATGGGATGATTTATAATTAAATATTAAAGATCGGTAGTATCACTTTGATCGTCTTATTGTATGTTCTTGTTTGATTGTTGCCTTAGGATCATCATAGTGGCAAAATATAAACGGTCTTAATTATCGTAAAGTAATATGATGGCCCCTATTCGACTGTTACTCGATATAGTACTGGAAACACTTCAAGGTGGAGTACAAATGTATGGAAGTCGAGGAATGACCGAAGGTAGTCATATTACGAAACGGTACAATATTACAAAGTAATATGAAGGCCCCTATTCGACTGTTACTCGATATAGTACTGGAAACACTTCAAGGTGGAGTACAAATGTATGGAAGTTAAGTAACGACCGAAGGTAGTCATATTACAGACTAAAATATAAAATGAGAAACCTAGTTTAATTAACCTTTCTAAATAGACTTTTAAACTTCAAATTAATCTATCGCCTTTCCACCAATAAACGTGATTACAACACCTTTTTAACGACGTCTAATTAAAAGGTAGTCAGTCATCTGTGTCAATATAATTTGTCAAAGGTATGAAACTATGGAACCGCAAGGCTACATGGGAGATTATCGTAGGACAAGACATGGCCAAGGTTTGAAGCGGCGGAACCACTTTAAGTGAGGAACGTTGTGGATAATTAGGGGATTTATTGGGTAGTCTTAAGCAAGGGCTGGTTTAAAGTCATAAATGAACCGTTTTAAATATACAAATCTATTAGGATGACGAGGAATCGTTATATGATTCAGTTATGTCTAGTACCTTAAGATTTTGTTCCCGTTCATATGAAAGTATTATTAAACCATAATTAAGATTTTGCTTATTATTCTAAATACTTTGTGATGTTACCATAACCTAGCTCCCGATGTGACATGCTAATGGGATTTTAATTAGTAGGGAATCTAGTGTTTACATCACAAGTATTCAAGATTAATAATTAACAAATATCTTTCAACACAGTTTCTCCAAACATCATCCCATAACTTAATTAATGAAATCTCAGCAAACACTATCTTTATTTTATCTGCTTTATCTTTTATTTTTATTTCGCTTTTATTTATTTACTTGCCTAAGTTAGTTAATATAAAAACAAAAATTCCCTCACTATATTATAAAACCTTCACTAGTTTGAAAGCCCTCATCTACCACGCCTTAGTTTCAATTCAGTCGGTTTGAAGAACGACTCTAGGTCATACCTACCACTTGCTCACCCTTAGGATTAGCATTTTTAGGGAAAACTTAGGCCCCACAATTACAAATTTAAAACACCCACTGATGCCCGCCGCCGGTAGCCGGTGCAACGACAAGGGTTGAAATCCTTACCGACCGCTGGTGACGCATCAGATGCTAAGTTGACTGGTGACATGTGCCAATATCGTGTTGGAATGTCACGAGTGTTTTCTTCGAATGCTGCTTGATTCAGTTCATCAACTATTAGTTCAACGTGATGAACTATAGTGGAGTGAATGACGATCCTGAAGTTTTCTGGAGTTGTAAGATGTTCTCCAATTTCGATGAGATCTAGAAGGGTTCTAAGATCTCCCACCATTCTTATGTCAGCATAATTCTGTGGATTTCCAGTAGCTCTTTCAAGATGGGTCCTCATGGATGCTAGTGTAGCCTTTTGACTTGATGAGTAGGGAAAAGCTGATCCGGCTAAGGCACAATATACTTTTTGGTATATTTGCCTTTGGTTGCTGCAGAACTCGATTTCTCCCATTGGGTAGTCTGGTCTTTCTGGCTGTTGAGCTTCTCTGGTGACTTGTTCTTGAAGGGAATCGGAGAATTCTTGGATATGAGCAAAGTCTGGGGTACTGGTTCTCCATAATTGGCGAGATATGAATCGTATTCTCGTTCAATCTGCCTGATCAGGTGTCTCTGAGTGGTGTTGTATTCATTGGTTGATTCTTTGATAGCCTCTACATGATGCGTACATCGTCATTTTTATCAATCAGGTCAATCATCTCTTCGTGAGTGTCGATGAGGGGAATCTCTAGTCTTTCAGCTGTGATGACGGGTGAATTTGGTGGAGCAAGAGGAGTTTTCAGAATAGAGCGTTCATCGATAGTGACGTCAATAAAATCGCCGTCAAATTCAACACTCTGGTAGTCGGAATCTTCATCTCGCGAGTCTGGGAATTGGTGGAATTCTTCGTCTGAGGGTGCATTGTTGAATGGTTGAGTACTGTCAACTTTGATGGTTCTGACTTCCGTGATGGTGTTTTGAAGGTTTTCTTCAGCAAAGCTTCCTGGTTGTCGTGCCTTATATGCAGAAATTCTTTGTAGGAGTTTAGCATATAGGTCAGGGTGCTGTGATGTTCGGAGTTCTTCTTCAAAAGTATCTATGTCTCAGAGTCGGGTTCTGGTAAAGGGTTTCGATGGATCGAGATAAGAGTCTAGAATGTTTCCCATTCTTTTGAGATGAGTGGATCTAAGCTCTTGGTGGATGGCTCCGTAATCAAAGGATTCTTCTGATGAAGTGTAGTCTTTGCAGTCTTGTATTCTTTTGACTTCAGCCATCTGTGGTGAATCACATTGATCTTCATCTTCCTCCATTTTTTCCTCCTCCTTTTCAGGTTCTTCTTCTTCCATTTCTTCTGTTCTTTCATCTTCCTCAGCGGGTTCTTCCTCTTCTTCTTCAGGTTCTGATTCGTCCTCCTCGGATTCTTCTTCTTCCTCAGCGTCTTGATACTCCTCATCCTCGTCTCGGTCTGTTTCAGTGTCATAGATCAAGGTTGTTGGTCGAGTGAAGCATCGTTCTTCTTCGGGGTCTGATTCATCATCGGAACAAATTCTGCCCGTTGATATAGCGTGGCATTCTTCTTGTTCTGGTGTACAGTCTGGTTGGTCGATTTTGTAGGTGATGCTTTCTCCATGTGCTCGTAGAACAATCGTATGGTTATACACATCAATCACTGCTCTGGCTGTGTTCATAAATGGTCTTCCAAGGATGATCGGGATATTTATGTCCTCGTGGATATCCATTACCACGAAATCCGTCGGAAAGAAGAATTTGTTAACTTGAACTAAAACGTTCTCAGCTATTCCTTTTGGGTATCTAACAGATTGGTCAGCTAGCTGGACAGTCATCTTAGTGGGTTTCAAATTTTCAAGTTCTAGCCTCTTAAACAAGGAGTAGGGCATAAGGTTAATGCTAGCTCCTAGGTCGGCTAAAGCGCTGATATCTCCGGATTGGTAAATTGAACAAGGAAGTGTGAATCTTCCGGTGTCTCCTAGTTTTTCCGGAAGGCTATTCTTAAGTAGGGCCGATGTTTCAGAACTAAGGGGAATGTTGTTTACTTCGGGCAGTTTATCCTTAGTGGATAACAATTTCCTCATATATTTATTACGACCGGGAACTCTAGACATGGTATCAAGGAATTTTTCATCTAGCTTAAAGGATGATAATTTCTTAGGTTGGGCTTTAAGTCTAGCGGGATAAGGGATTCTAACCTCTTTGTTCATGGTCGGAGTGGTTTCCACAGCTGGTATCTTGATCTTTGGTTCTTCCTTTACTGGTACAGCAGCAGGAGGTGGAGTGGCTGCTTCATTTGTGGTAGTGAGTTGCTTTGCTTCCTCAACATGTGGGTTGTGAACCATGTTTCTAGGCAAACTTCCTCTGGGTCTGTTATCAAGACGTTGTGCCAATTGTCCAATTTGGGCTTCCAAATTCTTTAGCACAGCCAATTGGTTTCTCATAAAGAGGTCGGCTTGATCTTGTCTAGCGGACATCTTTTGGTTGAGTAGGTGTTGACCTTGCATGAATTGGGTGAAGGCGTCATCTGAACTTGAAGCTGGGGCATTTGTCTTTGCAGGTTGTTTAGAGGTTTGGTTTGTGTCAGAAGTGGGTGCAGGAAGTGCGAGGGGTTGGTTATAAGAAGGTTGTGATTGTTGTGGGTAAGGTGGGTATCTAGGTGGGTATCGGGGTTGGTATGGTTGGCTAGTTCTTTGTGGGAATGGAGGTCCTCTAGGTTGGTTATTGTTTTGGTTGAAACCGGGTGGAAAATTCTGTGGTCGAGCGGGAAACTGAGCATAGTAGACTGTGCCATCTGCTTCTTCGTATTCCACTTGGTATTCACCTGATGGTTGCGGATTAGTGCAATGTTGACAGACTTGCACTTGGTGTACTTGGTGCTGTTGTTTCTTAAGTTCTCCAAACTGTTTGACAAGTGAGTCCATTTTCTCCGTTAATACTATAAGTGCTTCAACTGGAACTGGATTTGATGCAGCGATAGGTGCTGAAGATGTTGAATGATCTCAAAGAGTTCCAATCATGGTGATGCATAGTCATGTTCTCTATCAGGTTCCATCCTTCTTCGTCGGTCTTTGCCATGAAGCTTCCTTGTGCAGCAGCATCGAGGGTGGTTCGGTGGTTGGGGTCTAAACCATTGTAGAAGGTACACAATTGTGCGAATTTGTCGAGACGGTGATTGGGGCACTTCTTCAAGGCTCCTTTGAATTGTTCCCATGCGGTGTATAATGACTCATCAAAAGCTTGTCGGAAATTCATGATGTCATTTCGGAGTTTGGTTTGTTTGGAAGGCGGAAAGTATTTGGTTAGGAACTTTGTTGCCATTACCGTCCATGAAGGGATAGAGCCGGTCTCTAAACCTTCAAACCATGTTTGCGCATGATTAGTGAGCGAATAAGGGAAAAGATACAAGCGGATTGTGTCTTGGCTAATTCCGTTTTGTTTGTAGGAATTTGAAAGAGATATGAACTTGTCGAGGTGAGAGTTGGGATCATCACTTGGTAATCCATGGAATTGACAATGGTTTTGGATTAGTTGGATGATGTGGTGTTTAAGCTCGAAAGATTGACCAGGGGTTTCAGGGTAAAGAATTGGTCCTCCTCTTCCTTCGATAGAGGGTTTACTGTTGTCAGCGAGAGTGATGCGTTCAGCCATTGCTTGTCTAAGTGCGGATTGCTTCTTTTCTCGTCGAATGGTACGTATTATAAGTTCTAGATCAGGGAAATTAAACAGTGGTGCAGATCTAGGGGAACAGGTCATACACTAAAGAGAAACAGACAATAGAGAAAAACTAATAATAAAGAATATATATATATATATATATATATATATATATATATGTATATATATTTAGAAGGTTTTATCCTAAGGGTTTACTAGAATTGGGATTGGTTGGGCCGCTGTATCGGACAGTTAGTCTTCCTGGCAGCGGCGCCAAAAACTTGATGGATGCCGAAGCGTCGAATGAAGACGGTGCTCGGACCGCAATCGGTTTGTTTTAAATTTGTATTTGCTGGGGTCTAAGTGTGACTTACTAATGCTGAACCAAAGGCTAGTAGATGGTAAGTATGACCTAGAGTCGTTCTTAAAGAGAAACTGAATTGAAACGGAGGTGATCCAATCAACCTTTCTTTTCTAGTAAATGTTTTAAAAAAGTGCGTTGGGGGTTTTTGGTTCAGTTAATTAAGTAAACTAAATAAAGCGAATAAAAGATAATGGTAAATCAGATAATAAAAGGAGTATTTGTTGTGAGTTCATTAGCTTATAATGTGGGACGATGACTTGTAGGGAAAACGTTTACTAAATTTGGAATGTTCACTAGACTTGGTAGTTTATGGTATAACCGATAGATTCCCTATTAGTCGGTTATCAACTAATATGTCACGAGGAACCACGGTGTCATGATTCTGATCAGACAGACAATGCTCAACTCTCCACACTCTCCTGTGAGGGAGTCCGTGGCCCTTGTTATTGAACACATTTGCTCGTGGGCAAAGGAATAGAGTAGCAAGTCTACAACAGGTCTAACCGTTCTTAATACCATAAAGACTATAAATTTAGCAGACAACTAACTTAGCAAATATGTTCGGACTTAGTTGATCAATTCTTATTATTGAAGTTAAGCATGGTAAGCGAAGGAAAGTGTTGAGGTTTCTTGCGTACCTTACTTTATATTTCATAGGTTAAGGAAAAGTATCGATTTAAGTTGGATTTTAAACTTGCCTTTCTCAATACAATTAACAAATCCCTAGGTTTTCGTAAATGGTGATTTAGCCTATAGCCTACCTAATCTAATCTAAACTAACTAATCTAATTAAAACGTTAATTAAAATGCTGACGGCTTTTTGCATAAAGTTAAACCCAGACCATGTCGGAAAATGCTATGGTAGTCCACAATGTATTTAATCGTTTACCGATGTTTCCATTGTGAACTCAATTGCTTCGCGATGTTTACATGATAAATACATTGTGATTTCAAGTGTACAATACTCATGGCAATTCCACGTAATCACATTGCATTTTATGATGCTCGCATGACGTTACAATTGACACCATAGTTTTACACAGATAACTATTGACCAAGTAGTAAGGTTCGCGACTCCTCTTTACAAGGTTACAATCACGTTTGTTAATCGAAAGGCGAATGTAAGTTTTAGGTTTAAAATCATAAGATAAGTCCGTTCATAAAGTTTCCGTTTTATAATGTCGATCCATAATACAACTACCTTCGGTCGTTACCGGCTTCCATACGTATGTACTTTGCTTAAAAGCATTTCCAGCACTATACCGAGTAAACAGTCGAATAGGGGCCGTCATATTATTTCACGACATGTTTAAAGTCATCCCACAATTATATATGCTAACTACATCACAACAAACACAATAGTAATCTACTCGCTAATCATGGCACAAACTATCTCTAGCATAATTAAAGTATACATATTTAATCAAGATAAATAAGGATAGAAATAACCGAGATTAATATGCGAGAAAGAGTAGGTTTGAATTAATAAGAGTTGCTCCAAGCGTACACCGAGGATTACAAATACGTTCCTCACCAAGGACTACAAGCACGTTCCTTGTTTGACAATCCTCCATTTAGGGAAATAATCTTTACCTAACTTCATGTATTACCTAGAGTAATTCCCTGATTAGTGAATTTAAAACGATTTTTATGTGTTAAGTTTGTGAAACTTACTATGTGATACGTGATGTATTAAATTCGTAGTTATATGTAAATATAATTACGTACGAAATGAACGTATTAAACGCGACAAATTAAATACAACAAAGTTGGTGATACAAAATAATTAATAATTTGAAAATTATTAATTACAAATATTATTAACTTATATTATTGAAATAATATACGATATTATACGTTTTATATTAAACGTGACGAACGCGTCATACACGAACAGAAACAATTATAAAACGTACCTAAAGGTCGAAAATAATTAAAGTATTTATTTTCCCATTCCTGTTTTAGTATTTGGAACATTACCTCAAAATATAAATTTCAAATTCAACCGAAATCTGGCACGCAGTTTGACTGTATAGTCCCACTACGGCGAATAATTTTATTCATTTGTTTTTAAATAAAATTATTTTATTTTTGTAGTTATCAATTATAAATTTTAAAATAAAATTTAAACAAACGAATAATTGAGTGGGACACGGGGTACAACTAATTATACCCGTACCCGGAATTAACGGGTCAAAAACCACACAATTTCCATTTCTGAAAATATCTGGGCGACAAAATCTTTCACCCCATACTCTCGTTTGAAATTCAGGACCCAAAACCCATTTCTATATACAAGCCCCTCACCAAACTTGACCTCCAATAATTCATTTCCATCTACCAAATTTCATCGTTGTGTTTTGTGTGTGTCTGGAACGAGCAAGCAGAAACAAAGAAAAGAAGCAGGAGACCAAGTCTTCATCATCATTCACCACCTTCATCTTTAAACCTTCATCACCACTACAATCAAACATCCATACACAAACAACTAACAAATTGATTTCTTAATAATCTATCATAATCATTCTTCGCCATCATCATCATCATCATCATCATCATCTTCATACGAAATCATCATCATAATCAATACCATTGTGAGGCTCAAAATCCTTAATTTCATACATATGTTTTCATAGTACTTTAATTCTATAATGATTATATAATGTCTAATATGTATATAAACTCGTATATGATGATTATTACACTATATTTGTTGATGATTACATAATTATATGATGATTTAGTGATATAAATCTGAAAACAAAACTCAGAACCCAAAATATTAAATACGAAAATTGTTGATGATTGGTGTAATAAGTTGTTAAAACTTGTTAAAAACATGTAATATTATGTTTATATATCATAATGGGTGTTGGTTATGAAAAATACGGATGTAAAAATGTGTAAATATGTTGAGCCGTAGGTGAAGAACGAACAGGACACTCTCTGACTATGGAACCGATCGGCTATTATTGTGTTTGTCTTGTAAATCTTAAGAATTCATAACCACATAAGTACAATTGTTTTCACTTAAAAACTAATATGTACATGTAGCCCAAGGGGTTTGCCATAGGAGGGGTGTTAACGGAGAGGTCACAGGTTCGACCTGTGACCTGCGCTTTATATATATATATATATATATTATTTTTGTAATGTAAATTGTTAATATATATATTAAACTTATGGTAAATATAACAAGTGTACACTTAGATCAAGTGGTTTGGTTTGTGTGGTGACAACCGAAAGGTCACAGGTTCGACCTGTGACCTGTGCTTTTCATATGTTATATTTTTTTTCTTTCTTCTATTTATTTACTAATTAATTAACTCTAATTCATCTCTATTACAATTTAAGTACGACAATAGTTACGTATCAATCTTAAAAACTTAACTAACAATTAGTTTGAGTAAATAACTTTGGATACAAACTAAATTTATACGACATTTGAATATACTATATATACTTACACAATGGAACGAGAGCGAAATCTATTTTCGCAACAAACGAACTTATGTTTTTGAAACATACGCGACAACGACAAAACATATATATATATACATATATTCAACTAATAAGTATATACATGTATATATACTTACACGCAAAGAACTATTCGACGACTAATATAACTCGAAAAATAATAGTTATTTTTCAACACAGTTATCACCAACAGTATTGTACAAACATTTAAACTTAACAAATAGTCGAATACTTATATTAAGTATATTTCTTGCGTTTAGGACCTTGAGGGACACAAGTTGGACGACTACTACTAGCTATTATCTTGCTGAAGATTTGCTACCAGTGAGTTCACAGCCCCTACCTTTTACTTGTTTTAAATGCTTTTAAAACTAGGGGTGGAAAACATAGAACTATGTGCCATTACATGCTACTTGTTTATATAACTGCTTGACATGCTTTTATATCAAACTGATTTGTATAAATGCTTTATGCTTTATAAACAACTGTTAACTATGTGAAACGTTTTCACAACTTTTTAGGAATAAGACAACGAATCTTGGTACGATCCTAGGTTTACGCGAGGTAGTTGTAGTGCACATGAGTCCCAGTGCTTGCAACCTATAACCATTAGCTAGGTGACTCTAGCCACTGAGTATACAGATAGTACTATCGATTTGACAACCCTCCTACTGATATAAATCGTTGGTCATTCCAACCACACGACGTCAGTCGTAACGAGGAGTGTATACTTACCGTGTTACTGAGGCAACAACATCAACTAGTCGTGGTTTGGTTATAGTACTAGGAGTCGTTACTTTAACCTTAAAGGTGTCGCTCACCTTAGAGGGATCATAGTCTATATCTCCCACATAACTAAACAACTAAATTACAACTTGATTTGGGAAGGGTATTCCCTGTGACAACTAATAGGACAGGTGTTCCTACACATGATTTCTTTTTAGGAAACGTTTACCTTGATTGGATAAACTTGGTTTCCCGATAAAACAACTTTTATAGGAAATGTTTACTTAACTGTTAAACCTGTGTTTCCTACAACTATTCATATGGAAATGTTTACTTGATTGTTAACTGTATTTCCTGCAACTATTTGTTAGGAGATGTTTTTGATTAAACTTGTGTTTCCTAACACATCGACTGAATTGTAGTAAGAATGACATTCTTACAGTAAAATAGGAAATGTTTTCTTTAATAAGAACACTTGTGTTTCCTGCTATACTTATAAACATTATGTTTGTGTACATGATAGATTTATACAAAACTTGGTTTAACTACATTTATACTAAACCTGTTAATTCACTCAACATTCAATGTTGACGGTTTACTATGTTTTTCAGGGAATTAGGACTCAGGTACTTCTGCATGCATAAAGGACGTAGGCAACCCAGACTATTTATGATGCCACTTTTGGGACACTTGGATTTCCTTTGTATTACCAATTCCATTGGTTATACTTACGAAATCCCTCTTTTATAAACTCGTGTTTTGTAAACTTATGTTGTTCTACAACACCACTACTTGTACGACTTTATAAGTCGTACCCCTTTTGTAATAACGTTTAAACTTATGGAATCTTAAATTAATATGTTATGTATGATCATATGCTCTGATACATTGAATGCACTATTGTAACGTCAGCACCCCCGCCGTTAAACTATTATAAAAATGATTCCGCTAATTAACTAAAGCTTCCGCTAAACCATTAATAAACACGATTACTGATTTTGGGGGTGTGACAGAACTTGGTATCAGAGCCATTGGTTATAGCGAACTAGAAGTCTTTAAGTGACTGAAAACCTTAGAGACCTAGACTATATCCTTGGCTAACACATTTCTGCATTCATACCTTGCATACTTCTAACACGACACACACAATTGCCTTTGTCACAGTTATGTCTAGGCAGTTTCCGATCTACATCTCAGAGTCAGAGGAGGAGCCTGACTATGCTAGTGATGACCCTTCTGAGGAGGTCTACCCACCCACATTTCCTAGAGCTACTTCAGACGGCACTATAGGCACTCCACCATCACCACCCACTGATCCCGCTACTCGTATGTTAGGATCTACTTTCATGGCGACTCGTCATTATGGAGAGTCTTCACGTGGGCCTGGATTGTGTAGGACTGCTAGGATGAGCGTTAGATCCCCACCTGTAGGACCCTTGGCACCTCGTGACAAGGATCCGATGACTGAGGAGAGAGAGATACCTTATGATCAGCAGTCATTGCAGAGGACTAGAGTTCCGCATCTTGACTGGATGCCGCGTATACTACGCCACTGGAGGACACTTGAGAGGATTCCTTCCACTTTCGAGACTGGGGAGTCATCTCACTCATCGACCCCCTTACATCTGACTGAGGAGCCTCTGGAGCTCACTATCCCTACTGTAGTTGCAGTTGTCCGTACCCTTCTTGGATTTCATTATGGTACGCAGGATTCTGTCGGAGAGTTGCATAGTGATGGCTCTCGACTGGACGGTGATGTGCTTACTATCTATGGACGTCTTGCCACTTCTGAGGTACAAATTGAGATGGATCGAGAGTCCGCTGATGAGACTAGGGCACGTCTGATTAGGCTTGAGAGACGTCTAGGGATAGTAGGTTCTGCAGTTGGAGTTTGTGTACTGATGGCAGCTGTTAGGATGGTTGTAGGGATGTTTTTAGCATATTTCTATTAGATTCACCATGTCAGGATGGTATCTATGATGTATTAGGATTGTAGCTATGATGTAGTAGGGCAAAACTTTTGACTAGATGGATGTATAGGTTAAATCCGTCACATTTTGTAGATCATGTTTGATCAGATGGGTGTATTTTCTCTTTATTGTAAATCCCATCCTTGTATAAAACTTATGTAACACCTTTTGACTTATATATGATATATAACTTATGTTTAGTTTATGTCACTGTGTACACTATGAGTGGCATCAATTGGTTATTGATTATCATACTATATCTATATTTATCACATACTTTATGAGTGATGATTTGATTAGGGTATCTTACGAGTGTTTCTTGTGTGTGATTAGGACTGAATCATGCCGCCTAAGCGTAGGAATACCCGGAACATCCGCAGAAACCCTTCACCACCTCCTGCTGTTGATGAGACAATTGAACAAATGGTCAACCGAAGGATTGCTAAAGCACTTGCTCAGTATGATACTGACGGTAACCGTAGTGACAGGGTCAGCGGTAGCAGAAATACCGAACATGTTGTATCTGACGGTAACCCTGAGAGTACCCAAAGAAGATGTTCGTACAAAACATTCCTAGCTTGCAAACTGAGCCACTTTCGTGGTACTGAGGGTGCTATTGGAATCATTCATTGGATAGAGAAAATGGAGTCTGTGCTAGATATTAGCAACTGTGCTCGTGACTGCATGGTAAAGTATGCTACCTGCACATTTTCTGATAAGGCATTGATATGGTGGAATGGCCAAGTTCAAGCACTTGGACGCACAACCGCCCACTCGATGACCTGGGAAACTTTGAAAACCATGGTTGTGGAAGAATTTTGTCCCCGCAGTGAGCTGCAGAAGATTGAGACTGAGCTCTGGGACATTACTATGGTTGGTACTGAGTACAAGCGCACTGAAAGGTATATATGGGGTTTGGTGCCACAGATTAGAAGCTTGGTGACTTCGTCTAATCCTGCCACCTTTAAGAGTGCTGTGGAACTAGCACAACGCTTGACAGATGAAGCAATCAGAATGGGAACCCTTACTATGAAAACTACTTCGGGAAAGGTTGAATCCAGCAGTGCTGATGCTGGAAAAGGAAAACGTAAGTGGAATGACCGTCATGGTCAACAGAACAAGAAGCCGACTGGAACCACGAAAGCTTACCTTTCCACGAATGCTGAACAAAAGACTTACTTGGGGAACAAGCCCAAGTGTGGCAAGTGTGAACGTCACCATGATGGTGATTGTACTTTCTGTGGGAATTGCAAACGCTGGGGGCATCTGGCCCAATACTGTAGATCGAACCCTACTACTCAAACAAATAGGGATCGACCAGCTAATGGATGTTTTGAATGTGGAGAGCAAGGTCATTTCCGAAACAAGTGCCCTAAACTTAACCGCGGCAACCAAAACAATCAAAATCGCAATGCAAACCCGAACAACAACAACCGTGGTAACACCAACAACCAACCAGCTCGAGGTCGTGCGTTTGTCATTGGAGCACAGGAGGCACGCCAGGACCCCAACACTGTCACTGGTACGTTTCTAGTTAACAACCATTATGCCTTTGTGTTATTTGATTCGGGCGCCGATTTGAGTTTTGTGTCTACGGAATTTAGACCACTATTAGACATTAAATCCCGTAAACTAGACAACAAGTACACTTTAGAACTAGCCGATGGTAGGTTGATTGAATCAGGAGAAATAGTACCAGGATGTACTCTAACATTGGAGAGTCATCCATTCAAAATAGACTTACTACCGGTTGAGTTGGGAAGCTTTGACATCGTAGTCGGTATGGACTGGTTGTCGAAGAATCGTGCAGAGATTGTTTGTTTTGATAAAATGGTATGTTTACCATTGTTGACTGGAGAAACCTTGGTGATACAAGGAGATAAGAGGACGAGTTCCGTTAAAATGATCAATTGCTTAAAAGCCACTAAGTATCTCCGAAAGGGATACCAAGCATTTTTGGCACATGTTGTAGAAAAGAGACCCTAGGAGCAAAATTTAAGTAATATACCTGTAGTGCGAGACTATCCCGGAGTGTTTCCTGATGACCTTCCAGGATTACCACCCCCGCGACAAGTCGAGTTTCGCATCGATCTGGTGCCTGGAGCCGCACCAATCGCTCGCTCACCTTATCGTTTAGCTCCATCAGAAATGCAAGAACTGTCTACACAGTTGCAGGAGCTCTTAGACTTAGGATTTATCCGACCGAGCTTTTCACCTTGGGGAGCTCCGGTTTTGTTTGTCAAGAAGAAGGATGGATCTATGCGGATGTGCATTGACTACCGAGAGCTGAACAAGGTAACCATTAAGAACCGATATCCGTTACCTCGCATAGACGATCTGTTTGATCAGTTACAAGGATCGGGTTACTACTCGAAGATCGATCTTCGTTCTGGTTACCATCAACTGAAGGTTCGAGAAGAGGACGTACCGAAGACCGCGTTCAGGACTCGTTATGGTCATTATGAGTTCTTAGTCATGCCGTTTGGATTGACTAACGCACCTGCAGTATTCATGGATCTCATGAACCGAGTGTGCAAACCTTATCTTGATAAGTTTGTAATTGTGTTCATTGATGACATCTTGATTTACTCGAAAACAAAAGAGGATCATGAACAACACTTGAAACTTATCCTCCAACTACTCGAGAACGAGAAGCTGTATGCTAAGTTCTCCAAATGTGAATTTTGGATTAGAGAAGTTCATTTCCTTGGTCACGTGATAAATGATAAAGGAATTCATGTGGACCCATCCAAAATTGAGGCGATCAAAAACTGGGAAGCTCCAAGGACCCCAACTGAGATTCGACAATTTCTTGGTTTGGCTGGCTATTACCGTCGATTTATCGAAAACTTTTCCAAAATAGCCCAGTCACTCACCACATTAACTCAAAAGGATAAGAAATTCGAATGGGGCGAAAAACAAGAAAACGCCTTCCAACTGTTGAAACAAAAGTTGAGCACCGCACCAATCCTATCTTTACCTGAGGGAACAGAGAACTTCATCGTTTACTGTGATGCCTCACATCAAGGATTAGGTTGTGTCCTCATGCAAAACAACAAAGTTATTGCTTATGCATCTCGTCAATTGAAGATTCACGAGAAGAATTATACAACTCATGACTTAGAGTTGGGAGCCGTCGTCTTTGCACTCAAGATCTGGAGACACTACCTATACGGTACAAAGTGTACGATCTTCACCGACCACAAGAGTCTACAACACATATTCGACCAGAAAGAACTCAACATGAGACAGAGACGTTGGGTCGAATTGCTGAACGATTACGACTGTGAGATTAAGTACCATCCGGGCAAGGCTAATGTAGTAGCGGATGCCCTGAGTCGTAAAGAGAATGTTAAACCTCGCAGAGTTCGAGCTTTGGTATTAACAATCCACTCGAATCTTATTACTCAAATTTGTGATGCGCAACGAATAGCTTTCACCACCGAACGCATGAAAGACGAATCCCCGAGGGAGGGGAATGGAGAAACAACTCGAAACCAAAGAAAATGGAGTTTTATACTTCATGAATCGAATTTGGGTACCGTGCGACGATGAACTACGCAAACTGATTTTAGACGAAGCTCACAAGTCCAACTACTCGATTCATCCTGGTGCAGATAAGATGTACCAAGATGTGAAAGGTTTCTATTGGTGGCCAAACATGAAAAGAGACATCGCTACTTATGTCAGCAAGTGTCTAACTTGTTCAAAGGTTAAGGTTGAGTATCAAAAACCTTCAGGACTTTTGCAACAACCAGAAATGCCAAAATGGAAATGGGAGCACATAACGATGGACTTCATCACAAAACTACCAAAGACATCAACTGGAGTTGATTCCATATTGGTGATTGTCGATCGATTGACGAAATCATCCCACTTCGTTGCTATCAAAGAGTCTGACAAACTAGAGAAACTGGCGAAGATCTATATCAAAGAGATCGTTTCTCGACACGGTGTACCATTGTCCATTATATCTGATAGAGATAGCAGATTCACATCTCGCTTCTGGAAATCACTACAACAGGCTTTAGGTACTCGACTCGACATGAGTACAGCCTACCATCCACAAACTGATGGCCAGAGTGAATGAACGATTGAAACGCTCGAGGACTTATTGAGAGCGTGTGTGATTGACTTTGGTGGAAACTGGGATACTCACCTCCCATTAGCTGAATTCTCATATAACAACAGTTATCACACCAGCATACAGATGGCTCCATTCGAAGCACTCTATGGACGCAAATGCCGATCACCACTCTGTTGGGCAGAGTTGGGTGACAGACAACTATCCGGACCAGAGCTTGTCCAGGAAACCACGGACAAGATATCTCAAGTACTCATCCGATTGAAATCGGCAAGAGACAGACAAAAGAGTTACGCCGATAACCGTCGTAAACCTCTTGAGTTTCAAGTAGGAGACAAAGTCCTACTCAAAGTATCGCCCTGGAAAGGGGTAGCACGATTTGGCAAACGAGGAAAACTTAACCCGCGATATGTTGGACCTTTTGAAATCCTTGCGAGGATTGGTCCTGTCGCTTACAAACTAAAGTTGCCACAAGAGCTTAGTAGCATTCACGACACTTTTCATGTGTGTAACTTGAAGAAGTGTCTTTCCGATGAAACACTTATCATCCCTCCTGACGAAGTCTTTATCAACTCAAAACTTAACTTTGTGGAGGAACCTATCGAAGTAACCGATACAAAAACACAGAAACTCCGACACAAACGAATCAAACTTGTCAAGATTCGTTGGAACTCGAAACATGGCCCGGAGTTTACTTGGGAACGCAAGGATGAGATACGAAAGAAATACCCTCACCTGTTTGAACAAACGCCTGTCACGAACAACTCAACTTAAATCTCGGGACGAGATTTCGCTAACGGGGGGAGAATGTGACAATCCTCCATTTAGGGAAATAATCTTTACCTAACTTCATGTATTACCTAGAGTAATTCCCTGATTAGTGAATTCAAAACGATTTTTATGTGTTAAGTTTGTGAAACTTACTATGTGATACGTGATGTATTAAATTCGTAGTTATATGTAAATATAATTACGTACGAAATGAACGTATTAAACGCGACAAATTAAATACAACAAAGTTGGTGATACAAAATAATTAATAATTCGAAAATTATTAATTACAAATATTATTAACTTATATTATTGAAATAATATACGATATTATACGTTTTATATTAAACGTGACGAACGCGTCATACACGAACAGAAACAATTATAAAACGTACCTAAAGGTCGAAAATAATTAAAGTATTTATTTTCCCATTCCTGTTTTAGTATTTGGAACATTACCTCAAAATATAAATTTCAAATTCAACCGAAATCTAGCACGCAGTTTGACTGTATAGTCCCACTACGGCGAATAATTTTATTCATTTGTTTTTAAATAAAATTATTTTATTTTTGTAGTTATCAATTATAAATTTTAAAATAAAATTTAAACAAACGAATAATTGAGTGGGACACGGGGTACAACTAATTATACCCGTACCCGGAATTAACGGGTCAAAAACCACACAATTTCCATTTCTGAAAATATCTGGGCGACAAAATCTTTCACCCCATACTCTCGTTTGAAATTCAGGACCCAAAACCCATTTCTATATACAAGCCCCTCACCAAACTTGACCTCCAATAATTCATTTCCATCTACCAAATTTCATCGTTGTGTTTTGTGTGTGTCTGGAACGAGCAAGCAGAAACAAAGAAAAGAAGCAGGAGACCAAGTCTTCATCATCATTCACCACCTTCATCTTTAAACCTTCATCACCACTACAATCAAACATCCATACACAAACAACTAACAAATTGATTTCTTAATAATCATCATAATCATTCTTCGCCATCATCATCATCATCATCATCATCATCATCTTCATACGAAATCATCATCATAATCAATACCATTGTGAGGCTCAAAATCCTTAATTTCATACATATGTTTTCATAGTACTTTAATTCTATAATGATTATATAATGTCTAATATGTATATAAACTCGTATATGATGATTATTACACTATATTTGTTGATGATTACATAATTATATGATGATTTAGTGATATAAATCTGAAAACAAAACTCAGAACCCAAAATATTAAATACGAAAATTGTTGATGATTGGTGTAATAAGTTGTTAAAACTTGTTAAAAACATGTAATATTATGTTTATATATCATAATGGGTGTTGGTTATGAAAAATACGGATGTAAAAATGTGTAAATATGTTGAGCCGTAGGTGAAGAACGAACAGGACACTCTCTGACTATGGAACCGATCGGCTATTATTGTGTTTGTCTTGTAAATCTTAAGAATTCATAACCACATAAGTACAATTGTTTTCACTTAAAAACTAATATGTACATGTAGCCCAAGGGGTTTGCCATAGGAGGGGTGTTAACGGAGAGGTCACAGGTTCGACCTGTGACCTGCGCTTTTTATATATATATATATATTATTTTTGAAATTTAAATTGTTAATATATATATTAAACTTATGGTAAATATAACAAGTGTACACTTAGATCAAGTGGTTTGGTTTGTGTGGTGACAACCGAAAGGTCACAGGTCGACCTGTGACCTGTGCTTTTCATATGTTATATTTTTTTTCTTTCTTCTATTTATTACTAATTAATTAACTCTAATTCATCTCTATTACAATTTAAGTACGACAATAGTTACGTATCAATCTTAAAAACTTAACTAACAATTAGTTTGAGTAAATAACTTTGGATACAAACTAAATTTATACGACATTTGAATATACTATATATACTTACACAATGGAACGAGAGCGAAATCTATTTTCGCAACAAACGAACTTATGTTTTTGAAACATACGCGACAACGACAAAACATATATATATATACATATATTCAACTAATAAGTATATACATGTATATATACTTACACGCAAAGAACTATTCGACGACTAATATAACTCGAAAAATAATAGTTATTTTTCAACACAGTTATCACCAACAGTATTGTACAAACATTTAAACTTAACAAATAGTCGAATACTTATATTAAGTATATTTCTTGCGTTTAGGACCTTGAGGGACACAAGTTGGACGACTACTACTAGCTATTATCTTGCTGAAGATTTGCTACCAGTGAGTTCACAGCCCCTACCTTTTACTTGTTTTAAATGCTTTTAAAACTAGGGGTGGAAAACATAGAACTATGTGCCATTACATGCTACTTGTTTATATAACTGCTTGACATGCTTTTATATCAAACTGATTTGTATAAATGCTTTATGCTTTATAAACAACTGTTAACTATGTGAAACGTTTTCACAACTTTTTAGGAATAAGACAACGAATCTTGGTACGATCCTAGGTTTACGCGAGGTAGTTGTAGTGCACATGAGTCCCAGTGCTTGCAACCTATAACCATTAGCTAGGTGACTCTAGCCACTGAGTATACAGATAGTACTATCGATTTGACAACCCTCCCACTGATATAACTCGTTGGTCATTCCAACCACACGACGTCAGTCGTAACGAGGAGTGTATACTTACCGTGTTACTGAGGCAACAACATCAACTAGTCATGGTTTGGTTATAGTACTAGGAGTCGTTACTTTAACCTTAAAGGTGTCGCTCACCTTAGAGGGATCATAGTCTATATCTCCCACATAACTAAACAACTAAATTACAACTTGATTTGGGAAGGGTATTCCCTGTGACAACTAATAGGACAGGTGTTCCTACACATGATTTCTTTTTAGGAAACGTTTACCTTGATTGGATAAACTTGGTTTCCCGATAAAACAACTTTTATAGGAAATGTTTACTTAACTGTTAAACCTGTGTTTCCTACAGCTATTCATATGGAAATGTTTACTTGATTCTTAACTGTATTTCCTGCAACTATTTGTTAGGAGATGTTTTTGATTAAACTTTTGTTTCCTAACACATCGACTGAATTGTAGTAAGAATGACATTCTTACAGTAAAATAGGAAATGTTTTCTTTAATAAGAACACTTGTGTTTCCTGCTATACTTATAAACATTATGTTTGTGTACATGATAGATTTATACAAAACTTGGTTTAACTACATTTATACTAAACCTGTTAATTCACTCAACATTCAATGTTGACGGTTTACTATGTTTTTCAGGGAATTAGGACTCAGGTACTTCTGCATGCATAAAGGACGTAGGCAACCCAGACTATTTATGATGCCACTTTTGGGACACTTGGATTTCCTTTGTATTACCAATTCCATTGGTTATACTTACGAAATCCCTCTTTTATAAACTCGTGTTTTGTAAACTTATGTTGTTCTACAACACCACTACTTGTACGACTTTATAAGTCGTACCCCTTTTGTAATAACGTTTAAACTTATGGAATCTTAAATTAATATGTTATGTATGATCATATGCTCTGATACATTGAATGCACTATTGTAACGTCAGCACCCCCGCCGTTAAACTATTATAAAAATGATTCCGCTAATTAACTAAAGCTTCCGCTAAACCATTAATAAACACGATTACTGATTTTGGGGGTGTGACACCTTGCTTCTATTTTAACTAGCCTAATACTAATTTAAAATAAAGAAAGAAAGAAAAGCTAGAAGCTAGAGAAAGAAAGTGTGAAAGTGCCTAGGTATGTTGGTATCCTATTGCCCTTGGTGTGTTTTTGCAAATAAGCCTCATGCCTCCTATTTATAGGAGAGTTTTGGTGCATTTTAGCAAGTGGAAGCTCACAATAGCAAAAGGTGAAAAAGTTAGTGGCACCGGGTACGGAAAAACATGTAAAGGTCTAGCACCGGGTACGAAAAAGGAAAAAAAAAGCGCGATCCGTGCGGGTGGGTGGCAGCCGGCGGCGGCGGCTGGCTGCTACCTGCACCAGCCCGCTGCCTGTTGCCTCGTTTCTCGATTCGTGCGTGTTTTCTTCGTTATGCTTCCGTTTGCGTTGATTCTTTTTGCGTTGGATTCCTAATTTAAAAACGGAGCTTTTGATGAAAAGAAATCCCAAAAATATGTCTCTGAACTTTAGATGTGTTGTACGAATCGTTTGGATCTTTCGGAGTACGTAGAATCTTCATTCTTCGTCTGTTTTTGTTGATTCTTCTTCTGTTGGATTCGTAATTTGAAAACGAACATCTTGAGTAAGGTGGATGTTGGTGATGGGCTCTTTTCTCTTGGAATCTCATTTTGATGTCTTGAATCTTCAAACGTGTGTGAAATCTTCGTTTTTCATCCGTTTTGCTTGATTTTCATCGTGCAACCTTGTTTTGACCATCTTGGCATAATACTATTGATTTGTAATGTTTATGAGTTAAAGTGCCAAGAATCGTTCCAGAACGAGAGAGATATCGGTATTAAAAACGTGACTTTTTACGCGATATCTGGTTTCCGTCACAGAATCAACTATAAATAAATCTAGAGACAACAAAAGAAAATGGCAGGGAGACAATCAGAATCAGCAATAGAACAAAAAGCCTGAGACTGCCATGGCTTATATATCAGAATCAGAGGAAAAGAAAAAGTACCAAGGACGCAAACCCTATTGCTCTAAGTGTACTCTTCACCATGACGGTCCTTGCCCTAACACATGTACCAAGCGCAAACGGCATGGACACATCGCCAGAGACTGTAAAACCCCCAAAACCAACCCTAATGCACCGAAAGCCTGTTTCGAGTGCGGTAACATCGGGCATTTCCGAAACGACTGCCCAAAACTGAAAAACAACAACAACAGGAACAACAATAACTCTCGCAGCAGAGCTTTTGTACTCAACGATCCCGCCAGGATCCCGATGTGGTAACGGGTATGTTTCTCCTCAACGATTTAACTATCTCTATTTTATTTGATACCGGAGCTGACAAAAGCTTCATAGCTAATGAGTTCTGTCCATTACTTAACATCACACCCATTGCCTTAGCTGCTAAGTATGCTGTAGAATTAGCAAATGACAAACTGATTGAGGCTGATAGTGTGATACCTAATTGCACATTAAACCTCTCTAACGAACTATTCCCCATAGACCTCATACCAGTTGAAATCGGGAGCTTTGATATCATCGTAGGCATGGACTGGTTGTCCAAACATCATGCCGAAATTGTTTGTTTCGATAAAATCATTTGTATACCACTCGCTACCGGTGGAACTTTGATCGTACAAGGGGAGACCGGTAGGTGAAACCTAGACATCGATTGATGTACGAAAACCAGATAATACCTGAGGAAAGGGTACCAGGCTATCCTCGCACACGTAACCGAGAAGAAGTCGGCTGAAAAATTACTTGAGGATGTGCCTATTGTACGAGACTTTCCTGAAGTCTTTCCCGAAGACTTGCCTAGCCCTCCCCCGCTAGACAAGTCGAATTCCGAATTGATCTTGTGCCCGACGCTACACCTGTGGCACGAGCCCCATACAGATTAGCCCCTTCCGAGTTACAAGAGTTGTCCACCCAATTACAGGAACTCCTGGACAAGGGATTCATTCGACCGAGTTCTTCACCTTGGGGAGCTCCGGTCCTATTCGTTAAAAAGAGGGACGGATCCTTCGGAATGTGTATCGATTACCGCGAACTTAACAAACTCACCATCAAAAACCGATACCTACTCCCCAGAATCGATGACCTGTTTGACCAACTTCAAGGTTCGAGCTTTTACTCCAAGATCGACCTTCGGTACGGTTATCATCAACTCCGAGTTCGAGACTCCGACATCCCAAAAACATATTTCAGAACTCGCTATGGGCATTACGAATTCCAAGTGATGCCATTCGGCTTAACCAATGCACCGGCTGTATTCATGGACCTTATGAACCGGGTGTGTAAGCCATATCTAGAAAAATATGTTATCATGTTCATCGACGACATCTTGATCTACTCCCGCAACGAAACCGAACATGGCCAACACCTGAAAACCATCTTGGAATTACTCAGACACGAGGAGTTATACGCCAAGTTCTCCAAGTGTGAGTTCTGGATGCGAACAATACAGTGTTGGAATAGTGTCCAATATCATAACTAATTGGTAAGTACATCATTAAAAGTGGAGTCCTTTTTGGGTCGCCCTCAATGAACAGTAAGAGAAATAAACAGAGAGATAATATTAATTGGAATTAATATATGATTAGTTTATTAATTGAATATTAATTAGAAACTAAAAAAAAAGAAGATTCTTGAAGCAAGGATCCAACCGCCGGTTGGAAGGTTCAACTGGCGGCTGGAGTCCAAGGGGTTAAACCTGTTGAACATGTGGTTCCAACCACCGGTTGGGATTCTGTCCCACATCGGCCAGTGGATGAAACCCTGGGCCTCCTCCTTTCCTATAAATAGGGACCTCCCCTATGCTTTCAGAGCATCCCAGAATTGAATAGAGTTCAATTCTTTCTCTCTTTCTCATTCCTACTCCTTGTAAGAGTTTACACGACTTAGAGTCGGGACCCTAGGAGTTTGGGAATTTCTCTTAGTTCTTGGGTGTGAGCCATTAGAGGTGTTCTGGTTTGGGCACTCGCCTCCAAGTAAGGAAGCTCTAAGAGATCGTCTACGCGTGAGAAATTGGTTTTCTCGAAGGTTAGTATTTTCCTATTTATCTTGGTAATTTTATTGCTTTTATTTATTCAAGTTAAGATCCCTTAGGGTTTAGTTTCCTAATTGCCTTAGATTAATTATTTTTGTTATATTCCGCTGCGTATATTAATCTAGTTAGGGAATAGAAAACCCAACAGTGGTATCAGAGCCTTAGCTTGATAAATACTAGAATTTAATTATCTACAATAGTGTGTAGGTAAGGATAAATTGGAAATATAATTGTCTAAATTGGTAAAATGAATTTACACTTTAGACCCTATATTTTGAATTGTTTTAAAATATACCCTCAAATTTTAAAATGTTTTAAAATAGAACCGTAGATTTTAAGAGTTTAAAGAGAGACATTACATATATTATGAGCTATAAGTATATGTATCATTAAAGTTAAATATATCGTTAGTCAATTGATAAATCGGCTCACCCATAGTGAACAAACTATAAGAGAGGTATAAGACGGGTAGCTCAGCTTCCCTAAAGAAGTCAGGTTTTTAATAGGCTTCGCGCTGACCTGCTTCTCCGCTTCTTTGTGCGTTCAATGGAGTTACCGAGGACTTTTGATAGGATGATGTGAAGATCAAAAGTATGACCTAAAAGTACTAAAACAAAATCCCGTTCTAGATACTAAAATGTGAATAGTATGCTAACCCATGAAAACCGCACATCTTTCGTATGGTCTGTTAATGGAGCGTGTGTGGTTTACCGGCATATTAATATGAGAACATATTGAGAGGTGATGTGGAACTCGCGATTCTCGAGCGTACTCGGGCCAGGGACCACGCGGGTTTTGCATGGTTAAGTTCACTATCTTGTTCATGATCCTCGGCATACCAGTCATGAATGGTAGATGAGCATATCCGAGATTAACATGCCGTTGATAAGAATCAATTAATCTCAAAAGAACTAGGAGTTTCATAGAGAATGAAATTGACAAAGACATTGTCTACCTAAAATAAATTCGCAATATGATTACGGCAAACCTTTTCATAAAACGAATCTAAAATATGGATCGTATCCTTAATTTTGTAAATGGGTAATTAATTAAGGAATATTCAAACTAACTAAAACTGTTTATCTTATAGATGTCTTCTACAAATGGTAATAATCCTCCCGTCCCCAATTCCGCACACAACTCGAACTTCTCACTTCTCTCAGTTCTTGGAAGGGAAAGACTGACTGGTCCAAACTATATGGATTGGATGCGTAACCTAAGGTTTACCTTGAGGTACGAGAACAAGGAGTATGTTCTCGATGAGCAGATTCCCGTGATTGATGAAGATTCAACCCAAGAGGAGATTGAAGCACACAGGAAACATTATGATGATGCGAATAAAGTGTCTTGTATCATGGCATCCTCCATGAGCCCCGAGTTGCAAAAGACTTTTGAGAATACTTGGGCTTATGAAATGAACCAATAGCTTAAGGAAATGTTCCAGGCAAAGGCGAGCAAAGAACGCCTTGATGTGGTTAAGTCACTCATGGCTTGCAAACCCAAACCTGGAGCATCTATCTGTGCTTTCGTCTTGGAGATGAAAGGGTACTTTGATAGGTTGGAATCATTGAATATGATGTTTGACACAGAGTTTTCCATTGCCTTAATTTTGTCTTGTCTGCCAGCTGTCTACAATCAGTTTGTAATATCATATCAGATGAATATGAATGAGAGAGAAGGCTCAATAATGGAACTCCATAATTTGCTGCAAACTGCTGAGCAAGGAATCAAAAAGGATGATGTGTCCTCTAACTCAGCAGCTCCTGTGTTGGCAATTGGTCAAACTGCAAAGAAAAGAAAGAGCTCAAATTGGAAAGCAAAGACTACGAATGGAAAGTCCAATCGTGGGTCCAAAAGAAAGACTGATTCTGATATTGCACCAGTAAATGATCCGAAGGAAGCAGTGTGCTTTTACTGCAACACTAAGGAGCACTGGAAATGTAGCTGCCCAAAATACCTGAAAGACCTTGAAGATGGCAAGGTTGAAAAGAGTGTTCACTCAGGTATGTTCATGATCGAACTCCATAATACTACAACTTCTAATTCGTGGGTTCTGGATACAGGGTGTGGTACTCACATTTGCACTGTATTGCAGGGTCTAAAGGAAAGTAGAAAGTTGAAGCATGGGGAGCTTAATCTAGTCATGGGAAACAGAGGAATCACGCCTGTTACCGAGATTGGAAAGTATGAGCTCATGCTGAATTTTGGAGTTAGGATAGATTTGAATAATTGTTGTTATTCGTCAGAAATGACTAGAAACATTATTTCATTTTATGCTTTGTTTAAGGATGGTTATCGATTTTCATTTGATAATGAGAATGGTGATATTTTGGTTTATTTAAATGGTTGTTTTATTTTCAAAGCTTCTCCTTACAATGGCATATATGAAAATGTTGAATATGTTAGCAATTTGAATTTTAAATGTTGATTCGTCTAATGAGCTTGATAAATCCAAATTGTGGCATTATCGTCTTGGGCACGTAAACAAGAAATGCATTGGCCAACTCCAAAAGGATGGAGTGTTGGAATCATTCGACCTCAAATCGGATGATGTATGCGAATCTTGTTTATTGGGCAAGATGACTAAATCACCATTCACCGGGTCGTGTGAAAGAGGTGAAGGACTGTTGGACTTGGTACACACAGATGTTTGTGGACCATTCTGATGCGCCACAAAAGATGGAATTCGATATTTTGTTACATTTACTGATGACTACAGTAGATTTGGACATGTTTATCTGATTAAGCATAAGTCAGATACTTTTGAGATATTCAAAAGATATCAAAGCGAAGTAGAGAATCAATTGGGCAGAAAGATAAAGGTACTCCGATCCGATAGGGGAGGAGAATACCTTAGTATCGAGTTTCTCGATCATCTTAGAGATTGTGGAATAGTTTCACAATTAACTCCTCCTAGAACACCACAACTTAATGGAGTTGCTGAGAGGAGAAATAGAACCTTGTTGGACATGGTTCGGTCTATGATGAGTCGGGCTACACTTCCGATAAGTTTTTGGGGTTATGCATTAGAAACAGCCGCTCGCATCTTAAATCTTTTACCCACCAAGAAGGTTTCAAAGACACCTTATGATATGTGGAAGAGAAGACGTCCTTCTCTTGGTCACATCAAAATCTGGGGTTGTGAAGTTTTCGTTAGACGAGAAACTCAGGACAAACTAGACTCTAGATCTAAAAAGTGTCTTTTCGTCGGTTATCCACAAGAGTCATTTGGATATCTGTTCTACATACCCGCGGATAATGTGGTCTTTGTAGCTCGAAGAGGAGTGTTACTTGAGAGAGAAATGATAGCTAAAGAGGACAGTGGGAGTAAGATAGATCTTGAAGAAATTCAAGAGTCGACCGATGAAGAACCTACAGTAAACACTGACGTTCAACAAGAGGTGGAAACACTTGTTGAACCTGAAGACATATCCTTACCCGTTCGCAGATCTTGTAGAGTTAGCAAGTCTCCTCAGTTCTATTATGGTTACCATGTAGAAGAAGAGGATAAAATTAGTGATGGTACACTAAATGACTTAGATGAACCTGCTAACTACAAGGAAGCGATGGCAGGCCCTGAGGCTGCCAAGTGGAAGGAAGCTATGAAAAGCGAAATTCAGTCCATGTATGACAATCAAGTTTGGAATTTGGTTGACACTACACCCGGTCTTAAGACGGTGGGTTGTAAGTGGATCTTCAAGAAGAAGACCGACATGGATGGGAAAGTACACACTTATAAAGCTAGGTTGGTAGCGAAGGGCTATACTCAAACTCACGGGATTGATTATGAGGAAACCTTCTCGCTAGTAGCTAAGATAAAGTCAATTAGGATTATGCTAGCCATAGCTGCATTTCATGATTATGAAATTTGGCAGATGGATGTCAAAACCGCCTTCCTTAATGGGAAACTGACAGAGGATGTGTTCATGGCACAACCGGAGGGTTTTGAAAATGCAAAGTATCCTAATAGAGTGTGCAAGCTTCAAAAGGCTATTTATGGACTTAAACAAGCCTCTCGTAGCTGGAATCTCTGCTTCCATGAAAAAGTCACAGAGTTTGGATTTTCTAGAAGCGAAGATGAGTCCTGTATATATGTCAAGTTCAGTGGGAGTGTCGTAGTCTTCCTAGTATTATATGTGGATGATATACTACTCATAGGAAACGATGTCCCAACATTACAAAGTGTAAAGGATTGGTTGGGAAAATGTTTCGCTATGAAAGACTTGGGAGATGCAGCATATATTCTTGGTATAAAGAATTATAGAGATAGGTCGAGACGTCTCATAGGACTTAGCCAGGACAGATACTTAGATAAAATTTTGAAAAGATTCAAAATGGAGAACTCTAAGAAAGGAAAACTACCCTTACATCATGGCATAAAGATTGGTAAGGATCTTTGTCCGAAATCTAAGGAAGAATCGGATAGAATGAGTCGAGTCCCATATGCTTCGGCTATAGGATCGATCATGTATGCCATGACGTGTACAAGGCCTGATGTCTCATTTGCTTTGAGCTTAATGAGTCGACATCAGCAGAATCCTGGTGAAGGTCATTGGACAGCTGTAAAGAATATTCTTAAGTATTTGAGAAATACTAAAGACAGGTTCTTAGTTTATGGTGGAGAAGAGGAACTTAGAGTAACGGGTTATAGTGATGCAAGTTTCCAAACAGATAGAGAAGATAGCCGTTCACAGTCTGGTTGGGTATACTTACTGAATGGGGGAGCGGTGACATGGAAAAGTTCCAAGCAAGATACGGTGGCAAACTCAACGTGCGAGTCTGAGTACATAGCGGCTTGCGAGGCTTCAAAGGAAGCCATCTGGATTAAGAATTTCATTGGAGATCTTGGAGTTGTTCCAACGGTTCAAGACCCTATTGAAATATTCTGTGATAACGAAAGTGCGGTTGCCTTGAGTAGAGAACCCAAGGATCACGGAAAGTCAAAACACATTGAAAGAAAATACCATTTTGTTCGGAGAAAAGTAGAAGAAGGACACGTGATTGTGAAGAGCATAAGATCAGAGGATAATCCGGCTGATCCGTTCACAAAGCCACTTGGAAAGTCCAAACATGATGAGCATGCTAGAAGCATAGGCTTAAGAGATAATGTAAAGTTTTAGTTGTTAGTTTGATTTTGAAACATTGTAAACAATGATGGAAATTGTAATAGACTTGGTGATTAAATAATGGAGATTTATTTATTGGAAGGAGTTCTGCCATTTACTATTGTTTGTCATTGTGTTTCTGTTTTGCATGTTTAGACACCACTTCCCAAGTAAAACAGTTTTTTTTACTTAAACCTCCTCAGTCGTTCACACTCCTGGAAGTAAGTGGTGAATCAAGACTGTCATGGAGTGTTAGTAGATTGTCTATGTAGATTAGACATGGCATGGAGATTGCTGCAACACTCATGGGTACTTAATGGAGATTTAAGTATAGGAGAGACCCGCACTCATGGAAGTTACTTCATGGATTGAAATCACGAGTAACTCTGAGATGATAATATCCTCTATTCTTAAAATGGAGATACATTGAGTTTCTAGTTTTTCAAGTCTGTTATACTTTAGTCTATTCAAACGCTGTGCGTAACTGCCAGTCATAAAGGGTATGCTAGGTATGACATGATGAGTTGACTAGTACTATGTAGTCAAAATTTATTTGTTCCTTTTTGCCTAAATGGGAAAAGCGATATCTTGGGCCCTCTGATGATTAAAGATTGACTCTAAAGTGCTAGACCTGGCTGAGACTAAGTTGATGGTTCAATAGTCTCATAAAGTCAATGTAATCGGAAATCAGAAAAACTAATCATGAATCTTGAGATTGATTAAAATCCATGTCTCGATTCATACGATATCAGTTGAACAAAGGAATAGTTGATCACTTATCTAAAAGGCTAACTCTAAGATAAGAATCAGAGTTCGGCAGTTGCGTTGGATGGCACACTCTGCTTAGTTAATGGATAAGCTTAGACCAATAATAGTTGATGAATTGTCCAAGTGGGAGACTGTTGGAATAGTGTCCAATATCATAATTAATTGGTAAGTACATCATTAAAAGTGGAGTCCTTTTTGGGTCGCCCTCAATGAACAGTAAGAGAAATAAACAGAGAGATAATATTAATTGGAATTAATATTATGAGTAGTTTATTAATTGAATATTAATTAGAAACTAAAAGAAAAAGAAGATTCTGGAAGCAAGGATCCAACCGCCGGTTGGAAGGTTCAACCGGCGGCTGGAGTCCAAGGGGCTAAACCGGTTGAACATGTGGGTCCAACCGCCGGTTGGAAGGTCCAACC
This sequence comes from Pseudognaphalium luteoalbum, assembly GCA_963422505.1. Taxonomy (NCBI): domain Eukaryota; kingdom Viridiplantae; phylum Streptophyta; class Magnoliopsida; order Asterales; family Asteraceae; genus Pseudognaphalium; species Pseudognaphalium luteoalbum. Next base: position 12,972,489 of record OY730194.1, read on the forward strand.
GCCGGTTGGGATTCTGTCCCACATCGGCCAGGGGATGAAACCCTGGGCCTCCTCCTTTCCTATAAATAGGGACCTCCCCTATGCTTTCAAAGCATCCCATAATTGAATAGAGTTCAATTCTTTCTCTCTTTCTCATTCCTACTCCTTGTAAGAGTTTACACGACTTAGAGTCGGGACCCTAGGAGTTTGGGAATTTCTCTTAGTTCTTGGGTGTGAGCCATTAGAGGTGTTCTGGTTTGGGCACTCGCCTCCAAGTAAGGAAGCTCTAAGAGATCGTCTACGCGTGAGAAATTGGTTTTCTCGAAGGTTAGTATTTTCCTATTTATCTTGGTAATTTTATTGCTTTTATTTATTCAAGTTAAGATCCCTTAGGGTTTAGTTTCCTAATTGCCTTAGATTAATTATTTTTGTTATATTCCGCTGCGTATATTAATCTAGTTAGGGAATAGAAAACCCAACATACAGTTCCTAGGGCATGTCGTTGACAGTCAAGGGATACATGTTGATCCAGCCAAGATCGAGGCCATCAAGTGCTTGAAAGCACCAACCACACCAACCGAGGTACGACAATTCTTAGGTCTCGCTGGATATTATCAGCGATATATTGAGAATTTCTCCAGAATAGCCCAACCATTAACCACACTAACTCAGAAAGATAAGAAATTCGATTGGACCGACAAACAAGAGTCAGCTTTCCAACTTCTAAAACAGAAACTCTGCAGTGCACCAATCCTGTCCTTACCCGAAGGCACCGATGATTTCGGAGTTTACTGCGACGCGTCACACCAAAGACTAGGTTGTGTGTTGATGCAATGTGATAAAGTCATTGCTTACGCCTCTCGACAACTGAAAATCCACGAAAAGAACTACACCACTCACGATCTCGAGTTAGGAGCTGTTGTTTTCACGATCAAAATTTTGAGACATTATTTGTATGGTACCAAGTGTACTATCTTCACCGATCACAAGAACCTCCAACATATCTTCGATCAGAAGGACTTAAACATGAGACAACATCGATGGGTCGAGTTACTTAGTGACTATGAATGTGAAATCCGATATCACCCGGGTAAGGCTAACGTTGTTGCCGATGCCCTTAGCCGAAAGGAACAAACGAAACCTCTTAGAGTTCGAGCACTGGGTTCAACCATTCACAACGATCTCACTACTCAAATCCTCACCGCTCAACTCGAAGCACTCAAAAATGAAAACATCAAAAACGAAACCTTGCGAGGCATCGACAAACAATTTGAAATCAAACCCGACGAAACCCGATACTTCTCCAACTGAATTTGGTTACCATATTTTGGGAACCTACGAGATTTGGTGATGGATGAAGCTCACAAATCCTGATACTCTATACATCCTGGTTCCTACAAAATGTATCAAGACATCAAGCAACGATATTGGTGGCCCAACATGAAAGCTGACATAGCCACTTATGTTAGGAAATGTTTAACATGTGCCAAGGTTAAGGCTGAATACCAGAAACCTTCTGGATTGCTTCAACAGCCCGAAATACCTCAATGGAAATGAGAAAACATAACCATAGACTTCATCACTAAACTACCAAAAACACTGCGCGGTTGCGATACCATTTGGGTGATCGTGGATCATCTCAACAAATCTGCCCATTTCCTAGCTATCAAAGAAACCGACAAGATGGAGCGTTTGGCTTCGCATCTACACCAAGGAGGTTGTAGCATGACATGGCATACCCATCTTAATCATATCAGATAGAGATAGCCGCTTCATCTCTCAATTCTGGCAAACGCTCCAAAAAGCTATCGGTACCCAACTCGATACGAGTACTGCTTATTACCCGCAAACCGATGGTCAGAGTGAATGAACCATCCAAACCCTGGAAGACATGTTGCGCGCTTGCGTAGTTGACTTCGGAAACAACTGGGAAAACCACCTACCCTTGTGTGAATTCTCCGACAACAACAGTTATCACACCAGTATCAATGCTGCTCAATTCGAGGCACTATATGGTTGGAAGTGCCGATCACCTATTTGTCGGAATGAAGTGGGTGATAGCCAACTCACTAGTCCTGAAATCATCCATGAAACACTCAAGAAAATCATAACCATCTAAAACCGGCTGAAAGCCGCACGTGATCGTCAGAAAAGCTATGCAGACATGAGACGCAAACCACTCGAGTTCCAAGTTTGGGACAAAGTACTCTTGAAAGTATCGCCTTTAAAATGTGTCATCCGTTTTGGAAAACGCGGCAAACTAAACTCTAGGTACATCGGACCCTTTGAAATTCTTGACAGAATTGGTCTGGTGGCTTATCGACTGCATCTACCTCCACAACTCAGTAGCGTGCACAACACTTTCCACATTTCTAATTTGAAGAAATGTCTGTTTGATGAGATACTTGTCCTTCCTCTCGACGAGATCCATATAGATGACAAACTTCACTTCGTCGAGGAACCTATTGAAATCATGGACCGTGAGGTCAAATACTTGAAACAAAGTCGTATTCCCATCGTCAAAGTCCGGTGGAATTCTAGACGTGGTCCTGAATTCACTTGGGAACGGGAAGACCAAATGCGACTAAAACATCAGCACCTATTCTTAAATGCCCCACAGACCACGACAACAAGTTATTTTCGGGATGAAATTCTCTTAACAAGGGGAGAATGTGACACCCGTCAACTTTGATCAACTGTTAAACTTACCTGAAAATCCTAATTACTTGTATTTAGTGTGTATTAGGTTAAATATTTGTAATTACATGTATATTTTAATATACACTTAAGTGATTATGAGTTTATCTGTAATTACGCGAAACAACCAGACGGAGTCTGACACAGTATATAAATACGGACGTTCGTGAACAAAATATTAAATAATATGAAATTATTTAGTAAACTCAAAAACTAGTAAATATTATGTTGATAATATTTAACACGTTAATTATATCGTATAAAGTAACACAAATGTGACGAAAATACGTGAAACGCGTCCGACAATCGAACGAAAGTCGAAATATATTTTATAAATTTAAAATATTTTATTTTGTATGAAATTATTCATTAAACACGTCGTATAGTAATTCGGTAATAAAAACGTCTAATTAAAATGTTACGCGATTTAAAACACATAAAACGTACGTGCAAATCGAGACTGATAAATTAGCGAAACATTTTTATAAATGTTTTTCAAGTATTTAGATTAAATATTTCAAGTGAAAATATTGAAACTTAATTTTACATATAAATCACGCGTATGTAACGTTTAACGTCTAATTAAACGTCGAAATGAACGAGGAAACGAACACGACATGGAGCACGAACTGTGGAGTAAAATTTTGAAGACCCACACTTGAGTGGGCCCCCATAAAACCTGCCATCCCCCCCCTCCCCCACCCACATGGTTTTTCTTGTTGACTTGTGTAACCCATCACATACATTCCCACTCCACCATCCTCTTCTTTTCATTCATCATTTCATTTTAAACACACACACTCAAACATTTAAATCCCACTCACTCTCCTCTCAAAAACTAAGTAAAAAGACTCCCTTCCATCATCATTAAAATCGCCATCATCACCATCATTAATAGAAGAACATCAAGAACAAGCTTCAAGTGTTATCATCAACATCATCCTTACCTTTTCTTCATCATCTTTTGTAAGAATACACCTATTCATTCTTTAGATTTACTTGCATGTGGTTTATATACATGTTTTGATGTTCAAATAACTTGATTATGTCCAAAAATAAGCTTAAAACACGTTTTTCATAAAACATATAAAAATGACAGATTCTGTCCCAGAAAACACAGCTTACAAAATTGACCATATCTAGTTCTAGGATGAATTAGACCTTGAAATTATACCAAAATTTTCGTATGGAAAATCTCTACAAAAAATTCTTCTTTGGATCCTTCCAGAAATCTACGAATTTTTAGTTATAAATGAATCTTTGAGCTGTTGTCAGATTGTCAAAAACTGAGTTCGGAACTTACACGGAATTATTTACCCACCTAGATGAACAATAAAAGTGCCGGAAAAAATCACGTTAAGCACTAGACTCATAGATGAACAGTTGGTAAAAAGTGTGGACATTGATTCGGACCAGAAAGCATCGAAATGGGTGGCGAAACACACCGACAAAAACCGAAAGTATGAAATTTTAGAAGTTTTAAGACGCGTTTTAAAAACGACACCTCGAAATAACTTCGACAAGAACCGACAAATTATTTGAACTCTATTAACTGAAATATGGGTTGGGTAAAAGTTTCGGGTCAAACCGTCATAGTTGACCACGTTTTTGATTAAGTTAGAAGGTTGCACTTTGAGACTCATATTGCTTGCTATTATTATTGCTTGCTACCTGCTAAACCCTGATGAGTTTCATAGCCCATTTTCACTGTTTTACAACTGGGGTGAGAATACATACAACTGCTTATATGATCACAAGTAACTTGAAACAACTTTTTATACGGATTGCATGAGATACGAAACTAATCCACTAAAGCCCTCAACTTATCATAGTTCGTTAATTGTATAAGCGCGAGTATTAATGGATAGATCTATCGGGGGTTGACACACCCGTCCGGGCTAGTCGCTCTAGCCAACCCACGGACGCATTAGTATTTGATTTTTACGGGTGTACCAGATTATACACTTGCACGAGGCAACAACTAAGTTAAGCGTCAAACTATGAGACTCATGACAAATGGTATACTTTCATTGCATGCGTGCAATACACTTACTTATCGTGGTAGGCGATACTTTTAAACCATCATTTTGAATGATACCAACTTTTAAATCTTGTGATTCATACTGATAACAATTGTTTACAAACTTATGAACTCACCAACTTTATGTTGACCTTTTAGTATGTATTTCTCAGGTAACCCGCAGCAGTAGGACGCCTTTGGATAGCGTAGCTCGAGTCGTATATATTTTCAAACAACAAGAGATTATAGTGCATTTAATATATTTCGTATTATCATCACTTGTGTATCTCTACTTATCGGATGCGAATTCCATGGCATTTATAAAACTATTGTAAACAATTATGTTTTGTGAATGTAAAACACTTTTCAAATGTCTCATTTAGAGGTCGTTTGCTGTAATCTTGTGTTGTGATATTTGATTTGGTTGGCGCCCCCTTGACACCACATACTTCCATTGCCACGTGTTTTGAGGGTGCGACAAATACGAAGAATCACCAACGTATTTTCCTTTTTGTTTCGAAATCACCAACGAACCGGTTTTATTACTAAGGTCACCAACTTGTTAGTTTATGTGTTAAGGACACCAACATACTTTAACATATGGGTAGAGGTCACCAACATACTTGTTGATTATGTGTCGAGATCTCCAACAAAATTTACAAACAAATTTTTATTTTCAAAGTACGTTGATGACATTAGTAATAAAACCGGTTCGTTGGTGATCTCAGGACGAAAAGCAGAGTACGTTGGTGATCCGTACCATAAACTCTGGTCGATCAATCTTAACTAGGTGTCATACTCATATATATACTTTCTGTTATTTAAGTCTATCTAGCTAGGGTGTTCGTGATTAGATTATATATATTTATATAAAACTGAAACTGAACCATATATAAAGTTTGGTGTTTTTTTTTACTAAGACTGGTTCGAAACCGTTTAGTTTTTATAAATTCTAACCCTATATATATATATATATATATATATATATATATATATATATATATATTGTTGATGACGGATGGAAGAGAAATGAGAGAAGAGTTTGTGGTGAAACAAGTTAGACAAATATGTTGATTTTCCAACTTACAATTCAGTTTCGTTAAGTTTATTATGTTATTGACCAAACTTTAACAGCGTACAACATATTTTACAGTCATAAAACATTCGATTAGTTGCCATACCTTTAGAACTCACCGAACTACAAAAGGGAATGAAAAATACTTGATTTCCTCGCTAGTATAAGTAGCTTGATATAGCCAGGTTTCGCATTTGTATATGTACTTCACATTTATAATTTTATGTCGATAGTCTATGTTTTGTGATAATGATCGGCCAATATATGCTTGTTCACTACAAGATCAACCATCCGCTATTACTTGTTTGTAGCGAAACTACTAGTCGTTCGTTTGCTTATTGTAGGTTTATATAACGTTGTAGTTATGGACTTTAAACAACGCAAACCATCAACTTAAATAAATTCCTTTCACTACATTAACTACACACGAAAAGTATGTTTAAGACCATGGAGTCTCCTTTCTTAATTGTTAATTAATGACATAAAATGAAGTTAATCATATCATTTGATTATAGTTTTTAATTCATAATTTTAAGCTCTTTGCTATTAGTACTGAAGATTAATACCCTTCATTGATGCATCTGGATTAGTCCATTATGACCCAATTCATTAGATCCATATTCCAATAACCCATTTTAGAAAATTAGGTAATTGGTTGACCCATTGGATTCACACATTTACATCTCATCATGATCATATTATATTAAGAGTCCAAGCGGCTTATGGGTCCAATGAAATGGGTCATGACTCATGAGTCATGGTGTTGATTAGTAATTATCTATTGGGTATTTCGATCCAAACATTTAATTATCTTTCACGATTTCTTTTTTATTCTTAATTTTGCAAAAACTAATACATGCCATTGACACGAGAGTATGCCAAAAACACTATGGAGTGTAGGGGTGTTCATTCGGTTAATTCGGTTTAAACCAAACCTAATAGATAAAACCAATCGGTTTTCGATTTTGAAAATTGAAACCGAACCGAACCGAACAAGTAAAAAACCGAACGAACCGAATTACTATCCGGTTTTTACTATTCGGTTTATGCTTTCATATATAAATAATTAAAACATTAAAACAAAATCAAAAAATTTGAATGTCAAACAAAACTAGTTAGCACGTTTCGTAAGTTCTTGACAAAAGTATGATAATTTGCAAAACAAATTTAAAATATGGTTGAGACTTTTGTGATAAATGATTAATAAAGTTAAAAATGGTATCAATTTATATAATAGTGGGTGATTAACTCAATTAATCTGTACACATATTGAAAATATTAGCACAGTATATTACAATTCAGTTAATTCGGGCTATTCGGTTTTTACAGTGCTAACCAAAACCAATCTGTGACACCCGCCAAATTAGCACTAGTGATTAGTGCCTAATCAATTGTTAATACATGCAATTAGTTCTGTGTTAGGCTAATTAATGTATCGAAATATATATTGATGAATATATACAACTATGCGATTTGATTAAATCGTACGCAATTCAAATCGAATGTAATTCGATTCAATCTATACGGACGTTGGTGAACAATTTTATTAAATAATATGACATTATTTAATAACTCTATTTTATCCAAAATATTATTTAGATAATATTTCAACTCAAATTCGTATCGTACAAACAAGAACTACGCGATTAAAATATTAAACGCGCAAACAATCGAAACAAGAATAAGTTATATTTTATAACTCAAGTAAGAGTATTTGATGAAATACCTCAACAAAAATATTCGTATTTTAAAACGTATATTTAAAAGTATAAAATAATTATTTAACGCTTAAACAATCGGGAAAACGATCACTGCACAGAGCGCAAACACAGGAGAACCAAAATTGGTGAAACCCACCCGTGAACCCCACCAAAACCAGCCCCCATACACCCCCCACCCTTCCCACCCCTTTTCTCATTTCATCACTTCACTCTCTCTCTCTCTCTCTCTCTCTCTCTCTCCCCCATTTCTCTCTTTCAAAAGCAACCACCACCATCATCATCTAAATCCACCAAAAACTACCTCAAAACCACCTTAAATCTCGAAGCTCATTTGGAGAAAAAGATTCACCACGTCACGATCTACGTTTTTACCTTTTCGGAATTCTCCGACGTTAACTTGTAAGATTCCCGACAATTCTTGAAAACTCTTAGATTTCATTTATTTTTCATTAAAGTTGTTTATTTAAGCTTAAAATGTCCAAATATGGGTTGGGTAAAAGTTTCAAGTCAAACGGAAACCGGAAAACACTTTTTTGGCTCAAAATCCGGCCAACAGACCTAAGTGTCGCATAGACCAGTGCAGCATAGCGTCACTTAATGCGTCACTTAAGTGACGCACTAAGTGTCTCTTAAAACCCTAATTTTGCGTCACTTGCCTAAGTGCCGCATAAAACCCCTTTTTTCCGACACTTGCCTAAGTGTCGGAAATTCAATACCCGACACTCCTAACCGACACTTCTAACGACACTTGTCTAAGTGTCGCCTATAATTGAAATCTGATTTGATCCGTCACTTGCCTAGTGACGCTTAACACCCTTATCCGACACTTGCATCCGACACTTGCTTAAGTGTCGCCCTTGATGCGTCACTTCCTCAAGTGACGCTACTAATATAGAATTTACAATTTTATGCGACATTTCCTGAGTGACGCATAATACCTAAGTGTCGCTATAAGTGACGCTAAAAATAGAATGTTTACAAAACATTTTTATACTAAGTGTCAAACTGATATAAGTTCAAACACTAATACGATACGACTTTTAAAACACATAGGGATACGCTTTTGAACTTAACACTTCAAAATCATGATAATAATAAAGAGATTATTATTACAAACAATCACCAACGGGCCGTACACATCTTCCAAACATAATCAAATCAACCAAATCATAGTAATTTGAACATTCCTGTTGGACGAACAACTACAAAGGTAGTCTTTATGAATACCTACTCACGTTTATAACCATTGTGTGTTGTGGACACCCTCAGGTTACCAGTCTTCGGACAACTCATCTCCGCTAATCACTCAAGTTTATTAAGTTAAACTCTCAAGATTCAGGTGAGTCTCATAGCCCCTATTTTAATGTTTACTCAGGGGTGTGATATCATTGCTCATTTTATTTTACTATATGTAAGTCCCTAGTTCTAGGTTCGATAACTTCGTTATCTGTAGTATTAAGGTGCGGAATCCCTTAATACGTCGTTATCTTACTATAACGAATAAGTTTGCGTTTTGCTTTTACTAATACTTAGCTATAAACGATAAAACGTCAAAGCCTAGCCTTTAGAACGTTTTTCTCTGGATTATTCAATTCGTAGGTGTATTAATCGAATGACAAAAGTCTTGTTTAAGTCGAACCGAATCGAACATATATACTTTGATCAACTCGCAGGTCATGGGCCTGCGAGTCCAACTCAACTCGTAGCCCAAGCCCAGCTTGGCTTCGGTTCGCTATACATTGTATTGCGAGTTCAGATCTCATCTCGCATCGCAATGCCTTGCGACTTGAGATCTCGACTCGCTATACATATTTATTTCATTTCCAATATTCGTCTAACACTTTAATATACTAATATATTTAACGAATATTAATAACAAAACAAACATTTATTTACAAATCTAAACCAATGTACAAACATGACAACAATTACACCAGTCCTATTTCAAGCTAGATCTGTTGTCACAAACTATGTCTCAACAGACTGCCCCTTGACAATAGCTCTAGCGTCTTTATCTTCATGCTTGTCTTTAGTCTTTATTTGTAAATTTTACTTCCTGCATATATCTTCATTCTAATACAAGTCTTAACCATCATTTGATAATCTCGTGCTAAATCACCCCATGCTTCTGTCATCAAAATTCTATTCTCAATTAACTTCAACAAATCTTTCTTTGACATGTTCATTAGGTGTCGATGGTCATAAACTCTGAAAATCTCACGTTCACCACCCTCAACTTCATCATCAGCTTCAACCATGACAACCTCTCCGGAATCTGAATCCACATGCCAACTTTTCATATTTTCCAGAATATCATGTGGCATTATTTTCAGTGGAATCTGTTGAACACACTTGACAGCTGGATACCCTTTTTTTTTCCTTCTCCTTCCAGTCCTTTGACTTCTCTCCTGTAACTTTATCGTTTTTCCATTCCTTGGCTTAATCTTTTCAAACTTCCCCGAACGAACCTCAGTCTTGATTATATGTTCTACATATCGACCAACAAAATCATTATCTGAATTCTTCAAAGATAATCTAGCCAAGTCTCGAATCTCATACTTAGGTAGAGAACTGAACACTACAAGCTTTCGCTCAAAATATTGAACTCCGTCAAACCTTTTAATCGTGAAAAGCTTCAGGTCAGAGTCAAAATACCAACCGATAATCCCTCTACGCACTTCGCGTTTTCATGTGATATCAACCTCTAAAACTCCAACCTTTTTCTTCTTTATTTTCTCTAAAGGTCTGAATATTGGATTGTCTTTATGCTTATCAGGAATCTCTTCTTCATAATCGGTTGAGTCATCAATATCTTCACCTACATCAACAACTTTAGGACCTTCTTCATCTTCAATCACAATCTGTGTTCTAGATGGACTCACATGGTGTTCATCTATATTTGCATCTGGATCTACACCCATGTCTAGCTCTATCTCAGAAACAGCAGTCCAATCTTCAGGTGGTTGAAACTCTCCTTCTTCCAAATCATAATTAATATCTTCATCTATCTCATCAAGAAAATCATCTTCTGAATCTGATAGATCAAGCATTTCAATCCCTAGAAAATACAAACACAAATAACTATTAACAATCTAAATTCCTTCATTGATTACCCTGAATCAATCTAAGAATATCTTTATTAATCTTTTTGTGTAATTAGTCCATAACATAAACGCAATTAATAACTTATAAATCTTTTATTCATTACCCTGAATCAATCTAAGATTTCTTAAGTCTTTTATAAAACACTTAACAAATATTAATTAAACTTAAACTTTAATATTTTGTGAATAAACACCAAACATTTAAGTTTACAATTAATTAACTTATATAATTCTAAGACTTAATTGAACTGTTATCTTTCCCAAAAACTTAACTTTCAATTATATCTTTAAATTATATATCTTTGTCTAGTTAAAATTTTTACATATTAAACTTGTCAATTATAACCAACTCTCAAGTTTAAAATATGTAAGTTATCATAGAAATTTGACCGCCAAAACTAATTGGAACTCGCCGCTCGACTACTCAATGAGTCGGAAGACTTTCGATCACAATTCTATATATCATATATAACTTAAATAATTTTTAATATATTTAACTTGTAAATATAATCTCAAGCCGAATATATTACCAAAAATATTAAGTTACAATTATTCAGTTACAATTATAATTTACAATCATAATTCAACTAAATCCTAAATATAAATAATTACACAAGTCTAAGCTATCTTACCAGCTTCACTTGTACCCGTAGTACTTATACCAGCACCATCACCACTCTTATCAACACCAGACTCCCCCTGAACATTAACTTGCTCACCAGTCTTTGAAGGACCAGTCGGCTCACTATCTTTTGTTGCACTGGGATCATCATCTTTGTCTTGATCTCTTTTCCTCCTCAGCTCATCTTCTTTGCAAGACTCTAAATATACCAATATCTCCCCCTGAGCTGACTGCCCTGAATTCACTCTTAACACTAAGCATTCTAAGGAATCAAGCTTCAGTCGATGGGTAGTAAAATCTTACAGCAATGTGGTATGAGTCTCCAACAGTGTCTTGTAAGATATACTCTGTTGAGTAATCTGTTGTGCAAACAGAAGATCCTAAGCTACCAACTCTGGAATTTGTGAAGTAAGCTTCTCTAACTCCTTAACCCTAGACTCTAAGGATGTAATCCTTTCAGCATCAGTTGTAGGGGTAACAGAGATAGTTGATGGTCTAGGTGGTGTGAGTGAGGCAATATGAGAATCAGGAGAAAGTGGTTGTGTAGGTTGAGATAATGCTGTCGTGAGTAAGCTAGCAGCAAATCTGCTTGCTTTAGTAGTCGGAAACTTAACCTAACGTACTAAATCCACAATCTCTACCTGTCATGTTATATGAAATTAAATAAGTAATTGTTACAGATTACTCTGCCTCAATCTCAAATTAATTATATAACACATGTAGAACTATACTTATATCCCTTACCTCCATAGGTACAAATATCTGTTCAGTAACCACCTGTTGTGATACTTGCTCATCCTACTGTTGATCCTGAGCAGCTATTACAGATAAATCTGTCTTAGTTGATAACTCGTGATTAACTAACAAGATAATTAACATCTAACGAAAGATAAACTAACGTAGACCAATAATCAATTGTCTAGTAGAAGCTCTAGCCCTTTTACGACTCCGAGTTTCGAATATCTCGTCCTCCTCATCTAATACATTAAAATCAGGATCTAAATCATCAGCTGTGCGTTTTCCTTTTAAGCTCGGATCCTTTATATGTCCAGATCTATAAGGAATCATACCAGCAGGTGGTGAAATAGGTCGAACGTCATCAGAATCAGAATCTGATGTAGTTTCACCATCACGTCCACCTGACAGACCATCCTCAGTATCCTATATATTAAGCATATTAAACATTAATGATTAGCATAACGCTCTATCATACACGTTCTATATGTCAATAACATATAATACCTCAGAAGGTAGGACCACAGCCAAAGAACCTGTAGGTCTATCAAGCTCTGGTTCCATATCCCTCAGTTCCTAATTACAGTAATATTAAAACTTTATGATTAGTTTAAAGCTCTATCATCCAAGTTTCTATATATGTTTTTAAAAATTAATTTGATTTAATACCGTAGCAGGTAATACCTCAGATCGATCTCGCTGTCCCTGCTCACCCTTAGGTGTTACAACCTCTGGGTCTGCAGTCTCAGCTTCCTGTGCATAATGACATTCATATTGTATAATTAGATATATTGCCTAATCATCTAAATATCCATATCATTATCATTATAAAATAATATTATACATCTATGATTAATAATAAAATCTATCAATTAAGTATCTATATTATTATATAATTTAAATTATAACTGTACATGTGCAACATCAATATACTGATCAATCGCTTGAAGAAGCGGATCATTGGCATCATCATTTTGCCCTAACACCTCTTGCACTAGCTGTGCAGCAACCTGTGCATCAACCTGCTGTTCCGGTTGATCAGCCTGAATAAGAACATCTTTGAGCAGCTCCTGTGGCTCAGGTTGTGGAACCACATTCATAGCAGGCTCAGGAATAACAACAGCATCAACATCAGCAGCAACAACATCCAACCAACCATTGTTCGGTGACGTAACGTAAGCCGCATCAAGAATATAACCAAAAAGATCACGAATCTCAGGCTTGACATATTCTTCACGACGAATAGTCTGCTGAAACTTCGCATTGTATCCTCTGAGCGCTATTGTATCAACACGTAGATGCGGCTCAGGGATAACAAGATCAGCAATCCGAGAACGGATGATCAGCATGCAGAACCTCGGGTAGATCAAAAATCTCAATCTAACAGTACCCGATATCTGGCGTACCAGCTCACCAAAAATATAATCACAAAAACTGTATGGTTTATTATAAACCAGTGACAGTACCGCCGATACAAGAGCAGGGTTTAACTCATCAAAACCGCCCTTCTTCGGTCCAAAAATAGTGACAATAACGTGCCACAAAAATCTCCATTACCCAATAACAAGGGCCTTGAGAAACTGGAGACCTCGTCGTTCGCCCGTATAACCCATACGTCCAAGAGCACCTTCAATGAAGTCCATTTGGTACTCCGTGGGTCCATCCTCATGTTCTACAGTACCCAACTATAGAATCTGACGTAAGTCAGAAGCTGCAAACACAACCAGTCGATTATTGACCGTTGTACGGATAAATGGAGGATTCACGGTCTCATCATACTGGATCCCAGTCCAAAAATCAGTCAATATATCCTGAGATATAAGCGGAGATTCCGTAATCGCATATCGAATGCGAGAACGTGCAAAGAACGTCAGCACCTGAGCTACTTTGCTAGCTCCACGTACACTGAGATCTAGATCAACAAGAATATTGTGACCTTTATCGAATTGTCTAGCCATATCTGTATAAAACACAAATGACAAAACAATCAAAAGCACGTTAGTAAGTTATAAACTATAATGTTTATGAATCAAAACGATCATCTATCATCTTAGTTCTTAACATATTAAGCACATATATAACTTATAAATGATAGGGTCATAAGTTCAATATGTAATTTCCATTAGTTACTTGTAAATTTAAAATTCTCAAGTCGTTAATATTTTATAAAACAAATATATATTATACCGCTAACTCAAAATTAGGACACACCACTCGATTACTTTTTGAATTAGTAGACTTTCGATATAAATATATATTTCAATACAAGTCCAATATATACAAATTATTACTCAGCATTTATATATTAAACTTTTAAAATAAAAATTTTCTAAGTTTTAGAACTCGCAACTGAACTCGCAAACTAGTCAACTCGCTAACCAAGTCAATCCGCAGCTTCGACTCGCAAGTCGATTCGCTAATTAACTCGGTCCGCAGGTCAACAAGTCAACGAACAAGTTGTTCAACTCGCAACTCAGAATCTGCGAATCGAATCTCAACTCGCTAATTTGAATTCTGCGAGTTGAGCTGGAACTCAACTCCCAGCATGAACTGCAGTCGCGAACCCAATTAAAAATCGATTAAATTGCCCATTTAAACACAATCTATCGATGTATTTACGTTTATAAAGGTTCGTTTAACATTAACCACTACGATTCTTGTTAACTAAAGCCTTGAATCAACGTAAATCATTTAAACTTTAAAACGAAACCTTAAGTTATTAAAAGTTTCGATTTCGAGTTAATTACACGGTGAAATTCATTGATTTATACCTCAAAGCGTTCGCAATGTGAAGATGTATATAATCTACTGATTTAAAAACTCTTTCCCGTACTCGTAAAATCGAAATCAAACAAAAAATAGTTTTCGTCTCATTTCACACTCAGTCAGTTCGCAGAGATCAAGTGAGCTTGCAAGGGAAGTGGATTCGGTGGTTTGTTGACTCGTTTGACCACCTTTTATACCTTTTACTGAATTCGCAAGTTTTATCTCGATCCGATGGTTGACTAGTCAAACTCGCGGAATTAAATAAAAATGCAAATTAAATACCAAGTATATATGAAAACCCATTATTTGTACAAGTCTAAAATAAAAATTATTTTTCACTTGTATTTGTTACGATTTTTCAACACGGATATGAAATTATCAGTATAATTTAATTCCAAGAGTAATACTTACAAGGTAATATAAAAATAAAACAACTTTAAAACATAAAACTAAAAATGAAATAAAGTAAGAAACACATAAACTAACAGTGGTATCAAGTACTAATTTATTAAACACTTGAAAAATAAAATACATAAATGGACTGAATAAGAATTGATCTGCTTAGGGATCATATTAGAAAGAACAAACTATTTAAATTTATTAAAAAGTCTAAGTGGATTGTTAATATACATACCTCATGAAATTCAAATAAATTACAATAGAATTACAACTAATTTTATCATTTATTCATTTATATTTATAAAATTATATCTTAGGTACCTTTATCCACATAGCATAATTAATAAAAACATATTATTTACTTAAAGTGAATATTTTCTTATAGATAGTTCAAGATGATTACCAATATTATGATCCACATAAACAAATTATACTCACATATCTAAGTAACACCATTATTGTGAGTATGAATATTACCAAGTGTTTTCTAAGATATGACATACTGAAGAATTCAAGCAACACATATAACACTGATTTATTTAGATTTAAGGTAGAGGTTTATTGAACTTACACTTGAATTTTGAATTTAGACAAATATCAAACATACTTTAAAGATGCTATGTTTTCCAGGTCTGTACTTAGTACAACAGAGGATCCCTTTTAGCATGATTCAAAATACATTTGAGAATATCAATTTAATTAAAGGCTTCAGATCTGTACTCGGTACAACAAAGTCACCAGTAATTAAGTTAATACCCATATTGTTACTATTTGTCATTTATAGCTTTATAATTACAGTGCATGTGATTGCTATCAATCAACAATTAAGACTTATGTCATACACCATATAATAGAAATACTAGATAACAATCAAGCATATTAAAATTTATTAAATGCTTAGAGATGTTTATATAATTTGCCTACCAGTACATCATATAATGAAGCTATCTAGACATTTAAAACATGCAAATTATAACTTGTGGATATAGGTGTATAATCAAATAAATATAAATACATGCCTGATAGAACCGCTGTAGTTCTAATGTAGCTTTAATTGAACCTACTAACACATCATACTTAGGACTTAAGCTTATTATTGTGAAGCTTATTCTCCTAATGTACTATCATCTCCCATAGTTTTTGCAGATAAAAACTTAACCATTTTTCTAAAAGAACTATTGTTGTTCTTTTATTGGAGGCGATTCCCCTCAGGTAACAAGCAAATGAATGCCATACGCCCCCCTTTTTATTTAAGAACATAAAAAGTACTACTAATTCTTACAAAAATACCCTTGGAAGACTAATCACTCTGGATTTCTCATTCCGTTTAGTTGAACCAACGTCTCAAATCTTGCTCTGTCGAACGCATTTGTGTATAAGTATGCTAAGTTATCCAATGACGGAACCTTAACTAACTTTACCAAATTCTTCTCAGCACAGTCTCTAATAAAATGATGTCGAATATCAATGTGCTTAGTTTTACTGTGCTTCACCGGATTGTTGGTGATCGACATTGTTGACTCATTATCAATCATCATAGGAGTATTGGTTATGTTTAACCCATAATCCCGCAGTTGCTGTTGGATCCAAAGTACTTGAGAACAACAGCTGCCAGCTGCAACATACTCAGCTTCACATGTAGAAATGGCTACCGAGCTTTGCTTCTTGCACTGCCAGGATACTAATCTACCTCCTAAGAATTGACATCCTCCAGTTGTAGATTTCCTATTCTGATTGCATCCTCCATAATCCAAATCAGTATTGTTGAGTCATATTAGTGTGTCTATCAGTTGGTCTTGAGTCTGTAATAGCTTAGATTAGAAAAATAGATAATTTTCTGTTTTGAGTGACACTTATCTAGTGTCGCATTCAGGCGACACTTAGTAAGTGTCGCACTAGGGTTATGATCTGCGACACTTAGCAAGTGTCACAGGATCAATCTGTTTGTATATATAGAGCCATCACGGCTCATTGCAAAGGTTGGACAAAACCTATGCACAACTTATCGACTAAAACCTTTGTAAACAAGCTAGAATTCGTTGGTTATTGAAATACAAAGCATTCTTATTCAATATCTCATTGTGTTGATTTATATTTCATGCTTGTTACTTCAATCGTGTGATTCCGCCACACAATTGATTCTAGTCATTCAATCTAGATCCTAGGTTAAGGGACAACAAAGTGGTATCAGAGCCGTTGGGCTGTTTGTGACAGATTTGATCAAGTTTCGAGTTTGTTTCGAGTTTATTTCGGTTGAAATTGGGAAATTACTAGCTTATTTTCATTGATTAGAGAGTTTTTGGTCTTCAAATTCTTGTTATTAACATGTTTTTGCAGGTATTGTTCATCTGGGAAAGAGAATTTTCGTTAGGTTTTACGAAAATTTGGTTTTTAGGGTTTTTGGGTTGCTGTTGCGCGTTTCTGCGACACTCGTTGCGACACTTCTAGCGACACTTACCTCAGTGTCGCCTCTAGGGTTTTGCAACATTATCTTGCTACACTTCAAGCGACACTTACTTCAGTGTCGCCTTAAGGATTTAGTGACACTCACTGCGACAGTAATTCCCGTTTTGCTAGCGACACTTGCTAGCGACACTTCATTGCGACACTTACTTCTAGTGTCGCCCGTGGTTTAATTTTACACTCTCTGCGACACTTGTCTTAGTGTCGCTTGTCAGTTTGTGACACTTCCTTAGTGTCGCTTAAGCATTTTAAAATCAGTTTTCTTTTCAGTTTAATTTACAATGTCGATGCAAGATTTTGCTCAAATGCTTAAAACCAGTAATGAAGCTGGTAGTACAAATAAGGCTCCAATTTTTACGGCTAATACAAATTATGTTGAATGGAGACAAAAATTTGAAGCTTTTATTTCTTATAATGAACCGGATATGATGATTCCTTTGCTTGAAAGGTATGAGCATCCGAGGCAAGAGGGGGTATTTGAGGGAATCGCACCTCCTAAGTCTATTCATGTGTTGAATGCGGATGAAAAGAAATCTTGGGATATGGAAAGGAAAGTCCATTCAGCTCTTGTTATGAGCTTATCTTCTGATGTACTCAAAATGTTTAAACATCATGACATCGCATATGATATGTGGCAGGCCCTTGAAAGACGATGCGGTGGTAGTGATAAATACAAGAAGAGTAGGCTGGAGTTGGTCAAACGACAATATGAGTTGTTTGATATGTTAGAAAATGAATCCTTAAACGGTTTGTTTATTCGTTATTCACATCTAGTGAGTGAGCTGTCTGACGGGGGAGTGAAAATGCAGGTAGAGGATATTAACAAGAAATTGTTAAGTGCGTTACCAAAGAAATGGAATCATCGTGTGATGATGATGGAGGAAGACGAACGCGTGATGTCTATGTCTCTAGATGATTTCATTGGACGATTGCAAGCATATGCACTAGATATGCAAAGGAAAGAAACAAAATCTAGTGCCCATATTCAGGATCCAAGCATTTATGGGAGTAAATCTTCATCTTCAGGGATTGCTCTTTTGTCTGGAGGAGGTTTGTCATCCGCCACTAAAACTTCAACTGCAAGTGGTGGTGCCTCCAGTGGATCATATATTTTTTCAGGTGGATCACTTTCATCATCTGGTGGATCCAAGGCTAATCAAGCTTCTCCAGCTACTGAGGAGAATGCTGCTGTATTTCAAGCATTTTTGAGTGCTTATGACAGTTTTCTATCCCAGAAAACTAGTTCCATTGATTTAACTGATGAGGATTTTGATCAAATAAATCCTGATGATCTCGAGAGAATGGATATTAGATGGAATTTTGCTATGTTAACTAGGAGAACAAAAAGATATTTGCGAAAAACTGATAAAAAGAACTTGGATGATGATAGTGATTCGGGTTTGGGTTTTGATAAGAGTAAGGTTAAATGCTACAAGTGTCACAATCTTGGACACTTTGCTAGAGAATGTGAGAAATCTAAACAACCTCCTTCTGGTTTTTCAAAGCCATCTGCTTCAAAGAAGTCAACTGCTAAGGATGCTGATAAGCTTGAGGAATCTATCAGTGAAGCTCTTCTCCTTACTAATGATGAATATCATAACTGGAGTGATACAGAGGAGAACATTCATAACACAACTCTTATGGCAGAGATTACAGATGAGGTACAAATTGATGAACCTCTTTCTTGTGTTAATTGTACTAAATTAACTGGTAAAATTAACAGATACTCTGAGGATAATGCTCGCCTGTATTCTGATTTAGATAAACTTAAACAGGCGAACCAATTGTTAAAAGAAAATGAAAAGATTTTTGACAAAAAGATTAATGCCACTATGACTGAAAGAAAAGATCTAAAGGCTAAGATTTATTGTCAACAAGATGCTATTGACAGTTATCTTAAGAAAATTGTCGATTTACAAAAAGCTCTTGATGAATTGAAAACCGAGGTTATTGATCTTAATCGAAAACTTTCAAATTTCAGTACATCCTCCGTTGTTTTTGATGAGATCCTTCAAGCGCAAATGATCAATACAAAAATTAAGTCGGGGATAGGATACCAAGCGGTACCTCCACCAGCTAACTATGAACCTATGCCAACGAAGGATGACATTAAAAACTTTGTGCCTTCAACTGTTAAAGAAGGCAAGTCATCTGTTAAAGAACCAGTTATTTTGGTTCCATCTGAGAAGGGAGATAAACCTATCTCCCAAAAGAAAGCAAAAGCATTACCTGTACTTCCTACTATTGAGGAGGAAGTAATTGAAATTGAGGATGTAACTGATGAGAATGATACAGAGGTTCTTAAATTGGATGTAAAGCCTGAAAATTTTATAATTACAAATGAACCGTGTAGTGAAATCCCTTCACTAAAGGTTAAATCTAAGGCTATTCCTAAGGTTAAGAAGGAACCAAATTTTGCTGATAACAAATCAATTTCTTCTAAACCAATCACAAATAATTACAAAAGTAAATCAACATCTTTTTCACGTGCCAATTCACCTTGCACATTTCAATGTGCTTGTTCAGTAAATAGAAATATCAAATCCTCATCAGTTTTGCAACCTCAGTTTCAATCGGTTGTTGAGAGAAGATCCTGTTTCTACTGCAAAAAACAGGGTCATTTGATAAGTGTTTGTCCGTTGCTTTCTAGACAACGGTTTGGAAAGACAGTGCCTAGATCTTCAGTTTACAGAAATTTTTCAAAATCTTCACCTAAGCACAGTTTCATGTCTCCCAAACCTGTCAAGAAAACTGACAAGATAATGTCGGTTACACCTACTTGTAATCGGCAACCTCTTGTCAAAAAGCAACCATCTAAACCTCTACAGGTTTGGAAAGTCAAAGAGTCCAAAGAAGACTCTTCATCACATAATACCCCATCAGTTAAAGAGCCCAAAATTTTGAAAAATCATGTACTCACTGATGTGGTTATTATGGATGACTCTGGTAGACCCAAGTCCGTCAAGGCTTGGGTCTCACACTCAAACTAATTTCTCTATTTTTGTGTGCCTACAGCCATCAGAAGAAGTAATCAAGAGCAAATGGTATGTAGATAGTGGTTGTTCTCGGCACATGACAGGCAACATATCTCTACTCTCCGATGTTCTACCTATTAAAGGAGGATATGTTGCATTTGCGGGTGATAAGGGTGGAGAAATTACTGGTAGGGGAACTCTCACTAATGGATCAGTGAGTTTTGACAACGTGAACTATGTGGAACAATTGCATTATAATCTTCTTAGTGTATCACAAGTATGTGACAAAAAGTTCACAACGGTGTTTACGGATACGGAGTGCTTAATACTCAAACCAGGCTTTCAAATAGCTGAGGAATGGGTACTCATTCGAGCACCGAGGACAAAAGACACGTATGTCCTTGACATGAGTACTGTACTGTGTCAACTACAACATCTGAACATACATGTCTGTTGTCCAAAGCTACTCCAAAGGATTCCCTTCTATGGCACAGGCGAATGGGACACATAAACTTTCGTAAGATGAACTATCTTGTAAAAAATGAGCTTGTTACTGGTGTGCCTAAACTCACATTCAGTTTGGATGATAACTGCGTTTCCTGTCTCAAAGGAAAACAACACAAGCAGTCCCATAAGTCGAAGAAGGTGAATTCCAATGCATCGCCCCTAGAACTATTGCACATGGATTTATTTGGGCCGGTTAATAAGAGGAGTATGGGAGGTAGTACTTATTGCTTAGTAGTCACCGATGACTACTCTCATTTTTCTTGGGTTTACTTCATTTCTACAAAGGATGAAGTCCCCGAGATCTTAATATATCTGTTTGACAAGTTAGAAAACTTGTGTGGAAAGAGAATCAAGAGGATTAGAAGTGATAATGGAACGGAATTCAAAAACAAAACAATTGAGATGTACTATTTAAGGAAGGGTATTCATCATCAGTTCAGCTCTGCTTATACACCTCAACAGAATGGTGTCGCTGAACGCAAGAACAGGACTCTTATTGAAGCTGCGCGTACTATGCTATCCGACTCTAAGCTTCCAATCACTTTTT
The DNA here is from genome assembly GCA_963422505.1 of Pseudognaphalium luteoalbum. NCBI lineage: Eukaryota > Viridiplantae > Streptophyta > Magnoliopsida > Asterales > Asteraceae > Pseudognaphalium > Pseudognaphalium luteoalbum. The sequence goes on from OY730194.1 coordinate 12,994,099, forward strand.
GGGCAGAGGCGGTAAATACCGCGTGTTTTGTTTTAAATAGGGTTTTGACGGTTAAAAAGGAAAACAAAACATGCTATGAGCTGTTTAACAACCGTAAACCAAACTTACAATTTCTGGAACCCTTTGGATGTCCTTGCACCATTATGTCACGAACTCAAAAGGACAAGTTTGGTGAAAAATCAATGGATGGAATATTCTTGGGATATTCTGTAAATTCTCCTAACAAGAGAGTTTACAATTTATCCACAAAGCGTATTGAGGAGCATTATGAAGTCAAGTGTTTACGCTATACGGCTCCTCCCGAAGGCAAAGGACCAGAAAATCTATTCCAGTATGATAGTTTATTTGACTCATTTAATATTCCGACCCCTGAGAATGTTGATGATGAAGAAACTATTGTCACTCTTCTACATGGTTTGGATATTAATGTAGATCACACTTCATCTGCACCACCTGTCCAACCTAATACATCTTCCACCTCAGCATCAACACCATCAGTTGATGCACCAATTCTAACAACAGATCCTCCATCACCTCAACCGTTAGATATGGCTAGTCCTTCAGAAGAAAATGATGAAGCCAATGATCCTCCATCCGAGAACAATGCTACTGAAGGAGATCTTAATAATTTGGAATTACTTATTGTGCCTAACTCAATTCCACAAACCCGGATTCATAAGACTCACCCCACTGATAATATCATTGGTGAGTTAAGTAAAGGTGTTCAAACTAGATATCAATTGGCCGTGACCGACACATCTGCTTCAACTTCTGAAGCATCTCCTACAGCCTCCTTGGAATGTCTTGTAACTGAAATGGAAGAATGTTTTCTATCTCAAGTTGAACCAAAGAAAACAGCTGATGCGTTAAAGGATCCGCATTGGGTCGAAGCAATGCAAGAAGAACTGCATCAATTTGAGAAGCTGAAAGTTTGGAAATTAGTTCCTCTACCCAAGGGTGTCCATGCAAATGGAACTCGTTGGGTATATCGTGTGAAGAAGGATGACCGCGGTGTAGTGGTTAGGAATAAGGCACGATTAGTAGTTCAAGGATTTACACAAATTGAAGGATTTGACTACGATGAAGTATTCGCCCCTGTAGCTAGATTGGAATCTATTCGCATTTTTTTTGGCTTATGCTTCATTTAAAGGTATTCGGGTTTATCAACTAGACGTAAAGAGTGCTTTTCTTTATGGACAAGTTGTGGAGGAAGTCTATGTCAGGCAACCTCTTGGATTTGAAGACTCGGTACATCCGGATTATGTCTGCAAGTTAGACAAGGCTTTGTATGGTCTTCACCAAGCACCACGAGCATGGTACGAGAGGCTGTCTACACATCTACTCAAGCATGGATTTTCCAGAGGACAGATTGACAGCACTCTTTTTACAAAAAGGTCCAAAAACGATTTGTTAATTGTGCAGGTATATGTGGATGACATCATCTTTGGCTCTACAAGTAATGCTCTCTGCAAGGAATTTGAGCAACTTATGAAGTCTGAGTTTGAGATGAGTGCAATGGGAGAACTCAAATTCTTTCTAGGTGTCCAAGTTGAACAATCTGACAAAGGCATTTATATCCATCAGTCAAAATATGTCTTTGACATGTTGACTAGGTATAATTTGCATGATTGTAAGACTTATGGCACCCCCATTGAGGTATCTCACAAACTTGGGCCAGCTGAGGAAGATGATGAGTGTAACGAGAAGGACTATCGTTCAATGATAGGTTCTCTCATGTACCTTACTGCTTCAAGACCAGATATTGTTTTTGCTGTTTCTTTGTGTTCCAGGTACCAAGCTCATCCGAAGGTTTCTCATATGAAGGCAGTTCAGCGGATTTTTGGGTATCTCAAATATAGACCCACTCTTGGTCTATGGTACTCAAATGAAGACGACTTCACTTTGACTGCGTATTCAGATTCAGATTATGGCGGATGCAACAAGGATAAGAAGTCCACATCTGGTGGATGTCAGTTTCTTGGACCGCACTTAGTGTCATGGCAGTGTAAAAAGCAGACAACCGTTTCAACCTCCACAGTCGAGGCTGAATATATTGCTGCTGCCAGCTGTTGTTCACAGGTTCTGTGGATTCAGCATCAACTTCGCGATTATGGTTTCATCTTAACTCTTACTCCTATACATATAGATAACACTGCAGCCATATCTATCACACGCAATCTCGTACAGCACTCTAAAACAAAACATATAGAGATACGATTTCACTTTATACGGGATTGCTATGAGAAACACCTTATTGACCTTATCCAAATAGAAACACTTAAGCAAAAGGCTGACTTGTTTACTAAGGCCTTTTCCCGTTCTCGTTTTGATGAATCAGTTTCTATGCTTGGCTTACGATTTTTTAAATCGTTACAGTGACGTTGATTTTACTTGTAAAAAAAAAAATTGCAAGAGCCACACTTTATACTTACTAGAATTAAAGTAATGCATTATTGCTACATTTATAAAAAGATGTTGGGTTGTGTCTGTAAACAACTTGGGATATGATAGTACATTAAGTATCTTTCATGAAATGCAAATGTTCCTAGTTATATCTGATGTCTCAGTAGGTTTATCTAATGTATTTATCATAAATTTCTTAACACACAGCTTCATCATATGATATGTTCATAGGCAACTCTCTATTAGTTCTCTGAGATATTAAGCAGTAACATCAACTACCTGTTAATTTTTTGTAGTAAACATCATATGACGTACGACTGTGTGTCTTCATTCCTATATTTAATATGGACAATTTTTGTATTCTGAAATTTTATATCAACTTATTTGGGGGATATAGTATTGGTTTCCTTTGTTGTACGTCGGTACAGACCTGGTTTCTGGTATTATATCTTAAAATTAAACAACCGCAAGTTCATCAGACCTGCAAAATCTTAGAGCTTCAAATAAAAATATATCCTTAAGTCAAGTTAAGTCGATCTGTTGTACGTAAGTACAGACCTGTCACCAATGACTTGACGAAAATTGATTTTGTTTAAACCTGAATCAAGTTAAGTCGCTCTGTTGTACGTAAGTACAGACCTGTCACCAATCTCTTGATTCTTAAAAATAAGTTTCATATAATTTTTCTTAATATAAAGATTAACCATATCTAAATGTTAGGGGTATGTCATATGTGTGAACTGCAAAAGATTGAGCATATTAACAATAAAAGGTTATCTCAGATGAATGAAGGTTAGTTGTTTAAGTGGATAATGATATGAACAATCGTCTTGAACTGTGTGTTATTAAATTTATTTTAAATATGTTATGTAAATTTAAAGAGGACAAGTATACTGATAATTGGAATAACAGCAAATATTTGCAAATTAATGTATGATGACTTGATATGATCCCTAACTAGACCTAAAACAATCCCGTCACCAAAAACAGTTTTGCATTCCTAGTTAAGTTGAAATTATTTTAATATTTTTTGTCTTACTTAAAGTCAAATGTCACTGAATAGCCAAAACCGAATCGCGAAAGAATTTGAAAGTGTTAGGAATTTTCAAAATTTTAAGTCTGTGACACTCACTGAGTGTCGCATCGAGTGTCACCTTGAGTGTCGCCTATAGTATGGAGTATATAAATGCCACCGTGCGGCATTTATTATCACATTTACCTGCGGCACTCACATACGATTCTGCGTCACTCGCTCTCGTTTAAGCGACACTCAATCTGTATCGGTTTTTGCTGTGGATTTCTGCTCGTTTTTGGAATTCTTTGTTCGATTTCTGTTCTTCTAGTGTATACGCACCTAAAGGTACAAATCTTTCTTCATTTCATGATATATTTAGCTCTAATTAATCTAGGGTTCATATGGTTTCGTTATTTTTTTTGGGATTACGAATCGTTATTAATCTAGACTAGTTAGATGTTAGTTAGGTGTTACTTTCATGTGCCTGATACTCGATATACATGTATCTATCAAGTTTGTAACCTGACTCGACCTAACTTTTAAGTTGATTAAAAATTTGAATTCTGGGTTTATGGTTTCTGGGCTTGTGTTCATCTTTGCGACACTAACTGCGGCACTCAACTTGAGTGTCACCTTATTGCCATGCGTCACTTGATTAAGTGCCGCCTTGTCTCTTGCGACACTTACCTTAAGTGCCGCCTTTAAAGGAACATCAATTAGTTACCACTGAGTGTCGCCTCTTGATTTGCAATGCTGCGACACTTACCTTAAGTGTCGCATGGTAATTTTTAAGGCTTCTGAGTGACACTCACCCAAGTGTCGCTACTTCAATTAGCGACACTACTGAAGTGTCGCCTAAAAGTAATTTTGAAAGAACGGTTTATACTTTATTTGTACTAACGGTATAATTTTTCTTTGTGTATTATCTATGTTTTATTTTTGTGCAGATAGCAAACTTAGCTATTTATGCTCTCCGCACGCAGCCACGACATAATGTGGTGGCTTTTCTCGATGATACGCACGCCAACTCGATTCCGTTTCATCCGATGATTCAGTTTTTGCGTCGCTCGAGGATTCACAATGTTATCACTGCTTCATGTCCAATCTACCTGAATCAAATCGAGGAATTTTATGCAAATGCTGTGATTAACACTGAAGGCGAATATCGAAGGATTTTATCATCTGTTTTTGGTCATCGTATTGAAATTACGGAGGATATGGTACGAGAAGTGTTGGGATTTGATGACAATTCTGAGTCTCCAACTCAGTTTGAGAACAGTTTTATCGCTGGTGGTCTTCAGCGTATGGGTTATCCGGCTATTCCCCCAGATCAATACAGGAAACAACATTTGAGCAGAGTCTGGAGGTACTTAGCACACATTATCATTGTGTGCCTCTCGCCAAGGAAGGTGGGATTCGATGGGATGAGTTATGGAACGATCTCTCTGATGCTGGGTTTGGTTTACAACAAACCTTTCAACTACTCTGGATACATCTTTGGGCATCTAGTGGACAATCTACGAGCTGGCGATAACATGTGGTTTATGTATCCACGTTTTTTGCAGCTGATCCTGAATTCCCTGAATCTAGGGATTCAGCCTGACCCAAGGTCGATTCTGACCTTGACTCCGATGCTGGTCAGGGTATTTGGGGATTGTGCAACACCCCCAAAGGGTCAGGCAGTTCTGCCTGACGTTCCGTTATTCGGCCACGTGATTAATGAAGAATATGTGGCTCCGCCGGATAATGGGTTTCTTGATATTGCAGCTCCACCACCGCAAGTTGATGAAGCGGTTTTGGAAGAAGTTCTAGTTGATATTGAGAATTTTCCAACTTCTCAACCTGCTGCTGCTGTTACCACCTCCGCTGCTGATAAGGGCAAGCGGGTTCAAGATTCTTCGGACACAGAATCCGATGACGTTCCTCAACAACGTCGTCAACGAACCTCGACTGCTGCTTCTGATGACCTTCAGCCACAGCCGGAATTTTTGAAGAAACTGATGGATGATATGGCGCAAATGAACCAGATGCTTCAAGATCAACAGGCTCTCATTCAGGTTCAAGCGTCAAGACTTTTGGAGTTAGAGTCTACGGCTGCTCGTGTACCGGATCTTGAGCGTCGTGTGTTAGAATTGGAATCTCTGGCTGTGGTTCCGGGGGAGTTAGATCCTTAAACCACAGGCCATGATAATGTAAATGTAATCAATGATTCTGAGATTAATGAAAATATTAATTTGGATTACTTTGCGTCGTCAGCTCACGTATCTGGCCAACCAGTACCATTAAATGTAGATTACTCGCATGCTAATCTTGAATATCTACAAAGTCTTGTATTTGAAACAACTACAAATGTTGAAAATGAGGGTCCAAACATGTTTGCTGATGATGTTCAATTTGAACCTGATGAGGTTTCTGATGAAGATGAGTTCGAGGATAATCCATATGAGGAGGTAGAATTAGATGATGATACCGTTCCTGCTGCTTCTTCTGCAGAACCATCTTCCCATTCTGCTGGTACTTCAACATCCACTGCTCAACCTAGAAAGTATCCAGAATGGATTTTGCCTCCAACGCCCGAGTTGAAAAGATGTCGAGCATATTTTGTTCATGGAGACTTATCTGGGCTTATAAAAAGTTGGAAATTCGATGCTGATTTTGGATTGTTTGTCATCAAAAGGCAAGAAGGCATTCAATATTTTAAGGCAAGGCTAGATCATTTGACTACATTACCGAAGGTTGATCTAAATCGACTAGCTCAATTGAATATGATAAATCCCACTGATAATCGAGAAGCTGAATTCTTTCAGCAAATACTGCGTCGAGAAATAAATACGAAGAAATTTAAATGGATTCGACCAGTAATGGGAATTAGATTTTCAAATAAGAAGAAGTTGGACCCGAGGACGCGCCAACCCATATACGGTTATCATTATCCTCCAACCAAGAATCTTACCCAAGTGCCATTTGAAAAGTTACCATTTGATGTGCTGGGAAAATTTAGGTTCTGGTGGTATGACACAGTTACTGGTGAGGCGGTTATTGAATATTTTTCTCAAAAGGGACCGGGACATGATGTTAAAGAATGGAAACATGTTACTGGCTACACTCTTAGAGTTTTTGATCCTCTTAGCCTGATTAACATGTCAAAGAATGATCTTCAAGCTCTTCACAGTAATAGATTGCAATTTGATATGATTGATCAAGAAGATGCTGTGAGGTTTCAGAGAGTTGTGGATCTCTGCATTGATAAGGGAATTCATGCTGGTGGGAATCTCCCGACAGACTGGATCTGATATTGAAGATATTTTTAAAGACCAAGCTGAAGACACGGGGGAGTTTGTTGAGTCATATTAGTGTGTCTGTCAGTTGGTCTTGAGTCTGTAATAGCTTAGATTAGAAAAATAGATAATTTTCTGTTTTGAGTGACACTTATCTAGTGTCGCATTCAGGCGACACTTAGTAAGTGTCGCACTAGGGTTATGATCTGCGACACTTAGCAAGTGTCGCAGGATCAATCTATTTGTATATATAGAGCCATCACGGCTCATTGCAAAGGTTGGACAAAACCTATGCACAACTTATCGACTAAAACCTCTGTAAACAAGCTAGAATTCGTTGGTTATTGAAATACAAAGCATTCTTATTCAATATCTCATTGTGTTGATTTATATTTCATGCTTGTTACTTCAATCGTGTGATTCCGCCACACAATTGATTCTAGTCATTCAATCTAGATCCTAGGTTAAGGGACAACAAGTATAAGCTATGAGATCTAAGTCTCCATCAGTCGGATACCAAAGTCCCAGCTTCGGTTTTCCTTTGAGGTAACGAAAGATTCGTTTGACAGCTTGCATATGTGACTCTTTCGGATTAGCCTGATATCTTGCGCATATACAAATAACAAACATAATGTCAAGCCGAGAGGCAGTTAGATACATTAGTGATCCGATCTTGGCTCTATAAAGAGTTGGATCCCATCGCTATCACTCGATGTATCTGGTCCAAGGTTATGATTGACTAGAATTGGAGTATTGTAGACCTTACTTTCATCCATCTTAAAGCGTTCCAATAGCTCATATTTATATTTAGATTGATGAATAAAGAATCTATCCTTCTTTTGATCAACTTGCAATCCTAAGAAGAAATTCAACTCTCCCATTGTAGACGTTTCAAACCTTTTTCTCATGACTTTCTCAAATTCTTGAAACATCTTTTCATCAGAAGATCCAAAGATAATGTCATCAACATACACTTGCACAAGTAGAAAGTCTTTCTTCTTCCACTTTACAAAAAGTGTACTATCAATTGATCCTCTTGTGAATCCATTCTCAAGTAGATACGTTGCTAGTGTTTCATACCACATCCGAGGCGCTTGATGTAATCCATATAGAGCCTTATTCAATCGATATACTCTATCTGGATAGTCAGGATCAGTAAACCCTGGTGGTTGTGAAACATACACCAATTCTTCAACTTTGCCATACAAAAAGGCACTCTTAACATCCAACTGATAAACTTTTATACCTTTAAATGAGGCAAATGCTAAGAATACTCTAATTGCTTCTAGCCTAGCAACTAGTGCAAACACTTCATTGTAATCTATTCCTTCTTGTTGATTAAACCCTTGAACCACTAGACGAGCTTTATTGCGAGTAATGACACCCCGATCATCTCTCTTACACTTAAATACCCATCTAGTTCCAATTAGATACTCTCCCTTTGGAAGGTCAACCAACTCCCATACTTGTAATTTGGAGAACTGAGATAGTTCTTCTTGCATTGCTTCCACCCATGAACTTTCCTTTAGAGCCATTTGAACATTTTTTAGGCTCAACTTGTGAGATAAAACATGAATATAAACATTGATTAGAAATCCCCGTCTCTTTCATTTCAGAATACAAGCTTGGGTGAACTTGGTTGTCAGAAATACTAGCTTTAACTTGTCCTCTAGTTAACATAGGTATTTGAGAATCACCTATGATATTTTCAGGTGGATGATTCTTGCTAGTCCGAGTAACCGTTACCGGTTCAACTGGTATTTCATCCTCCAAATTAGTACCTATTTCATGAGTACTATGAGGTTCAGGTGTGTCTTCCAAATCTGGTACCTCCTTACTGGATGGCTGTGAAATATCAATATCAGAAGATATTCTTAATTCTTTAAGTGGAGTAATGATATCATCCACTAAGTCTTGCATCCGCTCATCCTCATCTGGAGGTGTATTTACTTTGGATCTTTGAGATCCACTAGTAGATGGTTGATTTGGATCAGCACTTGTCTTGATTGCAGAAGATTGAGCATTCGATGTTGGAGTGTGGCCAATATCCTCATTTCCAGAAAATAAATGTTCAGAAATCTCTGAATCACTGACAAAATCACTTACAGGCACTTTAAAAGATGCAAAAAGATCAGAATAATCAAATTATCAATCTAAGCCCTTATGTACATCTGGTGTGTAGCTTGTAACTTAAATGTTATACACTACCTCCAAATGTCTTGTGACTTTATTAAAAACTCTCTTGTTTGGCGAATTAGGCATATAACTTAGGAAGAATCCTTCGTCGGCCTTTTCACCAAATTTAGCTTGATGACCAGATTTTAATATTGTGCAAGAAACTCCAAAGGGTTCAAATCCTTTTAAGTTTGGTTTCTTATTGTTCAAAATCTCATAACAAGTCTTGTTCTGCTTTTTGACCGTAAGAACTATATTTAGAACATAACATGTTGTATTCACTGCTTCTGCCCAAAAGATTACAGGAAGCTTTGAACCAGCAAGCATTGTTTTAGCAGCCTCTATCAAAGTTCTCTTCTTCCTTTCAGCTACACCATTCTGTTGAGGTTCATAAGGTGCACTGAATTGATGAATAACCCCTTTGCTTAAGCAATATATATTTAATGTTGAGTTTTTGAATTCTGTTCCGTTGTCACTACGAATACGCTTCACTCTCGTTTTGTAGACATTCTCTACTAGATCAAAGAACTCAATTAGAATTCCAGGAGTTTCATCCTTGGATCCCAAAAAGAACACCCATGAGAATCTAGAATAATCGTCTGTGACAACCAAACAGTACCATTTTCCACCTAGACTTCTCTTGCTTATAGGGCCGAAGAGGTCCATATGTAGCAACTCAAATGGTGAGGAGATCGAGTTTTCAGTCTTAGATCTGTATGGTTTCTTGTGCTGCTTTCCTTTCATGCAAGAAACACACTTATCTTCAGACTCGAAACATTTTTGTGGTACACCTAGAACTAACCCATTTTTGGTTATGAAATTCATCTTTCTCCAGTTCAGATGTGCCATTCTCCTATGCCATAATAATGCATCTGCTTCTGAGGCCTTGGATAATAAACATGTAAACACAATTGAAGAGTTAGAAACACCCATGTTTATAGCATAAATGTCCTTCTTCCTTGGTGCCCTCATCAATATCCACTCTTCAGGAATTGTGAAGCCTGGCTTCAGAACTCAAGCCTCCTGTTCATTAAAATGAACTTGATGACCTTTATCGCAGACTTGGGAAACACTCACTAGGTTGTGTGTTAGTTCTTCAACATAATTTACATCCTCTAGAGTCAAAGTTCCATTTGAAATTTTTCCTTTTCCCGTAATTACTCCTCTTTTGTCTCCCGCAAAATTAACTTTTTGCTTGAAACCTTCTTTGAAGTCCTTTAGTAGACTTCGTTCTCCAGTCATGTGCCTTGAGCATCCACTGTCTACATACCACCAGCTATCCTTGTTCACAATAGGCTCCTGCACACAACACAAAACATAATCAGTTGTCAAGAGGGACCCAAGCCATTACGGTCTTGGTTTGTCCCTTATCATCAACAAACTGAAGCTCTTTAAAATAACCATTCTTCCCATCAGGAGCTTTGGTTACTTTCGAAGATGCTTGAGCTTGTGGACGATCAGCCTTGAGAGGTGAATTTGAGGAGAACCTCCTAGGCACTGAATTAAGAGTTCTATTATTATAATTATAATTAAACTCATGTGTTCGTGAAGTAGAACCACTCTCATAATGACTGTGATTTCTACTTTGAGTTCTAAACCTTGACGGTGTCATATCCCTAGGCTTATTAGAAGAATTGTCACTTAAAGTATATGGTCGTTTAGGTTTAGGTGGGGAGACACTGTGATTACCATCTCTTTTAAGAATGTTAACAGGTTTATTACCTAACTTAGGTTTTGTATCTAACCTATCCACATTCAACCTAGAATCAGTCGCTGTCTTTTCATCAATCACAAGCTTATGTGATGCTTCCAGTTTCTTATTTGGAAAACAAGAAGCTACGTGTCCCTTTTGGTGACACTTGAAACATGACATCTGCTTTTGTGATTTATTAACTTTTGCTTTCTCATTCGGAGTCTTAGGCACTAAAGATTCAGTTGTTTGTTCCTTATTAACCTTATCATCAGTCTTAGTATCATTAATCACTCCACCCGATACAAATTGTATTTTGGTGAGAGGTGAAATCTTACCATTATAAGATGACAGATTCTTAACAACATTCTTCTGTGCCTCAGATTTATCAGACTTATTAGTTACTATAACCTCAGAATTAGCATCAACCATTTCAGAATCTTCGGGAATAGGAGTGTAATGGGCATTAAAAGGAGGGGCTACATCATTGTATCCTATCCCAGTCTTGTCATTTACACTACGTTGAGCATCAAGCATTTTATCCATTTCAATAGTTCTATAAGATTCAAGCTTACGATTTTTCTCAACAAACTTCAAATTAAGATTTGCTATTTCCTGATCCTTACTAGCAATTGTTTCATTTAAGTCTTTAATGTTCATGTAGAGACCATCTATGATAATTGATTTTTCATTTATGGTATCTCTAAGAGCTGTTCTATCAGAAGTATCAGACTTAATCTTATTTTTTAAGGCCTGTTTATCATCACTTAATCTACGCACATCCATATGGGCTTGGTCAAGTTCAGATCTAACAGTCTTATAAGATTCTCTATCCACATTCAATTAGGATAACAAATTGCTATTTGAGACAGTTAACACACTAATCTGAGATTGTAAATCAGTAACTAAATAACAGATATCAGTAAGAGTAAGAATATCAAGACATACCCTTTTCTTATCTATTTGAACTTCAGCCATGTGTGCCACAAACTCTTCTGGACTCATTTCTTGAGTTGAATCCATATACAGCACATCATCATCACTTGCTTTCACTTCAGACGCAGGCACCTCTACTTGTTGTTCTACATCAGTAGGCATGTAGGACATTGTATCAGCAGGTCTCTCTTGATCCTCAATCTCAGCCACCAAAGCTTCTTCAGACTAAGCTTTCCAATCATAAGAGCCATCCAACTGCTTTACTACCAAGGCTTTGGAAGCAAGAGTACTCCCCGAACCTTGTTTTCCATTTCCAGTTTCTACCTTAGGTCTTTGGCATTCACGAGAAAAGTGTCCATAACCTTGACAGTTAAAACACTTAATCTTGGTTTTATCAAACCCTGATCGGTTGCCAACAACCTTCCTACCAGTCCTCTTTAAGAAACTTTTCACTCTCCTTGATAACATAGCAAGTTGATCATGGAGATCTATTTCTTCAAGATAGTCAGAGTCGATTTGATCATAATCTTCATCAATAAGAATCGGATAATTGATTTTACTCTGAATATAATTTCATACGAAGCAACAAAGGAAACAAGAACAGACAGTTGTTGTTCAGCAGATTTCACACTCATAGGCATCTCCTGATGCTCTTGAGTTGACTTCTCAGTACCTTTTCCTTTTTCTTCACTACCAGATGAGGAAAGAAAACACATATCCTCAGTTATCATTTCACCATTTTCACCAGTATCACCAACTAACAATGTAGTGGTCGAACTGGAAGACGCAGTCGAAAGATTTGTCTTACCATGATATAACCCAGGGTTCTGAACCTGATCAGAATCGGTATCTCTTGACTTTTTGGTGAAATCATATCCTTTAAGCTTGTCAATAACCTGCTCTAAGGTCATGGTAGCATATCTTGTTTCATTATCCTTGAGCATAACACCGTGCATTTCCCACTTAGAAGGCAAACCCTCAATAAATTTGTCGGTTTTCTCTACTTCTTCTACAGTAATCTAATGGTTATCTAGCTCACTCAGTAGATGGTAGAAACGGGTAACATAGGCATCAAGATCTTATCCCTTCAAAGCTTTAAACACTGTAAACTGCTTCTTGAGAAGATTCTTCTTGCCAGCTTTCACTTGTGGACTACCTTCACCTCTTTTCTCAAGAGCTTCCCAGAGCTCTTTAGCAGTATGAAAAGATTTCAGCTGATGATTGATCTCTTTAGGAAGACACATCTTAATACAAGAATGAACTTTGTTCTCTGTTTTAAAGTCCTCCTTTTGTTGATTAGTCATATTCTGATAAGTAATCACCACAATAGCATTTTAAACAGATTTAGTAGGTGCAGTGTATCCAGTTTTGATACACATCCAGATTGAGAGATCATGGAATCTAGAGTAAGATTCAAATCTATCTCTCCAACTTTAGTAATCTTCAAGTCTTAACAATTTAGGTGGAACATTAGATTTTCCAACCTCGTGTTCCATCTCAATCATTTTACTTAAATCAGACATCTTCAAAAATTCAGACTGTTCTGCGAATTCAGATTAAACTCGATTCGCAAGTCAGGTCAATTCGAGATCTCAGCTCGACTCGCAAACTTCAGTTCGCCAATCTCAGTTCGGATCGCAACAGATGTCAATTCGTAAGTGATCTTGGTTCGCAAGTGGTCTCGGCTCGCAGCTTGGTTCGACTTGCACAACTAGGTTCAGTTCGCAAGTTCAACTCGGTTCGCAGACGTAGCTAAAACCCTAATCTCAACTCGCGAAACGGCTAAAAAACCCCGAAAATGAAATTTTTTGGTATTTTTACGATTGAAACTAGAAATTTCGTTCGTAAATAAACCCTAAATTGTCCAGAGAATGATTTTGATCGTTAATATGTAATAATGCACGTAAAAACAACCTGAATTTAACGCAATGATCACAAAAACTCCAAACTTACTCGTATTTAGCCCGAAAGCTCTGATACCAAATGTAAGTCCCTAGTTCTAGGATCGATAACTTCGTTATCTGTAGTATTAAGGTGCGGAATCCCTTAATACGTCGTTATCTTACTATAACGAATAAGTTTGCGTTTTTTTTTACTAATACTTAGCTTTAAACGATAAAACGTCAAAGCCTAGCCTTTAGAACGTTTTTCTCTGGATTATTCAATTCGCAGTTGTATTAATCTAATGACAAAAGTCTTGTTTAAGTCGAACCGAATCGAACATACATACTTTGATCAACTCGCAGGTCATGGGCCTGCGAGTCCAACTCAACTCGCAGCCCAAGCCCAACTTGGCTTCGGTTCGCTATACATTGTATTGCGAGTTCAGATCTCATCTCGCACCGCAATGCCTTGCGACTTGAGATCTCGACTCACTATACATATTTATTTCATTTCCAATATTCGTCTAACACTTTAATATACAAATATATTTAACGAATATTAATAACAAAACAAACATTTATTTACAAATCTAAACCAATGTACAAACATGACAACAATTACACCAGTCCTATTTCAAGCTAGATCTGTTGTCACAAACTATGTCTCAACACTATATGAACGCAAGTATGAAATCAAACAAATACTACATGAGTTATCTCACTAATCTTTTCAAAGCCCTCCTCAGCATAGTTTGGTAATACGTTGTATAGTGAATATTAGTATATAGTACCATATAGGATTGACCCTCCTCGTCCGGGTTAGCATGCACTAACTGGGTAAATGAATGTACTAATATTTGTTCAGACGAGTGTAGATTAGGCACTCGTGGGAGGCACCTCGATCAGGATACCTTAAATGTGGACTTGACACCTCGAGTTAAGCTCAGACTATGTGCTCATGGCTGTAAAACTTTTACTTTGCTTAATTGCAATTTAAATTCAATTAAATCTTGCGGTTCATACAATATGTGTTGACATACAAACCTGTGAGCTCACCAGCGTTTCGCTGACCCATTTTAGCATGTATCACAGGTACTCAGCAGTAGGTTGGGCTGCCCTCAGGAACCATTAGCTCGTGTCAGTATGCAAACATTCAGAGATTTAGCTGCATTATTATATTTTGTATAAATTAATTATGTATGTAAATCTCTCGATTTCAACTGAGCTAATGTAAATTATATTTTGATGTAAACTTTGATTTTATCAATACAAGTTGTAAAATGACGCATATAGAGTTGTTTATTATATCTTTGTGCTGTGATTATTGATTAGTCGCGCCCTGACCCGATTCACTTCCGCAACCCAAAATTGGTGGTGCGACAGATTGGTATCAGAGCCTAAGGTTATAGTGAACTAGGTTGCATTCAGTAGGCCTAGACTATGACCGTTAGGCAGTATTCCTCATTAAGTATGATTAGGTTCAGTGACAACATTGTATTGGTTTAATTTAACATAGCCTGATCAACTATGTACAATTGAACGAATATGATGTGAGATCTGAAAGGAGTCATGACTGAACATGATACACTAGTTGACTCTGGCCTCGAGAGAACCGGGACTCAAACATGTCTGTGCTAGACACTCAATAGGCTATTATGTGATATATATATACATAGATAGACCTCTCTACGAATCTTAGGCTATATTAGATATACGAATATAGGCCTCATTCCTTCTAACGCTTTGTCTCAGAAATGGCAAACACACCACTCAATTCATCTCGCTCTCATCTGTATGGATCATGAAACTCAAGAGTAGCTAGGAGGAACACTGGGTTGCCTCCAGCTAGCCCATATCCCACTCAAAACCAACTCAATAACCAGCCCCAAAGGCAAGCAACAACTGGCCAATGGCGATGGTTATCAAACCGACTTAATGCCTGGAAGGACGAGGAAGGAATCCAACTCCCCACATCAAATGGAGGATTTTCCAGCATGGAAGTCTCTCCCTATACCCAAAAACCTGCTCACTTCACTGTTCCGGTGTTATCTGCTCGAGTGCACCGTCACGAAGGCAGGCTACACGACATGGAAATCGAAGGCAGACTTGCAGAGTCTGTGGACCATCTCACCTCACTGATTCCACAACTCAATCTAAACCGAGATTAGTGTAGTAACTATCTAGTAATCTATTGTACTCTATAGGATCTATGTAATTCGACCGGATGTAACAATTACCGGCATCTTTTGCAAGCTACCTAAGTCTGTAACTTTTCAAACTCGCGACTCAAAATTGTCTGTAATTATTTAACTCTATAATATCAATTGACAATTTCTCTGTATGACTCGACACTATTGGTCTTTACATTGTGATGTGTATATTATCGCCTTTATATATACATCTACCTCAATTATCATTCTGGTACAAACTCTCATGTACCTCTTGTTTCTTTCTTGAAGAATCATGCCGCCAAAGAAGAAAAGTTACAACGATGCTGAAATTGCTGCTCTCGTTTCCCGAGTTGTGGCCGAAGCCTTGGCTACTCGGGAATCACCCCGAACCTCTAGGAGGAGTGATGACATCGCTGACACTACTCATGTCATCAAGCCTTGCTCTTACAAGGATTTTCTTAGCTGCAAATCACTCTACTTCAAAGGCATGGAAGGTGCTATTGGTCTAATAAGGTGGATTGAACGTATTGAATCCGTCTTCAACCTCTGCAACTGTACTGAGGATAACAAGGTCAAATTCTCTGCTTACGCCTTTCAGGAAGGTGCACTTATGTGGTGGAACACCTACGCAAACTCTGTGGGCATCGAGATAGCATACCAGCTTCCTTGGGCTGAACTGAAGAAAAAACTTAGGGAAAAATACTGTCCCGAAGAAGAACTCCATCGGTGGTGGAGGAAGAATTTTGGCACTTGACAGTGCAAGGAACTGACATTGCTGGATATACCACCAAATTCCAGCAATTCGCTTTGTTATGCCCGGGTTTGGTTGATCCGGAGGAGAAATGCATCAAGAGATACATCCGCGGCCTCCCGGAGAATATCCAGTGGAACGTCGCCTCATCTAAACCAACCAATGTTGAAAGTGCAATCCGGTTAGCTCATGAACTCATGGCAATGGTCGTCAGCCGTGAGACACCACTCCCATCCTCCAGCCACAAACGCAAATAATCTGAACACCACGACCAACCAAACAAGAAACCCAACGCCATCCAAGCTTACACCTCCAACACTGAACCCAAACGCGGGTATACTGGGAACAAACCCTATTGTTCCAAGTGTAACCGCCACCATGAGGGTCAAAGCAATACCCCTTGCAACAACTGCAGGAGGTACGAGCACTCGACCAAGGATTGTCGAGCTCCTAAATCCAACAATAATACCTCCAACAACAACAACACCAAGCCACCAAGAGCCTGCTTCGAATGTGGGAACACCGGGCACTTCAGGATTGAATGCCCGAAGCTGAAGAACAACAACAACAACAACAACAACAACAACAACAACAACGCTAGAGGTAGAGCCTTCGTACTCAACTCTGGGGACGCCCGCGAAGACCCTAATGTAGTCTCGGGTATGTTCCTCCTCAACAACTTAACTGCTTCTATTCTATTTGATACTGGTGCCGATAAAAGCTTTATTTCTGATGAATTTTACCCATTGCTTGACATCACCCCTGTTGCTCTAGATGTTAAGTACACTGTAAACCTAGCGAACGGTAAACTCATAGAAACCGATAGTGTGATACCTAATTGTACTTTAAACCTATCCAACGAAACCTTTTCAATCGATCTTATGCCTGTTGAAATTGGAAGTTTCGACGTCATCATAGGAATGGACTGGTTGTCCAGACACCGCCAAAATCATTTGTTATGATAAGGTCGTTCGCATCCCTCTCGCCGCTGGTAGAACTTTGATCATATAGGGGGAGACTGGTGGGACGAGACTAAACATCATCTCTTCTCTGAAAACCAGAAAATTTCTAAGAAAAGGTTATCCGGCAATCCTCACACACATCATGGAGAAAAATTCGGAGGAGAAGCGACTAGAGGATTTGCCCACCATTCGATACTTTCAAGAAGTCTTTCCCGAAGAACTGCCTGGTCTACCACCACCAAGACAGGTTGAGTTCTCAATCAACCTCGTGCTAGGTGTTGCACCTGTGGCTCGAGCACCATACCGCTTAGCCCCATCCGAACTTCAGGAGCTATCCACCCAGTTACAGGAACTCCTGGATAGAGGATTCATTAGACCGAGTTCTTCACCTTGGGGAGCTCCGATCTTATTCGTGAAAAAGAAAGACGGTTCTTTCCGAATGTGCATCGACTATCAAGAGTTGAACAAATTGACCGTCAAGAACCGATATCCACTCCCTCGCATCGATGACCTGTTTGACCAACTACAAGGGTCGAGTATTTATTCAAAGATCGATCTTCGGTCAGGTTATCACCAACTTCGGGTTCGCGACACCGATATCCTGAAAACTGCTTTTCAAACTCGCTACGGGCATTATGAATTTCAGGTGATGCCTTTCGGTTTAACTAACGCACCTACCGTATTCATGGATCTTATGAATCGGGTGTGCAAACCTTACCACGATAATTTTGTCATTGTCTTCATCGATGACATACTCATATACTCGCAAAGCGAACAAGAACATGCGCAACACCTCAAAACCATCCTAGAACTACTCAGACACGAGGAGTTATATGCCAAATCCTCCAAGTGTGAGTTCTGGATACAATCCGTTCAATTCCTTGGATATGTTGTTAATAGTCAAGAAATCCATGTTGATCCATAAAAAATCGAGGCTATCAAGTGCTGAAAAACACCAACAACTCTAACCGAAGTACGCCAATTCTTGGGTCTTGCTGGGTACTATCGGCGATTCATTGAAAATTTCTCGAAAATAGCCCAACCACTCACGACACTGACTCAGAAAGACAAAAAGTTCGATTGGAATGATAAACAAGAGTCGGCATTTCAAATTCTAAAACAAAAGCTTTGCAGTACTCCTATTCTATCATTACCCGAAGGTATCGACGACTTCGTGGTATATTGCGATGCTTCTCACCAAGGTCTCGGTTGCGTGCTGATGCAACGAGACAAGGTCATTGCCTACGCCTCTCGACAGTTGAAAATTCATGAAAAGAACTACATCACCCACGATCTCGAGCTAGGAGCTGTCATCTTTGCTCTCAAAATTTGGAGACATTATCTCTACGACACTAAGTGCACAATCTTTACCGATCATAAAAGTCTCCAACATATCTTCGATCAAAAGGATCTCAACATGAGGCAACGTCGGTGGGTCGAGTTGCTTACCGACTACGATTGCGAAATTAAATACCATCCGGGTAAGGCAAATGTTGTTGCCGATGCCCTCAGTCGAAAAGAACGAACGAAAACCCTTCGAGTCCGAGCCCTCAGTATGACAATTCACAATGATCTAAACATTCAAATCCTCGCTGCTTAACTCGAAGCTTTGAAACTCGACAACATAAAAAATGAAGCCTTGCGAGGCATGAATAAACAATTCGAAATCAAACCTAATGGAGTTATATACTTCTCTAACCGAATCTGGTTGCCCAGTTTTGGAGACCTGCAAGACTTGGTGATGGATGCAACTCACAAGTCCAAATATTCAATTCACCCGGGATCCAATAAAATGTATCACGGCATCAAAGACTTCTATTGGTGGCCGAATATGTCGCACCCCCAGAACACGTGGCAGCGGAAGTATGAGGTGTCACGGGGGCTACGACCAAATTAAATAGTTACATTGCCATAATCAAATGTTTACAACTGTTACCCAAAAACATTGGAGTTCGCAAAAATAGTCTAGAAATTTCTAATACATAGTCGTTGATACAAAATATCGTAATGCAATTAAATCTCTTGTTTGAAAATATGCGACTCGAGCTATGCTTTCCAAAAGCATCCTACTGTCTTGTTTCCTGTGGGTAGTCCTACTGCATCTGTAACCCTGAGAATACATACTAAAAGGGTCAACATAAAGTTGGTGAGTTCATAGGTTTGTAAGCAAAGAGTTATAAGTATGATCCACAAGATTACCAAAATTGTATCATTCGTCAATGATAAGTAAAAGTATTGCATATTGCAATATAAGTATACTATTTGCATGAGTCTCATAGTTCGAGCTTAACGTTGTTTGCCTCCGGTAAGTCTACGAATCCGATACACTTCTAATTCACAAATAATATTGCGCCCGCGGGTTGGCTAGAGCGACTAGCCCGGACGAGGTTTGTCAAACCCTGATAGTACTATCCAATAATATTCACGCATATATTAACGAACTATGATGGGTAGAGGGCTTTAGTGGATTATCATAAAATCTCATGCAATTCGTACGAAAAGTTGTTGTCAGTACTTGTGATCATAAAAACAGTTTATATAAAACAATTGTATGTATTCTCACCCCGGTGAAAAACAGTAAAAATGGGCTATGAAACTCATCAGAGTTAAGAAGGTAGCAAGCAATAATCAAATAGCAAGCAAAGTCCAAAGCGCAACCTTCTAATGTCCTAAACGTATAAGGTTGGGTAAGTAGATGTCTCAAATGACCATCTATAGCGATTGTATAAGTGGGGGTTTATGTCCACTTAAGCCAATCGGGTAGGTGGGGGGTTTATGTCCACCTAAAGCTAGTTCACTCAACTAGTATGTCCAAGTAAGTTGTTCAAGTTTGTTTATTAAATACGTGTACGACCCGTTGATGAAAGTTTGTAAAAATAATTCATTTAGACATTATTATTAAGTTTGTTTTGTTGTATATTATTTATTAGTACATATCGTATGTTGCAAACAGATTATTTAGTTTGTAAAAACCTTAAACCGTAGGTCAAAGTTGGTCAACTCATTGGTCAAAGCTGGTCAAAGTTGATCAAACCTGGTCAAACCTGGTAAACTTGGTCAAAGTTGGTCAAACTGGTCAAAGTTGGTCAAAGTCATTAATTAATTCACCCAACCCTATTTTGTTACCATTTTGCCAAAAATAGTAAGTTTGTCGTTTTTAGGAACCGAGTCCCGTTTTTGTTGACTTGGTCAAACCTACTCGGTTTGACCCGAAACTTTTACCCAACACTTAGTTATGTTTATAGATCACAAAAAGTTAGTCTCTCTTTATAGTAGGTCCATAGGTGTCAGTTTTTAAAAGTTATCAAAATCAGTCCACTTTTTACCATTTCCAGAAAATACATCTCATTGTTGTATTTATTAAAAATACTTCTAGTCCGAAATTATATTCACGAAAAATACCAATTATTCCCCCACCTGTTAAACACTTTCAGTAATTTTTCTATGAATTTTAGAGTAGTCTAAGTATTTAAAAAAATTGCATGTGTCCTCTGAGGTCCAACAGTTGACCAATCTGGACACATGCTTGAAGATCGAGTTTTTGGACAAAATCTACAACTTTTTAAGAAAAAGCTATCAGTACAACTTTTGTAGCTAACGAATATTATAAGATTTTGGTGGTAGTTTCAAGTCATTTGGAGTTGTGTAACTCAAGATATGGTCAAAATCATAAGAACAAAGTTTCTGACTTTTCAGAGCAGATTGTATATGTGTTTTTATATAAATTATTTAAAATATCTAAAAAGCTCAGAAAAATATGAGGTTTGCGGGGTTGGAAAGATTACTTTCATGAATGAATGATTTTTATAAAAACGTCCATTTTCATGAAGGAATGATTTTTATAAAAATCATTGAAGTAACATGAACTTTCTGGACAGAAGCTGTAACATGCATTTTTATGAATTTAAAGTTAAGAAAAATGATTTTTGTGCAATATATTGGACATATACTCTTGAGTGAACATAATAACAAGTTAATAAGAGTGAAATAGAGTAAGAAAGAGTTTCCTTACATTGGAAGTGGGATGAGAAGAAGGAAATGATATTTGTGGCTTGATTTTCCTTATAAAATGATGAGTTTTGATGTGGTGGTTGTATGGTGGTGATATGGTGGTCAATGGTGGTTTATTGGTGATGGGAGGGTGGTTTTTGACCTCATTATTCTCAGCAATTGAGAGAGAATGAGTTGAGAGAAAGAGAGAGATGGAGAGAAAATGAAAGAGTGAAGTGGTGAATGCATGTGAGGTGAATTAGGGGTGTTAACGAGTCGAGAATTTAACGAGCTACTCGAGTTCGAGCTCGTTTAACTTGAATTCGAGTTTGATAATATTCGAACACAAGTCGAGCTCGAACGAAAAATACTACTCGATTAATTTCACGAGCCGAGCATAAAAAATTGATGTTCGACTCGGCTCGTTCGAAAGCTCGTTTAGTTTCGAGTCAAACGAACTATTCGAGTCGAACAAGTCGAGTTTATATAATAAATTTGTCTATTTGGAACTTTAAATGTATGTAACTAATATATTTAAACCTAAGACATCAATTATAAATGAGCTTACTCGAGCTTGATTTCGAGTTATGGAATGAGTTTAGCGATCCCGAGCTCATAAACAAGCAAAATTGCGCTTGAAATTTTGATTCATAAAGACACTTTCCAATCAAATAAACGAGCATCGAACTCGAGCTCGAACAACAACAAATAATTCGAACTCGAGCTCGAACACAATTTTTAAAACTTAATCGAACTCGAGTCGAGCTCGAACCGGATAATTAGCAAACGAGTCGAACTCGAGCATCCTGATATTCGACTCGATTCGGTTCGTTAACAGCCCTAAGGTGAATGGTTGTAGGAAACAAGGTCTTGCATGAAATTTTAGTGGGGAATGGGGGAGGTGGTGGAGTGAATGAAATTTAGGGGCTCCATAGGGCTGGAAATGTTTTTAAAAAATTGGTTTTCAGACTGTATTGTGTTCTGTGTTCGTTTACTCGTTAATACGTTAAATCGCGTAACGTTTTCTTTTGTCGTTTAAATTTACGATATGTTTGGGACTATTATTCATTGAAGTATTATTAAAATACTTTATTTTAAGTTTTCAAAATATTAATTAGGGTTTCGTTTGGTTGCGGGGTTCAGTTTGCGCGTTTTCACCGCGTTTGTTACGTTTTAAACAAAACGTCGAGGTTTTCGTGTATTATTATATCAAAATAATAATATATGATAACTAACTTCTAAAAATAGATTTAAGTTATTTATAGAAAGGTTTTCACCAATGTCGTATAATGTGCCGGACTCCGTCCGATCGTTTCGCGTAATTACAACTAATTACGTATGCATAATATAAAACAATTACGAGAATGTATATTCACATAAATATACAAGTAGTTACAAGTAATTACAAGTATTTAGTCTAATACTAAACTAAAAACACGTAATTAAGGTTTCTAGTAGGTTAATCAGTAAGCCTAAATTATCGGGTGTCACAGAATATGAAAGCTGAAATCGCCACATATGTCGGTAAGTGCCTTACTTGCTCAAAAGTCAAAGACGAGTATCAGAAACCTTCTGGTTTACTCCAACAACCCGAAATTCCTGAATGGAAATGGGAACAAATCGTCATGGATTTCATAACCAAACTATCCAAGTCAACGAGCGGTTGCGATACCATTTGGGGGATTGTGGATCGCCTCACAAAGTCTGCTCATTTCCTTGCGATCAAGGAAACCGATAAAATGGAACGCCTCACACGAATCTACATCAAAGAAATCGTTTCTCGACACGGCGTTCCAATCTCGATTATCTCAGACAGGGATAGTCGCTTCACATCTCACTTTTGGAAATCACTTCAGAAATCATGAGTACCGCATACCACCCTCAAACCGACGGCCAAAGTGAACGAACGATTCAAACACTGGAAGACATGCTACAAGCCTGCATAGTTGATTTCGGTGTAAACTGGGAAAAACATCTACCGTTGTGCGAATTTTCGTACAACAACAGTTATCACTCCAGCATTTAGGCTGCACCTTTCGAGGCATTGTACGGTCGTAAGTATCGATCACCTATTTGTGGGACCGAAGTGGGGGACAGTCAACTCACTGGTCCTGAACTCATCCACGAAACAACCGAGAAAATCTTCGAGATCCAAAATAAACTCAAAGTCGCACGTGATCGTCAGAAAAGTTATGCTGACGTGAGACGCAAACCACTCGAGTTCCAGGTTGGGGATCGAGTACTACTCAAAGTTTCACCTTGAAAATGTGTCATTCGTTTCGGCAAACGCCAGAAGTTAAACCCCAGGTGTAACACCCCCAAATTTACTGTTGCGTGGAAGCAAGCTTTGGGTGTTAATAATCAATAATCAAGCACCAAAATAAAGCAAACGACATCTATATGCAACGTCGAACAATAGTACAAAAGTATTACATTGTTAAATCACAATAACAAGCTTCGAGTTCGAAAATGATTTCCTAGAGATTCTAATACATAACTGATATACAAAAAGTAATGCAAGAGAATCTCCACAAGTTTGTATGCATGCGACTCGAGCTATCAGTCCTGAGTGTGGTGCAGTCCTACTGCTGTAAAGTACCTGAGATAAATGATAAAAAGTGTCAACCAAAAAGGTTGGTGAATCTCACAGGTTTAGTATAGTAATCCTTTATGAACCACAAGTAAAGTACCAGTAATGCCCTCAAGCATAGTAAGTAAATCAGTAACTCAGTAAATCAGTAGGTCAACACAATTACCATGAGCTCACAAGCTGAAGCTTAACGGTGTAGTGTGAATGGTACAGTCAAGTACAGCATCACGTACCCCCGTGAGTGCTATCCGGACACTCATATGTAACAAGTACTAATATGCCTGTTTCTACGGTGTAATCCGTGGTAGCGCTACTATCCCAGGCAGGGATTGTCAGTCCCAAATGGATCCATTTACTAGTAATCGCGCTTAAGTCCATAACTAACAACTTATGATAGGAGGATTTCAGTGGATAAAAAGTAACTCATGTAATGTATGTAAAAGTAGTGTGTAGCAGTTCAGTACTTGTGTTCATACGTAAAACAGTAGTAAATATCTCACCCCAAGTAGAAAACAGTAAAAACGGTGCTGTAAGACTCACCTGAGTCTAGCAAGTATGATACTTTCGTGTAAGCGAATAAGTATCCCGGATGTAATTCCGTAAGTTGGTTCTCCGAACCCTGCAACCTTCTGGCGTCCGAAACGCACAAGGTCGTAAGCAAGTAAGTAAGTTGGTGTCACGAAGGATCACCCATGCTAGTTGTCCACTCAACTAGGAAATGTCCAAGTATTTTTTTGTACTTTTGTAATTATTTTGTAAATAAGTGTGGCCCGTTGGTGACGGAGGTGTAATAATAATTCATATATTATTATTATGTAATTTATTGTGCTTGTATATCTTGTAAAGCATATACAATAGTTGGTTATTTGTAACGTGACGTGTAACCGTCGTTCGGATGTAAGTCCGTGCGAGTGTAAGCTCGTAGTAATGTGGGTGTAATCCCGTTCTAAGTGTGAGTGTAATCTCATATGTAGTTTCGGGTGTAATCTCTTATGTATAGTTATTGTTTCGAGTGTAAGCTCGTATGTGTTCAAGTTGTAGCGTATACTTCCAAAAGTATATGTGTATCATGTAAGTGTAGTGTCGCATAAAGTATAGTTGTTGTATGTATTCAATATTTAGTATAAGAGTAATTTTCAAGTTTCTGTTTTATGCGACAATAAGGATTGTCAGGATTACTATTCATGCGACAATATAGATTGTCGAATTCTTGTTCATGCGACAATATGGATTGTCGGATTCTTGTTCATGCGACAATAAGGATTGTCGGGATTCTTTCAAGTACAAGTGTTAGTTTTTATGCGACAATGAGTATAGATTGCGATTCACGGATGATCATGCGACAATGTATTCACGGATTCTTTGTGGTTTTTATCTAAAATAGTAAACGTTATCGAATCGTTCTGAAATTTTTACACAAAGGTACCAAATATGTTATGTACTTCCTGTAATTTTTTTATAACTTTTGGAGGTCTTTTGATATTTTATAAAAATTCACACAAGTGTCAGTGTTCAGTCTAATCCGAGATTAGACCACTTCTCACAAATCTAATTTTCTGGAGAAATGGGTGTATTTATGGAATGAGACAAAGAAGAACTTTTTGTATATAAAAAAATTACCAAGATTTCCCAAGTGGTCTCACACGTTTTTGAGGTCTACTCGAGATATGGTCTCGAGAAATAGGCGGTTTTTACTGCTCGCCGGAACAGTAAACCTATGTTACCGGAGAAAAATGTTTTCGAGTAGCAAACGGAGTCAAAAAGTCACGAGACTAATTTTGTTGGAAAGATAACTTCTTGTACTACATTTTAGGCTTAAGAAACGTCTACTTTGGTGTTGTAATGATTTTTATAAAATTCATGGAAGTGGAAACAGAATCTGGACAGGAAGGTTAACTTCCTGTTTTCGAGTTTTAATATGTGTTTCGACTTATCTTTTGGACATATAATGGTTGAGTGGCCACTAAAAAATGATTATAAACTTAAAACAAGTATTTTAGAAGAGTAGAAAAGTTCTCACAAAGAGTGTGAAGAAACAGAGAAGGTGGTTGTGATGCTCTAGCTTCCGTGATCGTTTTCCTTGCTTTTCTTTCTTCAAAAAGGTGGCGGATGAGGGAGGTGATGGTGGTGGCCGATGGTGGCTGTGGTGGTGATGCTCTATCAGTTTTTAGAGAGAAGTGGAGAGGGTTTTAGAGAGAGATAGATTGGATTGAATGATGGAGAGGGTGGTATGGTGAAGAAGGAAAATGGGTGAAGGGGTAAGGGCATGGGGGTGGGGATTTGCTGCAGATTTTCAGTGGGTCCCACCCCATGTGGGTGCTTAAATTATTTCTTCAAAGTTGCATTACGTGCGGTGTTTGTTTGCCTGATCGTTTTACGTTTTAGTAAATCGTATAACGTTTTATATAATACGTTTTGTTAACGATTTAAAACCCGATATTTTTTTTTAGCCAAAGTATTTTATCATAATACTTATTATGAAGTTATAAAAATATAACCTAAGTTCATTTCGTTTGTCAGGCGCGTTTTCCACATTTTCATCGCGTAAGGTTACGTTTTTAATAAAACGTATAATCGTGTAACATATTAAAGTAAATAATGTTTGTTTGGATAAATCCACATTATCTTTAACAGTTTGTCACCAACGTCCATAGTAAATAGTGTCGGACCTCATCCGGTTCAAGTGTGTATGATTTTAACAAATCATATAACGTGTATGTAATTACACAGAAAGTTACATATATTTAGATTAATATGATACTAAATACATGTAATTACAAGTAGTTAGGCACTAATTAAAGTCCTAAATTAGCGGGTGTTACATTCTCCCCTTGTTAGGAGAATTTCATCCCGAAATTAGCTCGTAGTCGCGGTGTGAGTAGAGTCAGTGAACAGGTGTGGATGTTTCAGTCGCATTTGGTCTTCCCGTTCTCAAGTGAATTCAGGAACACGCCTCGAATTCCACCTGACTTTAACAATGGGAATACGAATCTGTTTTAAGCGTTTGACCTCACGGTCCATAACTTCCACGGGTTCCTCGACAAAGTGTAGTTTGTCGTCAATGTGTATCTCATCGAGAGGTATAATCAGTGTCTCATCAGACTGACATTCCTTTAAGTTAGAAATGTGGAAAGTAGGGTGTACGCTACTGAGTTCAGGAGGTAGTTGCAGTCTGTATTCCACTGGACCAATCCTTTCAAGGATTTCAAACGGTCCAATGTACCTGGGATTCAGTTTCCCACGTTTGCCAAAACGAATAACGCCTTTCCAAGGCGAGACTTTCAGAAGTACTCGATCTCCAACCTGGAATTTGAGGTGTTTGCGTCTCACGTCAGCATAGCTTTTTTGACGATCACGCGCAGCTTTCAGTCGGTTTTGTATGCCGACGATCTTTTCAGTTGTTTCATGTATGATTTCCGGACCGGTGAGTTGTGTATCCCCCACCTCAGTCCAACAGATAGGCGACCGGCACTTACGACCGTACAGTGCCTCGAAGGGTGCAGCTTTGATACTGGTGTGGTAGCTGTTGTTGTATGAAAACTCACACAAAGGTAAGTGATTTTCCCAGTTTTTACCGAAGTCAACTACGCAGGCTCGTAGCATGTCTTCCAGTGTTTGTATGGTTCGTTCACTCTGGCCGTCAGTTTATGGATGGTAAGCAGTACTCATGTCCAAACGAGTACCGAGTGATTTTTGTAGTGATTGCCAGAAGCGAGAAGTAAATCGAGCATCTCGGTCAGAGATAATTGAGATGGGCACGCCGTGTCTTGACACGATCTCTTTCAGGTAGATCCGTGTCAAACGTTCCATCTTGTCAGTTTCCTTGATGGCTAGGAAATGAGCAGATTTCGTGAGTCGGTCTACGATCACCCAAATGGTATCGCAACCACTAGAGGGTTTCGGAAGTTTAGTAATGAAATCCATAGTAATCTGCTCCCATTTCCATTCAGGGATTTCCGGTTGGTGTAGCAAACCGGAAGGTTTCTGGTGTTCGGCTTTAACCTTAGAACAAGTAAGACACTTGCTAACGTAGGTAGCAATGTCGGCTTTCATGTTGGGCCACCAGTACAACTCCTTGATGCCATGGTACATTTTATCGGCACCAGGGTGTATAGAGTATTTAGACTTGTGTGCCTCGTTCATCACCAAGTCTCGTAAGTTCCCGTAGTTGGGTAACCAGAGTCGGTCGGAGAAGTACTTGGCCGCATTTGGTTTGGTTTCAAACTGTTTATCCATGCCTCGCAAGGCCTCGTGTTTCACATTTTCAGTTTTGAGTGCTTCGAGTTGAGCGGTAAGAATTTGGATTATCAGGTCGTTGTGTATAGTCATACTAAGTGCTCGGACTCGAAGGGGTTTCACTCGTTCTTTACGACTTCAGGCATCGGCAACAACATTTGCCTTGCCTGGATGGTAACGTATTTCACAGTCGTAATCAGTAAGTAGTTCGACCCAACGGCGTTGTCTCATGTTTAGGTCTTTTTGGTCGAAGATGTGTTGGAGACTTTTGTGGTCGGTAAAGATTTTACACTTGGTACCGTACAAGTAGTGTCTCCAGATTTTAAGAGCGAATACAACTGCTCCCAAATCTAGGTCATGAGTGGTGTAATTCTTTTCGTGGACCTTGAGTTGTCGAGAGGCGTAAGCAATGACTTTGTCTCGTTGCATCAGCACGCAACCGAGACCTTGGTGTGAAGCGTCACAGTATACCACGAAGTCATCGTTGTCTTCGGGTAAGGATAAGATAGGTGCACTGCAGAGTTTTTGTTTGAGCAGCTGGAAGGCTGACTCCTGCTTATCAGTCCAATCGAACTTCCTTTCTTTCTGAGTCAGTGCAGTGAGAGGTTGAGCTATTTTCGAAAAATTCTCAATGAATCGCCTGTAGTATCCGGCAAGTCCTAAGAATTGGCGTACTTCGGTAGGTGTAGTAGGTGCTTGCCAACATTTGATGGCCTCAATTTTTGAAGGATCAACATGAATTCCTTGACTGTCAATCACGTGTCCAAGGAATTGTACAGTTTGCATCCAGAACTCACACTTGGAGAATTTGGCATATAACTCCTCGTGCTTGAGTAGTTCTAGAATGGTTTTCAGGTGTTGCGCGTGTTCTTGTTCATTGCGCGAGTAAATCAGAATGTCATCAATGAAAACGATGACAAACTTGTCGAGGTAAGGCTTACACACCCGATTCATAAGGTCCATGAATACTGCCGGTGCGTTGGTCAATCCGAATGGCATCACATGGAATTCGTAATGCCCGTAGCAAGTTTGGAAAGCTGTTTTAGGAATGTCGGTGTCACGAACTCGTAGTTGGTGATAACCTGACCTTAGATCGATCTTTGAATAAAAACTCGACCCCTGAAGTTGGTCAAACAGGTCATCAATGCGAGGTAGTGGGTAACGGTTCTTGACGGTTAACTTGCTGAGTTCACGATAGTCAATGCACATGCGGAAAGAACCGTCTTTCTTTTTCACAAAGAGGACCGGGGCTCCCCAAGGCGAGGAACTCGGTCGAATAAATCCTTTATCCAGGAGTTCTTGCAGTTGAGTAGACAACTCCTGAAGTTCAGAAGGTGCTAAACGATAGGGTGCTCGTGCCACGGGTGCGGATCCAGGCACGAGGTCAATAGAAAACTCGACTTGTCTATGTGGCGGAAGGCCAGGCAAGTCTTCAGGAAAGACTTCTGGGAAGTCTCGAACAATAGGCACATCCTCAAGTCGCTTCTCTTCCGACTGTTTCTCTATAACGTGTGCGAGGATTGCCTGGTACCCTTTTCTCAAGTATTTCCGGGTTTTCATGCAAGATATAATGTTAAGTCTCGTCCCACCGGTCTCCCCTTGTACGATTAAAGTTCCACCGGTGACGAGAGGAATACGGACGATTTTCTCGTAACATGTAATCTCGGCGCGGTGTTTGGATAACCAATCCATACCGACGATTATGCCAAAGCTGCCGATCTCGACAAGTATAAGGTCAATAGAGAATAGCTCATCAGCTAAGTTCAACGTGCAGTTAGGTATCATACTATTGGCCTCAATGAGTTTGCCGTTTGCCAATTCTACTGTGTACTTAGAATCTAAGGCAACAGGTGTAGTGTTAAGTAATGGACAAAACTCATCGGATATGAACCTCCTATCAGCACCAGTATCAAATAACACAGAAGCAGTCAAATTGTTGAGAAGGAACGTACCCGTGACCACATTCGGGTCTTGGCGGGCATCTCTAACATTGAGTACAAAAGCTCTGCCCCGAGCGTTGTTGTTGTTGTTGTCCTTTTTCTTGTTCTTCAATTTGGGGCAGTCACTTTTGAAATGTCCAGCAACTCCACATTCATAGCAGGTCCTGGGAGTGTTGGGTCGGTTGTTGGTGTTGGCAGAGTTGGTCTTGCAATCCTTAGCAAAGTGCCCAAATCGTCTGCACTTGCTACAAGGGCAAGGACCATTATGATGAAGTTGACACTTAGTACAATAAGGCTTGTCCCCTTTGTAGTCCTTTCTGTCATCAGAACTAGAGGTGTAGGCTTTTATGGTTTCGGGCGTTTTGGATGGTTGTTGGTTTTGGTTCTGGTTGCTAGAATTTCCAGACCACTTTTTCTTGTTGTTGCCAGAGGACGAGATAGGTGTTTCACGGCTAACAATCATAGCCATAAGTTCATGCGCCATGCGGATGACACTCTGAATGTCAGCGGGTTTGGATGAGGCCACGTTCCCCTGGATGTTCTCCGGGAGTCCGCGTATGTACCTCTGAATGCGCTTGCGCTCAGGATCAACCATGGAAGGACAGAGGAGCGCAAGTTGTTGAAATCTAGTAGTATAGCTGGTGATATCGGTACCTTGAACAGATAAATTCCAGAACTCTTCTTCCAGTCGTTGGAGTTCTTCATTTGGACAGTATTCGTCGGTGAGCTTTCTCTTCAAATCCTCCCAAGGAATTTGATATGCAATGTCAACAGCCACGGCATTGGCATAAGTGTTCCACCAAGTCAGGGCACCTTCAAGGAAAGTGCAGGTGGCGTACTTAACCTTGCAGTCCTCGGGACAGTTGCAAATCCGGAAGACTGATTCCATTTTCTCGGCCCATCGAATTAATCCTATGGCCCCTTCAGTACCCTTAAAGTTCAAGGGTTTGCAGTTCAAGAAATCTTTGTAAGAACAGGACCTAGGTTGGGGCCCGTTTGCAGCTGTATCATCACTGCCAGAACTCGGCTGTCGAATAGCCATGGCTTGAGCCACACTTTGGGCAATGAGTTGAGCGATCTCAGCATCGTTGTACGTGTGTCTCTTTGGAGGCATAGTGCTGAATAACAACGAATGAGACATGTAAGATATTTGCACAGAGTTATGATATATCACACATGTATATATACATAGGGTAGTAATATACACAACAGCACGACGTGATAATCATATTTCATTAGGTAATTAGTTGAGTTACAAGATACAAGTTTCCAAAAGATTACCAAAAGTGCGGAGTTTACAAAAGATACCGGGAATATTACATCTGGTCGAATTACAAAGATCCTAAGATAGTATAATATATTACAGGATAGTTACTACACTAATCTCGGTGTAGATTCAGTCGTGGCAGCAGAGAGGTTAGGTGGTCTACAGATTCTGCAAGTCTGGTGACCATTCTGAGAGCATCCTCAGTTTCCCGCAGGCGCGTCTCGCATTCTCGCAGACTCGATTGTAAGACGGAGATCTCGTTTCGGTTACTGATTACTTGGTTATGTACGATCTCCATAGTTTGTGAGGTATCTTCCATCTGACTTTGAGTACGGTTAATGGTTTCAGACAGATCTTCTTGATCTAAGTAATTTGTGCGATGCGGCCCTGAGCCGTTAGCATCCAGTTTTCTCGAGTTTCTTGAAGTTCGATTTCCATGTCGTGTAGCCTGCTCTCATGACGGTGTACTCGAGCAGCTAACACCGGAACAGTGAGGTGTGTTGGTTCTTGAGTGTACGGGGAGAGATCTATAGCAGAATATTCTCCGACATCGTCGGGGATCTCAATGTGTTCTTCAATCCTCCAGGTGGCCATAGCCGCAGGTAACCAGCTCCATTGACGAGCGATTGCTCGATGGTGAGCTAAAGTAGATGGGTTACCAGTAGTGGCAGGATTGGCATAGGGGCTAGCTCAGCGTGAGCTACCAGTGCGTCTAGTCACTAGGGATTCTGAGTGGCTACGACGTGAGCGAGAGAGAGATGGTGGTGTACGAGCAGTTTGCCTAGATGATGAGTCTGCCATCACTGTGGCAAAAGCGTTAGCGAGTGAGGCCTATCATATACATATATACATATATCATACAATAGCCTAGAGTGTCTAGCACAAACAAGTATAAGTCCCGTTTCTCTCGTAGTCAGAGTCAACTAGTGTATTCCTGTTCAACATAACCCCTTTCAGATTTCACATCATCTTCATTTAATTGTACATAGTTGATCAGGCTATGTTAAATTAAAGTCGTATGATGTAATCCCTGAACGAGTCATACCTAATAAGGAATTACAGCCTAACGGTCATAGTCTAGGCCCACTAATGCAACCTAGTTCGCTATAACCTTAGGCTCTGATACCAATCTGTAACACCCCCAAATTTACTGTTGCGCGGAAGCAAGCTTTGGGTGTTACTAATCAATAATCAAGCACCAAAGTAAAGCAAACGACATCTATATGCAACGTCGAACAATAGTACAAAAGTATTACATTGTTAAATCATAATAACAAGCTTCGAGTTCGAAAATGATTTCCTAGAGATTCTAATACATAACTGATATACAAAAAGTAATGCAAGAGAATCTCCACAAGTTTGTATGCATGCGACTCGAGCTATCAGTCCTGAGTGTGGTGCAGTCCTACTGCTGTAATGTACCTGAGATAAATGATAAAAAGTGTCAACCAAAAAGGTTGGTGAATCTCACAGGTTTAGTATAGTAATCCTTTATGAACCACAAGTAAAGTACCAGTAATGCCCTCGAGCATAGTAAGTAAATCAGTAACTCAGTAAATCAGTAGGTCAACACAATTACCATGAGCTCACAAGCTGAAGCTTAACGGTGTAGTGTGAATGGTACAGTCAAGTACAGCATCACGTACCCCCGTGAGTGCTATCCGAACACTCATATGTAACAAGTACTAATATGCCTGTTTCTACGGTGTAATCCGTGGTAGCGCTACTACCCCAGGCAGGGATTGTCAGTCCCAAATGGATCCATTTACTAGTAATCGCGCTTAAGTCCATAACTAACAACTTATGATAGGAGGATTTCAGTGGATAAAAAGTAACTCATGTAATGTATGTAAAAGTAGTGTGTAGCAGTTCAGTACTTGTGTTCATACGTAAAACAGTAGCAAATATCTCACCCCAAGTAGAAAACAGTAAAAACGGAGCTGTAAGACTCACCTGAGTCTAGCAAGTATGATACTTTCGTGTAAGCGAATAAGTATCCCGGATGTAATTCCGTAAGTTGGTTCTCCGAACCCTGCAACCTTCTGGCGTCCGAAACGCACAAGGTCGTAAGCAAGTAAGTAAGTTGGTGTCACGAAGGATCACCCATGCTAGTTGTCCACTCAACTAGGAAATGTCCAAGTATTTTTTTGTACTTTTGTAATTATTTTGTAAATAAGTGTGGCCCGTTGGTGACGGAGGTGTAATAATAATTCATATATTATTATTATGTAATTCATTGTGCTTGTATATCTTGTAAAGCATATACAATAGTTGGTTATTTGTAACGTGACGTGTAACCGTCGTTCGGATGTAAGTCCGTGCGAGTGTAAGCTCGTAGTAATGTGGGTGTAATCCCGTTCTAAGTGTGAGTATAATCTCATATGTAGTTTCGGGTGTAATCTCTTATGTATAATTATTGTTTCGAGTGTAAGCTCGTATGTGTTCAAGTTGTAGCGTATATTTCCAAAAGTATATGTGTATCATGTAAGTGTAGTGTCGCATAAAGTATAGTTGTTGTATGTATTCAATATTTAGTATAAGAGTAATTTTCAAGTTTCTGTTTTATGCGACAATAAGGATTGTCAGGATTACTATTCATGCGACAATATAGATTGTCGAATTCTTGTTCATGCGACAATATGGATTGTCAGATTCTTGTTCATGCGACAATAAGGATTGTCGGGATTCTTTCAAGTACAAGTGTTAGTTTTTATGCGACAATGAGTATAGATTGCGATTCACGGATGATCATGCGACAATGTATTCACGGATTCTTTGTGATATTTATCTAAAATAGTAAACGTTATTGAATCGTTCTGAAATTTTTACACAAAGGTAACAAATATGTTTTGTACTTCCTGTAATTTTTTTATAACTTTTGGAGGTTTTTGATATTTTATAAAAATTCACACAAGTGTCAGTGTTCAGTCTAATCCGAGATTAGACCACTTCTCACAAATCTAATTTTCTGGAGAAATGGGTGTATTTATGGAATGAGACAAAGAAGAACTTTTTGTATATAACAAAATTACCAAGATTTCCCAAGTGGTCTCACACGTTTTTGAGGTCTAGAACTCGAGATATGGTCTCGAGAAGTAGGCGGTTTTTACTGCTCGCCGGAACAGTAAACCTATGTTACCGGAGAAAAATGTTTTCGAGTAGCAAACGGAGTCAAAAAGTCACGAGACTAATTTTGTTGGAAAGATAACTTCTTGTACTACATTTTAGGCTTAAGAAATGTCTACTTTGGTGTTGTAATGATTTTTATAAAATTCATAGAAGTGGAAACAGAATCTGGACAGGAAGGTTAACTTCCTGTTTTCGAGTTTTAATATGTGTTTCGACTTATCTTTTGGACATAGAATGGTTGAGTGGCCACTAAAAAATGATTATAAACTTAAAACAAGTATTTTAGAAGAGTAGAAAAGTTCTCACAAAGAGTGTGAAGAAACAGAGAAGGTGGTTGTGATGCTCTAGCTTCCGTGATCGTTTTCCTTGCTTTTCTTTCTTCAAAAAGGTGGCGGATGAGGGAGGTGATGGTGGTGGCCGATGGTGGCTGTGGTGGTGATGCTCTATCAGTTTTTAGAGAGAAGTGGAGAGGGTTTTAGAGAGAGATAGATTGGATTGAATGATGGAGAGGGTGGTATGGTGAAGAAGGAAAATGGGTGAAGGGGTAAGGGCATGGGGGTGGGGATTTGCTGCAGATTTTCAGTGGGTCCCACCCCATGTGGGTGCTTAAATTATTTCTTCAAAGTTGCGTTACGTGCGGTGTTTGTTTACCCGATCGTTTTACGTTTTAGTAAATCGTATAACGTTTTATATAATACGTTTTGTTAACGATTTAAAACCCGATATTTTTTTTTAGCCAAAGTATTTTATCATAATACTTATTATGAAGTTATAAAAATATAACCTAAGTTCATTTCGTTTGTCAGGCGCGTTTCCCACATTTTCATCGCGTAAGGTTACGTTTTTAATAAAACGTATAATCGTGTAATATATTAAAGAAAATATATTAAAGTAAATAATGTTTGTTTGGATAAATCCACATTATTTTTAACAGTTTGTCACCAACGTCCATAGTAAATAGTGTCGGACCTCGTCCGGTTCAAGTGTGTATGATTTAAACAAATCATATAACGTGTATGTAATTACACAGAAAGTTACATATATTTAGATTTATATGATACTAAATACATGTAATTACAAGTAGTTAGGCACTAATTAAAGTCCTAAATTAGCGGGTGTTACACCAGGTACATTGGATCATTCGAGATCCTCGAGAGGATTGGTCCAGTGGCATATCGATTGCAGCTGCCATCCGAGCTCAGCAGCGTGCATCCCACTTTTCACATTTCTAACTTAAAGAAATGCCTGTCTGATGAGACACTTATTATTCCACTCGACGAGATTCGCGTCGATGACAAACTTCATTTCGCTGAGGAACCTGCAGAAATCATGGACGCTGAGGTCAAACAACTCAAACAAAGTCGTATTCCTATCGTCAAGGTCAGGTGGAATTTGCGGCGTGGGCCGGAATTCTCCTGGGAACGGGAAGACCAAATGCGACTCAAGTATCCTTAGTTATTTACTGACGCTACTTCAAACACGACCTCGAACTAAATTTCGGGACGAAATTCTTCTAACAGGGGGAGAATGTGACACCCGTCAAATTAGAACTAGTGATTAGTGCCTAATCAATTGTTAATACATGTAATTAGTTCTGTGTTAGGCTAATTAATGTATCGAAATATATATCGATGAATATATACAACTATGCGATTTGATTAAATCGTACGCAATTCAAATCGAATGTAATTCGATTCAATTTATACGGACATTGGTGAACAATTTTATTAAATAATATGACATTATTTAATAACTCTATTTTATCAAAAATATTATTTATATAATATTTCAACTCAAATTCATATCGTACAAACAAGGACTACGCGATTAAAATATTAAACGCGCAAACAATCGAAACAAGAATAAGTTATATTTTATAACTCAAGTAATAGTATTTGATGAAATACTTCAATGAAAATATTTGTATTTTAAAACATATATTTAAAAGTATAAAATAATTATTTAACGCTTAAACAATCGGGATAATGATCACTGCACGGAGCGCAAACACAGGGGAACAAAAATTGGTGAAGCCCACCCGTGGACCCCACCAAAACCGGCCCCCATACACTCCCCACCCTCCCCACTCATTTTCTCATTTCATCATTTCACTCTCTCTCTCTCTTTTTCCCCCATTTCTCTCTTTCAAAAGCAACCACCACCACCATCATCTAAATCCACCAAAAACTACCTTAAAACCACCTTAAATCTCGAAGCTCATTTGGAGAAAAAGATTCACCACGTCACGATCTACGTTTCTACCTTTTCGAAATTCTATGGCGTTAACTTGTAAGATTTCCGAAAATTCTCGAAAACTCTTAGATTTCATTTATTTTTCATAAAAGTTGTTTATTTAAGCTTAAAATGTCCAAATATGGGTTGGGTAAAAGTTTCAAGTCAAACGGAAACAGGAAAACACGTTTTCGGCTCAAAATCCGACCAACAGACCTAAGTGTCGCATAGACCAGTGCAGCGTAGCGTCACTTAATGCGTCACTTAAGTGACGCACTGAATGTCGCTTAAAACCCTAATTTTGCGTCACTTGCCTAAGTGCCGCATAAAACCCCTTTTTCCCGACACTTGCCTAAGTGTCGGAAATTCAATACCCGACACTCCTAACCGACACTTCTAGCGACACTTGTCTAAGTGTCGCCTATAATTGAAATCTGATTTGATCCGTCACTTGCCTAGTGACGCTTAACACCCTTATCCGACACTTGCATCCGACACTTGCTTAAGTGTCGCCCTTGATGCGTCACTTCCTCAAGTGACGCTACTAATATAGAATTCACAATTTTATGCGACACTTCCTGAGTGACGCATAATACCTAAGTGTCGCTATAAGTGACGCTAAAAACAGAATGTTTACAAACCATTTTTATACTAAGTGTCAAACTGGTATAACTTCAAACACTAATACGATGCGACTTTTAAAACACATAGGGATACGCTTTTGAACTTAACACTTCAAAATCATGATAATAATAAAGAGATTATTATTACAAACAATCACCAACGGGCCGTACACGTCTTCCAAACATAATCAAATCAACCAAATCGTAGTAATTTGGACATTCTAGTTGGACGAACAACTACAAAGGTAGTCTTTATAGATACCTACTCACGTTTATAACCATCGCGTGTCGTGGACACCCTCAGGTTACCTGTCTTCGGACAACTCATCTCGGCTAATAACTCAAGTTTATTAAGTTAAACTCTCAAGACTCAGGTGAGTCTCATAGCCCATATTTTACTGTTTTACTCAGGGGTGTGATATCATTGCTCTTTTACTATATGAACGCAAGTACGAAATCAAACAAATACTACATGAGTTATCTCACTAATCTTTTCAAAGCCCTCCTCAGCATAGTTTGGTAATACGTTGTAGCGTGAATATTAGTATATGGTACCATATAGGATTGACCCTCCTCGTCCATGTTAGCATGCACTAACTGGGTAACGGATATACTAATATTTGTTCAGACGAGTGTAGATTAGGCACTCGTGGGAGGCACCTCGATCAGGATACCTTAAATGTGGACCTGACACCTCGAGTTAAGCTCAGACTATGTGCTCATGGCTGTAAAACTTTTACTTTGCTGAATTGCAATTTAAATTCAATTAAATCTTGTGGTTCATACAATATGTGTTGACATACAAACCTGTGAGCTCACCAACGTTTCGCAGACCCATTTTAGCATGTATCACAGGTACTCAGCAGTAGGTTGGACTGCCCTCAGGAACCATTAGCTCGTGTCAGCATGCAAACATTCAGAGATTTAACTGCATTATTATATTTTGTATAAATTAATTATGTGTGTAAATCTCTCGATTTCAACTGAGCTAATGTAAACTTTATTTTGATGTAAACTTTGATTTTATCAATACAAGTTGTAAAACGAACCATATAGAGTCGTTCATTATATCTTTGTGTTGTGATTATTGATTAGTCTCGCCCCGACCCGATTCGCTTTCGCAACCCGAAATTGGGGGTGCGACACAATCCAAAAACCATAAAATATTCGGTTTTGAACTGAACCGATCCAAAAAACCAAATTATCCGAACCAAATAGTCCAAACCAAATTGTCCAATTGGACAATTCGGTTTGTTCAAATAGTGAACACCCCTAACGGAGTGAAAAGTGAAAACCAGTGGCTCGGTTTCCATGGATGGGGTTTTTCTCTTGTCTTGGTTTCCGTAATTAGCAAAAGTTTTTTCATCCTTTTTACAGTCTTGACAGCTAAAGTCTCGGGAAGAATCTAGAATTTGTACTTTTGTGTTTTCTAGATTTGTAATTGTATACTTTCTCTTATAGCTTCTTGCTAGTAGTTTTTTATATTATATGATTCTGTCGTTCAAAAAAAAAAATACATGTCATTGATATCATTTTTGCATAATATAATATAGGGTTTATGGTACGAATCGTCAACGTACTTTACTTTTTGTCCCAATATCACCAATAAACCGGTTTTATTATCAATGTCAACAACAAACTTTTACTTTTTGTCCCAATGTCATCAACGAACTAATTTTACTATTAATGTCGACAACGAACTTGTTAAAAATGTTTCAAGGTCACCAAAATACTTTTTTTTCAACGAGCTACATTTTGAATTTGCTGATGTGGTGTTACCTTGATATTTCATTTATGTGACCAATCTTCCACGTAAGTTAAACATGCATGATTAACTTCACCTTTTCCAATTGACTACCATGTAGATTTTAGCTACTTTTACGGTAATCACCACTTTTCCAGCGGATCTAAAAGCACTTGCTACATCTTTTCGAAAATGTAGCTGAAATTTACATGTTAGTTGATCAGAGAAGATTACGTTAACCATAAGTGTACATGTTTAGCTTACATCGAAGCCTAGTCACATATATGAAATGACATGGTAACACCACATCAACTAATTTAAAACGTAGCTTGTTAAAAAAAAGTTATTTTGGTGACCTTGAAATATTTAACAAGTTCGTTGTCGACATCGGTAATAAAATTAGTTCATTGGTGACATTGAGACAAAAACTAAAAGTTTGTTGACGACATTGGTAATAAAACCGGTTCATTGGTGACATTGTAATAAAATGTAAAGTACGTTGGCGATTTGTAGCATAAACCCTAGAATATAATAAATAATGTGACAAAAGCTAATCTATGTGACGTATTGAAAACAAATGGAGAGACAAGGGGACCGATATGATGACACATTAACAAATTCATATAAAAGCAACATGACAAATTGTAACCTCAAAAGTCTTTGATCATACATCTTTATTATAATTGATGATCACTTTAATTCTGATCAACTTATAATTAGTTAGGCCGTAAAAAACCCGTCTAAAATCTTTTCGTTTAACATACTTTTGATACTTGATGATGTCTTTACCATATACTTAGTTTCAATGGATAGCTAGAACCCCGTGATAAGAAACAAAAGCCAAAAAACTAGCTCCTAAACGATCTTAATCTCACTATACTACTACTGTTTCTAAAAGACCGGGTCAATCACCGTAAACTTAATTGGTGGATCATAATCTTCACTAATCTTCCTATATAAGTGTATAACATACCAGGAAACTAAAGATTACATCACTCTAATGGACATGTTGTATAAATAAACTTTTAAACAACATATATAATGATAAAGCGTAAGTAAGTTATATTTAATAATAAACTGTTTGAGTAAGGTTCAAATGAGTTCATGATATTTAAGATTAAGAGAACCAATGATATCATGCCACATGTACAAAGTGAATGTTCCATACTACAAAACCCATTTACCCCAAACATCAATTATCTCACAAACGACAAATCGAAAAATCATGAAAATTGCACCATATTTTTCAGCGTTTTATCCTCTTCGATTTGTCGTCCCTCAAGGCATACTTTCGATAAAAAAAATCGGTTTTTTGGCGGGTTTTATAAATTAGTAACACATGTGTTAGTGATTGATTGTACATTTTATTTACGATTATGGTTAGGGTTTAGGGTTAGAGTTTAGGGTTAGGATTTAGCAGGGTTCATGGTTTAAGGTTTAGATTTTATGTTTTAGTAGGGTTTAGGGTTTATTAGGGTTTAGGGTTTAGTATGATTTAGGGTTTACCCAAACCCTAACCCCTAAACCCCAAACCCTAAACCCTAAACGCAACACTCTAACACATGTGTTAGTAACATATGAAACCCACCAAAAAAATGGAAGAAAAAAAATCGTCGGAAGTATGCTTTGAGGGATGGCAAATCGAAGAGGATAAAACGCTGAAAATTATGGTGCAAGTTTCATGATTTTTTGATTTGTCGTTTGTGAGATAATTGATGTTTGGGGTAAATGAATTTTGTAGTATGAAACATTCTCTTTGTATATGTGACATGATATCATTGGTTCCCTTAGTACCACTTAAATTTTTAGTTTCATTTGAACCTGACCCTAAACTGTTTATCATAGAGTCGTCTTTAGTTTTTATCAATTATTCCATTTTTTTGTAAGTCTTAAATGATAAAGCATAAGTAACATCTATGATGGCTTAGTATAAAGTTGTAAATCCAAACAATGACACTTTAAAAATTGATTTCATAGGTATCCAGCATATGGAGTATTTATTTACAGTTGATATGAATGACATTAAATTAGATGGCATATAAGATTAGCCTTCAAATATATTATAAAAAGTGTCACTCTCAACAAGTGATGACCAATGTGACCAAATCAAGAAACACATACCCACACCCGGCTGTACTCCCAACCCCATTGATTTGTCCACACCCAATATTGTATTGCCATTTGTTTCCTTAGTTTACATCGAGATTTAGTCTTTGCTTGTATCTTCATATCTTCTCATAATATATGTTGCCACCCTAATCTTTGTCTTTTAAACCAACATTATTATTCATCTTTTTATCAAAATCTCACCCCCTAAACACCCCTTGCAAACACACACACACACACAAATGGAAGACTACCCAATTCTTACCAAGCTAGAATCAGCATGTTCCGAACTCAAAACCGTTCTAAAATCATCAACAAACTTGCAAACAAACCTACAAAAACTTGACGACAACTATACTTTTCTACAAGAAAGTTTAAATGTAGCTTCGAGAAGACTAGCGCCTCTTCAATCGCTTTCCATTGCTTCAAAAGCACTTGAAACACGGATTAGCCGTGCAGTTTCACCAGCGTTAGTCCTCATTGACGGGTTTAGAATATCTGAATCTTTGCAACGAAAACTTGTCGATATTTCAACAAAACTTCCTGACCAAAAGTCTCAAAACAGGAGACTAAGGTTACTAATCAAGTATGTTGATTGTGTTGATAAGTTGAATATTGCGATTAATTTGATTAGCCAAGAGGGTGGGCCTGCGATTCAACGGTTGCAAGAAGTGGTGGAGTTTTTAAGTAGGACTAAGGCTACGGACCAGTTTAGAACCCATCGGCTAAGAGAGACATTGGTCACTTTAAAGGCATTATATGAAACGGAAGTTGATTCTATGAAGTTCGATGGGTTGCTAGATGAGGCTTTATTGAACTTGCAAGATGAGTTTGAGGGTATTTTGCTGCAATTGAGGCATCATAATATTGGAGTGCGCGGAGATGATGGTGAAGAGGTGGTGGAAGTTGCGGAGTTGGGGACGGAGATGGAGGTTGAAGTTCTTAGACGGATTTCAGAAACGCTAACCGCTAATGATTGCTTGGACATATGCATCGACATCTTTGTTAAAGTAATTCTTATACTATATACCGATCATGGTCATTTTTCTTACATGTGTGTTTTATCTCAAATGGGTCAAACAGGTTAAATCAATAAATACATACAGCCGGATAAACCTTTTTATCCAGGGGTAAATGTTAATCTATTAAGTAAGAATGCTTTTAACTATAACTAACACATTACCTATGCATAAAGTTCTTTAAAGAAAGGACAGTCCGAATCTGCGGGTCAACCCATCTGACCCGTTGAGTTCTGTAGTTTAGAAAACTCGTTTTGACCAATTTCCAAACTCATCCAACCCTACCATCATAAAATGTCTTGAAAGTTTTACCTTATTTTGAATGTTATTTTATCGACAGGTGAGGTATAAGAGAGCAGCAAAAGCACTAATGAGACTAAACCCAGATTACCTAAGAACCTATAAACCCGAGGAAATAGACGAGATGGAATGGGAAAGCTTAGAGACTTCCATTAGCCTATGGATCCAGCACTTCGAGCTAGCAGTCCGAACAGTTTTTGTTTCTGAAAAGAATCTGTGCAATCAAGTACTCGGGAACATCATGGATGGTATGATCTGGCAAGAATGCTTCGTTAAAATAGCCGACAAAATCATGGCAGTATTCTTCCGGTTCGGTGAAGGTGTTGCCCGAAGTAATAAAGAACCACAAAAGCTCTTCAAGCTCTTAGATATGTTTAATTCGTTAGAAAATCTGAAAAATGAGTTTTCTGATATTTTTGAAGGGGAGGCAGGAGCCGATATATGTTCTCGGTTTCGTGAATTAGAAAAGCTCCTCATTCATGCTTCAACTAAAGTTTATTGGGAATTTGGGCTTCAGATTGAAGGTAACCAAGATGGATTACCTTCACCGCAAGACGGGTCGGTTCCAAAATTAGTCCGATACGCCATTAACTACCTGAAATACCTAACTACTGATAATTACAGTGCACCCATGGCCCAGGTACTCCGAACTGAACACATATGGAAGGCGGGAATTCTATCAACACCCGAGACTGATGAAAATTTGCTAAAAGAAGCGGTTTCGAATGTCATGGAAGCTTTACATAGAAATATTGAGTCCAAAAGGTCAGGTTATAAAGACAAAGTTCTTTATCATATCTTTACCATGAACACTTATTGGTATATTTACATGAGGACTAGGAATACCGAACTATGGAAACTAATGGGTGAGAATTACATGAGGAAAAACTACAAAGTTGTTGCAGAAGAAGCGG
This sequence comes from Pseudognaphalium luteoalbum, assembly GCA_963422505.1. Lineage (NCBI taxonomy): Eukaryota > Viridiplantae > Streptophyta > Magnoliopsida > Asterales > Asteraceae > Pseudognaphalium > Pseudognaphalium luteoalbum. Next base: position 13,037,453 of record OY730194.1, read on the forward strand.
CTTACTTGTACGAGAAGCAAGCATGGGGCGGGTTGGTGAGACTACTAGACAAAGAAGACATTGCAGGAGTTAACGATGAAGGAATCGGGGCTGCTGCAAAGGGTAAGATTGAGGCGTTCTTGAAGGGGTTTGAAGAAATTGCTCAGAGGCATACAAGTAACTACAGCATTCCCGACCCCGATTTGCGTCAACAAATAAAAGAGGCAACCGTGAAGCTTATTGTCCCTGTTTATTCGGAATTTTTGGACAAGTTTTCGGGAGATTTATCTGTGAAATCATACTCATCACCAGAATCGATTGAGGGATTGTTGGGTCAGATTTTCTCAGAAAGTGGTCGAAATTTGTCGATGGGATCCCGGCGGCGTGAGATTAAGGATCGGGCTGAAGGGAGAATTTCGGCATCAAGCGATATAGATCAGATGCCAGGACGGAGTTCAGCAAGTAGGTTCCAGCGGAACCGATCAAATACAAGTGATGCTTAAAGAGTTGTAATGGCTAAAACGTTACGAGTGAGTTCTGTCATAGTCTCATAGATTGTGTTTGTGTATTGTTTCCTAAGACCTGTTCTTCTATGCAGGGTAATAATTAGAGTTTTTTGTGTTGGTAAATTAGAACTAAAAGTGGACTTTTGCCCCATTAGTTGTGAACGGGTCATTTTGGGTAGTGTTTTATGATAGAAACCGATTCGAGATGGTCAATCTCCCAAGAAACTAGAGAGGAACTAGACTACTTTTAACTAAATAACTTTTCTTCTTTTTCATTCATCTTAAACTTAATGCAACAATATATATAAATTGAAAAGTTGAAGAACATAAACTCCTAAAACTACCCACTACCCACTACGTTGAATACTTGAAACATGAAAACATGATTATGCGCACTACTAACTATATTTTAGGAATATTAAAACTAACATGGAATAATTAAGATGTACGTGAACTAGTTTGGTCATGTAATGGATATGACCAAGTCAAGAATGCACGTATCAATTCCTCCCGCCTTAAAATGAGCCTTGTCCTCAAGGCTCACATTTTTGTACCTCGGGTCAAGTGGCTTCCAAGGTGGTTCATGTTCGTATTCAACAAAAACAAACATTGTGAGAGCGTGCATGGTGAAGAATATGGTGGTCTCGATGAGTGGGGGAAAGATAACTTGAGTTTGTGTGTCGACATCATTTTGGATCTTGGTGATACATGAGGCTGACACGGTAAGTAACTCAACCATGGTTTTTTTGGGTTTTAGGGTGTGAATTTTCTGCAGGTTGTTGTTCGGTGCTGGCGTGAAGTTTGGTGGTGGCATGGTAGCAGTTATTGTGTTGGTATCCTGTTGGGTAGTTTGAGGAATAGTTGTAACAAAGGTTGCGAATGAGGTGGCACAGTTTTTCCAAGCAATGACGAGCTCGTTATCGGATTCAATATTAGCCATGGTATCGGCTAAGTTAGCCATAGCTTGTTCGAGGCGGGTTGGTGGTTTAGATGGTGGAGGCATTTGAGAAAGCAATGAAAGCACCATTGATAGAGACCGATTCGAGATGGTCAATCTCTCAAGAAACTAGAGAGGAACTAGACTACTTTTAACTAAATAACTTTTCTTCTTTTTCATTCATCTTAAACTTAATGCAACAATATATATAAATAGAAAAGTTGAAGTACATAAACTCCTAAAACTACCCACTACCCACTACGTTGAATACTTGAAACATGAAAACATGATTATGCACACTACTAACTATATTTTAGGAATATTTAAACTAACATGGAATAATTAAGATGTACGTGAACTAGTTTGGTCATGTAATGGATATGACCAAGTCAAGAATGCACGTATCATTTTATCTCTGACAAGCAAACTAAAAAATAATAAACAGCTAAAAAGGAAACGTGTTTAAGGGATCAAAATCTGCAGAAAGTTTACTTTCAGTGCAACATCCTAAATCATTTTATATAAATTATAAATTATCATTCAGATAATGTAGTTTATGTAATCGTATTTCAGTCACACAAATTCTTGAAGACAATAATAAATTTTTGGTTGTCAAGGACACTCTGGACAAAAAGAACTAGCCTGACCTTACACGTTTATATACTACTCATTTAGACCGTGTTTATAAATTACTCCACCTACCCAACCATATTGCCAACATTAATCAGAAAGAGCAAACAATATAGAGTCAAGAAAAAGAAAATAAACATCGAAAGTGATAGTCTCATTTATATATAAGTTAAGAGCAGCAGTTTAACTTTAAAAATCCATCCAATCTATTATGTCATTGGATATTCTAATTTATTCTTTATTAAGTAAAGGGTCTCATTTGTTATCAGAAATCTTTCCGTATAACATTTGGAAAAGTTTATATCGGTAGCGATGATACAACTTACTGTGTTGAAGATGACCAAGACTTTTTCATCTTTTTCCCAAGATATCTAATTCCATGAACAGCTCCAACGGTTATGAAACCAGCGACTGCTTGTCTTGCACTTGAAATCATAACTCTACGTCTCAATATCTTTTGCATGCGCGCTGCAGCCTCTTCTCGTGATCCAATAGTGATTTTACTACTTTGACCTACGAGGACAAAAATGAGTAGCTTATATAACTGTTGTTATAGCAAACTTTTTCATTGGATGATGATGTTTTAGTGAAGCTCAGATCAGACTACATACCCGTTTTCTTTTCGGGTACAACCATTCCCATATGACTTCTGATAGATCCGGGAAGGGAAGAAACAATGGACGATGTTGCAGATAAGCTACAATCCTGGCATTGATGAGATAAAAGTACAAATTTTGATGCTTGCGGGCTTCAGGTGGCTGAGTGGGTTGAAAGGTAAATTCGTACGGGTCATAACAAGTCATGTTGGTATGGATTTACCCGAAAAACTTGTTCTCAAAAGTTTCAAAATTCATACATATATTTTGTGTCAAATTTGTGATTTTCATGGGAGCAACATAGATAAAAGACGATGCACACACTCCTAGAGTCCTCTACAACTTGACAAACACCTGTTTTGATGGATGTGCATTAACCATATGTAAAAACCAAGCAACTAACAAAGAAGGAGTTCAGACTAGTTTTAGTAAAGGTTAAGGAAGTTATTACACAGACTAAACATTTATTATTATTTTATAAGAGAACAAGGTGATGTTGCTACTTTCTGCATTAGTACCAAAATAAATATTAAATAGTTTGAGGGTAGTATCAATCTATCGAGTACCGATTTAGTAAGTACGAAGATATGAAGAATTCTAAAATAGTAAGTGAGAAAAATGAGGATTTCTAGACTGTGGGCGAACCTGGGATATGTTCATTTCATGATCACCACATGAGGAGAGTCTCAAGAGTTTCTCACTTGCATACTCATCGACTAAAGGCTTATACATATTTCTAAACAATTCAAATTGGCCGTCCACTATCTTTTTCACCTAAGGCAGATATCCAGAAAAATAAAATTAAATGATTGAATACCTCATGACGGTATAATTTCCAGAACATAGCCTAAAACACAGATTAAGGTGGGCTACATGTCGACATATTCTGCCTAAAGCTTACTTTATTTTTATCCTCTGCAAAAAGCATGCGCAAATCACCCATATACGAGAGGCTGCATATTTTTGCATAAAGTTCTCTCTGCATAAAAAAGAATACAAATGTATGTCAGTGTGATATTTAGAAAAAATTAATAGTGAGAACCGAAGTATACCTCTGTGAAATTTGATGGCAAAAGTAGAAGCGCAGCAGAGGAGGCAGCCCTTAAGTTGACTAAGTTGACCTTTTTTATGTCCATATTGTCTACAATTATACGCACCTGGAAAAATAAGGATCACTACATTTTCAGACACTTGACCATAGTGTACAATTTAGAGGTTTATAGTCTGGGGGTGTATCAAACTTTACACCTTTCACTACAGTAGACATCCAACTGCGAAACCTCATGTTGTGAGTAATCAAGTTTTGAAACCGTCTATTGTATGTTTTAGATAAATTGACGTTTTTTTGTAAGTTCTAGACATACAATAGGTATGTTAAATGTATACAACAGACGGTTTTATGACTCGAATAAATACAATAGAAGCTTTTGAACATGAATGCATACATAGTAAAAGGTGTAAAGTTCACACTATAAACCCCAGTTTAGATGGTAAAAAGTAACACATAGCAGTGTTGGTTCAGACATACAGGTTTTTGTAGACGACCACTAAGGTAAAACCGATCCCAACTCAGCATATCATGAGATAAATCATTCACATGAACAACCCCATACTTGTACATCTGCTAAGTATTTATCAAAGTTAAAGACACCACAAGAAAACAATATGAGAAAACAAAAGCTTGACACATTACAGAAAATACCTTGTTGTTCCAAGAAACAAACGGGTTGAAGTGTACACCAACGCCAATTTGATCTGCAACTTTAGTAATCTAGGAATAAACCAACCAAATCAATTTAATTAAATAAGTAAAAAATAAATTTGAAGTGAGTAAGAAAAAGAACCAGTTTTGCTCCACCAAGAGACGCCATCCATGAGGCGTAGTGATCCCGGTTCATTTTTAGATTCTTGACCAAATTAAAAATAAAAATAAAAAACAGGATAAAGATAAAACTGTTAGATACTAGACATTATGTGAGTAACTCAACTATAGTTAGCACAATGACTGGTAACATACGTCAGAATGCCATTGTTGAGGATTTGATACACCAAGAATATAATCTTCCATCGATGACTATAATACAAAAACAACATAGTCAATCAGTTCGCTATGATAACGAAGAAACCGTAACTTCAGTAACAGATGGTACCATAACCTTGTCAGTATTATTAGGATGAAGACTTGAACCATATACACAACAAAAGTCTACTGGAGGTAGAATTTTCAGCAAACTCCCGAGACTAGTTTGAGGTCCCATAGCTGCTTACGGCTATAAAGTAAAGTTAACACGTTACACGAATTCATTTTCTTCGACGAAAAAATAATTCGAACGAAATTCTAGTAACTTAACTTTTTAGAAAACTTATAACTAAAATCCTTACTCAAAAGGAAGGGTTATTGTAGTGTGTGAATACAAATATAAAATGTGGGTGTTTCCTATTAGCCAATGTTTCAATGTTTCTGCTCAATACAAGTGAAAGTTCACAGAGGCATTTCATCAAACAGTTGGGGGACAGTACGGATACTAATTGATTTCTTTGTGGCAAAGATAAAAAGGGTTCTTTTCTAAACTACATATGACGTGAACTGAAATAATAATGACGGATATGATGAATGTAGTGACAACTTACCTTCGGAAAATTAAGAGTCAGGAAAGATGATGATGACGATGATGAAGAAAAAAGAACTCGACTTCAGGTGGGAATTTACGTCTAAAAGATTTTGATTTGGTAAGTTTATTTTTGGCCCCTGAGTTATAATCGTTGATCATATTTAGTCCATTAACTACCAGCCAAAGAGGGCTAATTCGGTAACATGCACGTCGTAACGTTACAAAGAGAGATATTAAGATCCTCGCAAATTACAATCCCAAAAGATTATTTTGATGATCCAATCAAAACATATAAAAACTCACTTAAAGCCAATTTGAGAGAATTTTGATCCTACGAAGATTTGAGTGTTAAGAAAAATCCCTAAAAAAAACCTTTGATATTTCGTGTAATATTCAATAGCGTTCAATTGAATTTTTATTATTGATAAGTTGCTCATCTATTATACTCCGTATTACATTATGATGATGCAGGTGAAGAGTAGTTACCATCAAACCTTAATCCATTCGGTGTTTCAGACGAAATTTGACATCATAGGGAAAACACCCTTACTCGGCATCGATTAAACGATATTTCATTCGGTTTTGTGCTATGATTTGTTGTTCCGAATTTTAATGTTTTTGGATAATTTTAAATAACATTAATGATAATTGGGATTTGTTTCCCAATCTTATTAGGACAATAATAAGGAAATAAGAGCTTTTATTTACAAGTATACTCTTATTAATGGGAAAATTACCTTAATAATTAAATGAGGGCTCACATTTTACATATTATCAACTCTTAAAAGGGGAGTGATTCGTACACCACTAGTTTTAGTCATACATTACTAAACATGTTTTACAATGTTGTACTGTACAACACCTTATTACATGTTTGGTGGTGTTTGACTAAAAATAGTAGTGTACGGATCACCACTCTACTTCAAAACGTTTTACTTTATATCATTCTCGCAAGGTAGGTTTCGCAAGGCCCTTGCGATTTTCCTCCCTGCTTATGAAATTTCCAATTCAACTTGTTTTTGCGAACTACTTCCTTGGTTCTTGTGTTGATTTTGTAGTGTTCATAAGAAAATGCATAGGATTTTTATATTGACTTATATTATGAGGTTCTTTTATTAACTTATATATTATATATCATATATCATGAGGTATATTAGTTATTCCTTAGTTCATTAGTTGTTTATGATTCAAATCTAAATAAGGGATAATTACCTAGAGGGTTTAGTTATTGTGAAATAAAGTTTAGAATAGAATAAATAAAATAGAATGTGAACCATTGAATTGATCATCTTATCCATAATCATGAATATTAAATAGACAATTGTTTTAGTTAGGAAATTTGATTATTAGGGGTAAAAGTGACATAATATATAAGTGTCTTTTGAAAACTCTTTCAAATCGGTGGGTTAAAGCTTTATTATACACACATTAATTCACCATTTAATGCATATATACTTTTATTCAAAACTTGATTCACAACAAGATTTGATGAACAGTCCTCGAAAATAATTTATTCCTGATGAACATATCTAAAAAGGGTTGATTCACATGTATTGAAATATTGCTTCACATGTATTGAAATATTGCTTCATATTGATTTACATCTATTGAAATATTGATTCACATATATTCAAACATTGATTCACATATTCAAATATCGATTCACGTCATTTCAATTGATTCACAATCCCTGGAATATATAGACACAAACCTAAGAGGGTGATGCACAAAATTTTTACCTTGGATTCACTATGAAAACACGTACATTATTAGAGCTAGAAAACTTAAACATGAATTTAATCAAAATCACAAAATTGGCTAGTGTAAGTTGACGTAGGAAGATTTCATATCTTGGTCAGGCAAGAAAAGTACAGCGATAAAAACATAAAGATGATATAGAACTATATTTACCTATTAAGATTTTCCACACTCTCTTTCTTAAACTCTTAAACTATAAATTTGGTAAGTTATTTAATACTTTTCATGTTTTATCTCTTGATCTTTTACTTAATACGAAGGCTATGTTCTTTTTTTAATCAGGCCTGAATGACTCCTAAACTAAAGGTTTTCATTATATCTAAAGTGTGCAGTGAGGGATTAGACCGATAGCCAATGTCGTTACCTGAAAGGATTCTCGGGCAGGAGATCCTTTTAGAGAACAGAATTTCTGATGACAGAGACCACTAGAAGAAAAGAACTTTTTACTTTGACAAATATGAAGCAATTTTAACTAATATTGTAACATTCGGATCACTTTTTCTTATATCTATTGATTTTCTTTTATTTTGTTCTTCAAAAGTGACATATGACTATTATGTTTTGTATTTAACTAGATTAAGACCCGCGAGATTCGCGGATTTTAACAGTAAATTTTACTACAATTGCATTTTAAGTTGACACATATAAAATATAAAATTTGGTGGATGTATACTACAGAATTATATATCAAACTTGAAAAGTCCTATTCGGAGGTTAGTAGGTACTATACATTATATTTTCCAGAGTAGCCATCTAATATCTGGATGAACTAATCTTGGTGGCTAGCAACCTAGAGTGCGCTAAAAGCACGTAGCTTGAAGATATCTCACATGGTATATCATAGAATTGGATTTATATAAATACCAAAGCTATGTCGGGGTTAAGCATAAAGTTGTTGATATCATCATATTATCATATGGAATAATTAAAGAGAAAAATTTTTGTAGTGATCGGTTAACGCACAACTTTACCCTCCATGGTTTGTGTCAGAACTTTTTTCCTTGACAATAGACACTGACTCGCGGGATAAAAACAGCGTGACCGCGAAAAAAGAAAGTCGATAAAGTTCATTGCATTTTCATAACATGCAATTTCCGGCGACTTGATCTTTCATAAATATGGCAAGAAACTGGCAACTCAATTTGTTGTCGTTTGAAATTTGAAGGTATATTGGTTTTTGTTGGTGGTGGTTTCTGGCAGGCAACTCACAAGGTATACCAATTTTCACAAAATCTCCGTCAGACATGTGAAACTCCGCTTAGGTGTTGAAGCTCATGTGATTTTCTACTACTCGTTGATATTTTATTTGTATGTCGAAAACTATTTATTTTTATTTTTTTCACCTCCTTATGTAAGCATATTGAATGAGCCTCTATAAAACATCCATATAAAACATATGCGTTGACTGACCACTACAAAAAATTTCTAATAATTATCGTGTTCGAATGGGGCAACCTATGAACTTTTGTGGCCCTTTAAAAGTTTACTCTGGAATACGTTCGTTTAAAGTGATTATGTCTCAATACATTTTCTTAATAGTGATATTACCTGACATTTATGGCGAAAAATCAATGTAAATTACATTGTGAATACGTCTCATCGTTTGGTTTTAGTGGTATTTTAATTATTCTCATTAAATAAAAAAAGTAATCATGAATGTTAGAAAAGAAAGTAGTTAGTGTTCCTACTATTTATGGATAGTATCTATCATATGTAAATAGATGTCATGAAACGATACAAAATATTATCTTATTTTATTTATTTTATTTGATAATAGATAGAATATTTCCGTTAATATTCGGAATGTGGTGTAATAATAGAGATGAAAATTAGTTACATAATGCGAAATTGAATGTTTTACTCATAATGTTTACTCCTCACAATTTTTAATCCATATCCTGGCATAAATTTCGACATTAACTTAGCATAGAAATGACCTATTAACTTTTATGAATGACGCAAATGCGTCCCAAAAATATTGTCCAGTTTTGACTTTTTAAAGTCTTCCGTTTTCAACTTTGATCTTATATTTTTGTTTGTGTTTTATATGATACTTAATGAAATTTATAACAATAAAAATACATTTAAAACTCAATCCATTTATATATTTTGCATAAGCTAATATATTATTAGTATGATCAATTTTAATATGTTATGGATTATGATTCATATGCATAAAAGTTGTATACGTGATTTATATATATATATATATATATATGTGTGTGTGTGTGTGTGTGTGTGTGTGTGTGTGTGTGTGTGTATTCTACCTTACGATATTTGAGTATTTTAGTATATGTAAAATGATAATTATAATAATAATAAATAAAAAGTATATGCCAATGAAAAAATAAAACGATTGTTGTGATTGAGTTTAATAAAGCCGTTATATATATGTGATATGAATTTAGCTATAAATAACAAACATAATATGTAATTAGCTATATAATATAAAGGGTTAATGTGATACAATTAAGAATGATAAAGGACTTAAAAGAAACATTTCATTAAGGGTAATTAAGTCTTTCCATATAAGGGGTTAGAGACATATGATGTCATTAAAGATATTAATGGTGAGATTAATGAAGTTTATATCCCATCTAATGGTCATCTTTAGCTTAAGGTTTTTCTTTTAAATAATAATATAGATTATGCTGCATAGCGTGGGTGTCATATGAGTTCATAATGAAGTGTTTTGGGTTGGTAACAGCTTTTTAGGATAGAGAGATTAAATCTTGTGTTTTAATGAAAATTAAGAGGAGGAAGCAAATACCCAAAGTGCCCCTTTATTAGATTTTAATTGTCTTTTATTCTATTTATTCTACAATAAGGTTTATTCTATTTGATCCAAACCCTCTTTCTCTATATATATATATATACTAGAAAGTATGTCGTTGTGCATATATATGCACAATCCATGAAGATTGTTGGCTGCTTCTCTTAATTAATACTTCTTTCGTCCTATCAAAAATGTGCCCCAACATTTATGATTGAAATTAAAATAGAGTTGACAAATGTCAATTTTACCCTTATAATCAATGCAAGTTTGACCGAATTTATTTATGAAATAAGAGTAAATGATTTAAAGTAATAAATGAGGGTAATATAGAGACTTTAATGATTTTTGGTTATTTTTTGCAAGTAAAAATTATTTTTGAACAATTATAATAGTAATCTAGACATTTATTTTAGGATAGGTAGAATTATATATACAAGTCATTTAGGTTATGTTTTAAGGGTAAGGTTCAGAAGAGAAGACCTTATATGAGAAGAAGAAGGAGAAGGCTTATTTTACTGCATTTTAGGACAAAAATGTAAGATTTAAAATGCAGTGATTTTTGATATGTATAAAATGCAGTGGAGTGATATTAAAATGCAGTAACTTTCGTAAATTACAATATTTTAGCCTTAAAATGCAGTAAAAATAGGTTTTCTCCTCCTTCTCCTCAAATGAGATCTTCCCCTCGGATCCTCTATCATGTTTTAATCTTATGGAGACAAAATTTTAAATTTTTTCCCCTTATTGCTATGAATGCTTATATAGAAGGATAGTCTTTCCAAACCAAGATAAGTGTGTTAGGTAAACAAGTAATCAACATAAATAGCATATACAATTAACCTATTTTACCTTGATATACACAATGTTATAAGTTTCAATGCACAACTATTAGAGCAAAATATAATAAAAGATACATATGCTAATAATATGATGAACGTATATTGACTACAATGAAAAACATGAAAAACTTGATAATATAAAAAGTTATCTTTTAAGCAGTGACGTGGGTGATTTAGATTGTAGAATAAAGTTATCATCAAGCTAAACTACAAAATGTATAAATACTAAAATTACTAAATTACATTACATAATATATACTTAAGAATTAATTCTAAGAAAATAAATTAACGGTAGAAAAAAGAAAAAAATAAGGGATTCAAATCACTAAATTACATTATATTTATAAAAGTATGAAAAAGAAAAAAATAAGGGATTAGAGTTGCTAAATTACATTACATTTCATAATATATATATGTAAGAATCAATTTTATAAAAACAAAAATGGTATGAAAAGGAAAAAATAAAGGGATTGTGTTCCAAAAAAGAAAATAAACTAGAAGAATTGAACACAAGATGGCCAGTTAAGAAGGTAAATGTTTTACCACTCCAACCACATGGCCCATTTTATCCATGGTTTACCACATATTTTACAAATAATAGATACTATGTTTATCTTGTAGTGGAAGAGACTCACGTGCAGCTTTGCCCAATGAAAACTTGCCACTTGTCAAACACTGGAGCTGCTACAGTAAAAATGTTTTCCTTTCTATATACAGGAATATATATATATATATATATATATATATATATATATATATATATATATGATTGAGATCTATGGAGAAGAGAAATTAGTGAGAGAAGGGAGAGAAAATGATCTTGAACGTTCAATATTTAGATCAACGATTCAAAACATATTTTGGCATAATTGTAAAATTAGAGGTCAATATTTAATCAATTAGGGTCATAGAGGTCCATTTACAATAAAGTTTTAGAAACCAATTTAAAATGTATTCGTTTCCCACGTATTTCGGCACTAGTGGCAACAAATTAGGAGAATTTAAATAATTTATTTAACATTCTTAATTATCCATTTTTTATTGTTTTTATTATACTATTTTTTGGTGTGAATGTTGATTTTATTCATATTTTATATTATTGTGAATCACGAAAGCTCTTTGCATCATACTCTTAATATATATTTTAAAGCCCCAACTTTTATTGTTGAATCAGTCGTACGGTAAATTTTTCTTTTTTGAATCGTATTCTTGCCATAAACATGTTATTGGTGAAAATTGTTTATAAAAGCTTGATGTTAAGTTGCTACTATATTGGATATACTTTCTTTCAAGAATCGTAAAGTGTTTCAAATATTAGTTTTAGTGAATCGAGTATCTATATTTCTAATCTGTGCCCTAAGAGCACATGTTAAGGGGTGAATATTCTTATAATCGGTTCATGTTATAATATACCAAATCATTGTTGTGTATCGTGAAATCAATGGTAAAGTAACAATTGAAAATGTTGAATTGTTTCATATGTTATTGAATCCATTTTATATGAACAATGGAGCAACAACGGTGAATCATTATTATGAAATACTGAATCATTTTAAAAAATTATCAACGTGATAAAGAAACAATAAGATAAAAATTGTGAATCATTGTTATTTTTTTTTAATCAATTTCGAAAATTTATGAATCATGTCAAACATATATGTGAATCATATCTATAAAATATTGAATCATCATAGTATTTAACTGAATCAACGACAAACAATCTTTTGAATCATATCATACTCATAAATAAACTAATGAATAATAGATACTTCTAATGAATCAAAGTATTTATTATTGACTTTTCATTATACTTGAGATATGGAATCACGTATATACACGTTTAATAATATGAGTTGTAAGATAGTACGTGGATCTGTTCTTGCATTTGAGATTATCGATCATCATAATTATTTGTAAAAAAATGTAATAAATTAAGAGAAGTATAAGTATTTATAAAAAAAAAATTAAGAGAATTGCAAGTAAGGTTTATATAAAAAGTATCAATAAATCTTGGATGACTAATACCTTAATATTCCGATCGAAACAAATATACGCAAAAAGAAAGAAAAAAAACGTGAGCAAGATTTTGACGGGAAAAGATGAGTCGGGATAAAAGTTGTTGATTGAGTTTATTAACTAAATCAATCATAGCCTTTTTAATTTAAAAAATTTATTGATTTAGAACTTTTGATCATACATACGTACCCAGTTTTTTTTTGCCAGATGTCTTGCACAATTGAATTGATATTTATAATCCTCCTCCACAAATCATGTATTAACTAAATGTCATCGATATATTTTGCCAGATTTTATTGGTATGCATTAAAAAGAGATTGGAATGGTAATTTAATTAATTAAATAATTAAAAATGAATTTACTATTATGCCTTTTGACCCTAATTTTAATTGAGTGACCCAGAATGTTTCTCCCCCTTCTCCATCTAAACTTCCTTCTTTTTGATCCCCTACTATATATATATATATGTATGTATGTATGTATATAGTCGTAGGTTCAAATGAGAAGATTAATTTTCGTGAGAACGTAGGAAACACTTCGAAATCATTTTTTACTATCCAAACCATGTTATTTTACAAAATTTTCTTCGCAGCTTCTTTTTCAAATAACTTTCAGAATCTATTTTTCAAATAAAAAAAATTTCGACGTTTTTTTATTTTTAATTTTTTTTATTAACTTTTATATTCATAATAATCACATTTTATAACTTGATAATCATATGAATAATATGTGATTATTATGTCATATTTTGTGATTATCTCGAATACCTGATAATCACATTATTTTAGAGAATAATCACGTGTGATTATCATATTATATTTTGTGATTATCTTAAATAATTACAACAGCAAAAACTGAAAAAAAAAGTTCGAAAAAGTTAATATTTTTTATCATAGCTTCCAAAAGTTATTTTAATAGTAATCCTTGAATTTTTTTGAAGAATAATGTGTTCCGGATAGTTAAAAATTGATTTTGAATGAATACCTACGTTCTCGCGAAAATTAGCCTTCTTATTTAACCCCCCCCCCCACACAAACACACACACACACACACACATATATATATATATATATATATATATATATATATATATATATATATATATATATATATATATATATATATATATATATATATAACACCTCACTTTTTTTAAACCATATTTTATATTTTCAAACCTCGAAAGCGCAAGTCCCGAATATATATATATATATATATATATATATATATATTTCATAAGTACATTCACATATACAAAATGTTTATAGTTCCAAAAGATTACATTTATAGACTTTCAGTTTCAAAATAAATACTAACGGATGAGTGTTATATAAGTTTCCAAAAATATAATAATAATAAAAAAAAAAATATCAGAGTATCGGGTAATAGTCAAACGTTCCATCCGCATCCATATGTCCGACCCAAAAGCTAACCATAAACAAAATCTACAAAATGTTAAACATGGTGGGATTAACTCACAGCTAAGTGAATGGAACTGTAACCGACAATTCAATTCAGAAATAACAAATCTTACAACAAATCAACAATAATCACATAGCGTCAAAGAGGATCGGCGGTTCCTGATTAGCCAATCAAAGAACCCTCAAACCACTGCCGGCCAAAACATTGATTTACCGATAGTTTGAAGCTATCTTCACCGATTAGGGTTCATCCATCAACTATGTGTATTGGAAACCCCGTCAGCCAAACAATAGCAACAAACCCAACCAGCGTTGACCTCTGAATAATTACAAATGCCCAATGGTCAAGAATCACTTAATGCATAATCGTCATGCTATCAAGGAGCAATAACAATCTAGTAAACCTAATTCAATAATATTTATAACCCAAATGATTAAACAATAAACACATATAACATTATAAGTTCACCCGTTGTAACCAAACTTGTTACAACTGGATTGAACCAAAGATTACAGTTACCACTCACCTGATATTCCTGGTCTCCACTCAGTGGTCTAATATTACTGAGCCTTCTGTAAATCTAAGAACACAACCCGAAACATAAATTAGAAACTCATTTATAAATAATTATAACTTATTCAATTACATAGTAGCAATCAAGTAAATTTATAATTAATCAATACTATTTCGAATAGGACAAGTACACCAAATTAAAAGTTATCAAATTCATCCAAGTTCGATATACAAACGCGATCCAGGCTTGAAGGGTGGGATCGCGTTCCCCTTTGAAAACCTTTCTGTTGCAACATTACACTAGGCAACGCGATCCAGAAAATGAGAAGGGATCGCGTTCCCAAGCACAAACTTCAATTGTGACAAATTATAACTACGGAACGCGATCCGGAAAAGAGTTAGGATCGCGTTCATATGATCAAAACTCGACTGCACCACATTATAACTAAGGAACGCGATCCGGAGAAATTGTTGGGATCGTGTTCATACGTTTAAAACTTGACTGTGATGAAATATAACTAAGGAACGCGATCCAAACTTAGTGTCGGGATCACATTTGAGCATTTTTTAGCAAAGCTCAAACCTGCAGCTTTATGCACGAACCTAAACCCAATTCTTATCATCGAAACCATTTCAAACTCATATTCTAAAGCTATAAACAGCTCAAATAACAACAAATATCATCATATAATCATCAACAAACATCATATGCATGCAACTTCAATTCTTCTTATATATCTCATAAACTCTAACTTTTTACCCAAATTAAAACATGAAGAACTTCAAGTATTTGGTTTGTTATTGATAAACGCTAAAATGGACTATATTGTAGTACTAAGTTACCCCGTGTTTGATAGATTTCTAATGCATTTTATATGAATAAGATACTCATTTCGTTCATATTTGCAATTAGGAGTTTAATCGAAGCTTGGATTGAAAAAAAATAGAAAATGAGCTAATCGTGAAGAAAAGAAGATAAGAGAGTGAAGATAGGAAAGATTGAATTGGAATAGGTGTATATGAAGCTTGAATCGGAAAGAAAACGAAAGATGAGCTGAAAATGAAGAGAAGTGTAAAAGCTGAGTTTTCGGCTATGCGTTAGTATTTTGGCCATAACTTCTTCATACGAACTCCGATTGGGGTGATTGAACTTGGAGAATTTAGCTAACAGGCAGGGCTACAACTTTCATTTTTACCCCTAGACTATTTTTGCATCCATACGGCGTATGGAATATCCATACGCTGTATGGATTGAAAATGGGCTGAAAAAAGATAACGGTGGCTGGACTTTATGGGCTTTTACATCCATACGCCATATGGAAATTTCATACGCCGTATGGATCACTTTTCCAGCCATTTAAGTCCGATTTTAGGGTTACTAAACGATAACTTTCACAAACCCTAAACTAACGAATGGCAGCCGACTTGGAGAGGTTTCTCTCCCATTTTGGGAGAAAAACGATGGCGATTTGGAGGTGGAAAAGGCTAGGATCATCCTATTGATTCTACTTCTTTCGTTTTATGATTCGGTTTGCATATCTCTTTCCGATTTCAATTTGAACATCGTCTATGTGTTTTATTTGAGATCTTGAAACTAATTTTGTATAATTGAATGATGAATTAGATTATGTATATTGTTTAGTTTAATAATCTTTGATTATGAATGTTTGAAGGTTATAATCGTGTTTTGAATAAATTGTTCGATTGAAGATTGTTACGTTATTCGTAGAACCTTATTTATTGGTGATTATTAATTGCTACTTAGCGTGGTCAATAGGATTATTGAGATTGAGTTCCTTTGATACTATTGATTATTGATGGTTATGGACTTAGGTTTATGATCATTGCTAAATATATTGAGTTTGATAGGCTAAGAGCATAGTAATTAGTTAATCTAAAATGAATGAGCTAATAAGTAATTATTAGATGGTATTGTTTAGTCATACCACGAGGATTAATCGTAACAAGTCGTGAATACTTAATGCACAATCTAGGGAAAAGCACACAATAGAGCACCATCCTTGTGACATCGGATTGATGTTTAATGTGGAACCCTAGATTGTAGATATTAGTTGGACCCGGAACGTTGGCTAATATAGATTTAACTTGGATTCTTTGATTAGTATTTAAGTTAATATGAAAGAAATCACAATCAGACAATCAAAACACATGAACCGGATAATATGAATCTAAGTGTGAAGACTCTAATCAATTACATGTCTATCTCCGATTGTTTATCTTTTACTCTTATCTTTTTTTATGTTGTTGGTTTGGTTAATTAGTTCATATTGAACGTTCGTGCGGAACTAAAACGTAACCCTATTTTACTGCTTTATTAATAAGTCCAATTTAATTGAATAACATTGTTCCTGTGTTCGACCTGGACTTACCATAGCTATACTATACCGATCGGGTATTCTTGCTTGGTTGTGTGATAGTAGTGATTGGTATATCATGTACTTTATAAATAATAAAACTAGACGCTTTCACACGCATCAAGTTTTTGGCGCCGCTGCCGGGGAACACTTAACCGGTTGGACTATTGTTCTGCCGGAGAACGGTTGCTTATTCGATTAAGTTGGAAAATATATATAAAAAAAATAGAAAAAAAAATGTTTTTCGTTAATCACGCACAATTTCATAGGCTCGATTTGTTAAACAAATATTTTTGTCTTGTCTAGAAGTTGTGATGATTAATGATTTAATTTGATTGTAAATAATTGTTTATTTGTTAATTATATGTATCTGCATGTTATATAGTTTAATTTTTAACGGAGCGAAGTTTTTGAATTTGGGTTGCACAGACGTTAGATCGGCGGTTGAGTGCACCAGCCGACGGTTGAAAGGCGTTTTTGTGACAAATTTTTGTTTCTACTTTGTTTGTCATATATTTTATGTACTAATTATTATTGTTGTTTATTTTCTGTACCTTATTTTATGTAGGTTATTGTTTTTTAATTTGTTAGTTTTAATTTTTAATTAGTTATTTTATATTTTGTTTTCTTGTTTTTTGTTTGCAGTTTTGAACTTTGTGGGTGTGTTCCCTGGAAACCCTCATGAGACTATAACTCTTCCACTCTTTCGAGTAATATCATATCTCATTCATTCGAGTAATAAACACATATTTCATAAACCCTAACACATTAATTCAAAAGCAAATGTATAAAATATGAAGAAAACTTACAATTAGAAACAAAAGAAAGATGATGATGATTAAGAACTAATTTATGATTTAATCCAAGAATCACAACCCTAGTTTGATATATGATTTCCACTTTAAGTGTTTATGTTTTGTTTCATGAAATTAAGAACAAGAAGATGAAGAAAAGAAGTTAGGTAAAAATGAGTCGGTCTCCACCTATTAACCGAATCAGTGTTATTTAATTTTAGTCCCCAGTTAGACTTATTGTCTGAAACCTAAAAATATTCGCGAGACCGAATATTTTATTTTACCGTCAACTCTAATAATTTAAAACAAGTACCATTTTATTAGTCACAATAAATCATGTGACTCTTTTACCTATTTATTTCCAAAAATCAAATAAAATCATTTCCGATTATTTTAAATAACCATTTTATAACTTAGTAAAGTACTATTTATTTCTAGGCCCAAAAATAGGATGTTACAAATCTTCCCCCCTTAAAAAGATTTCGTCCCCGAAATCTAATCGTGCTCAATCAAATCAAAATTCCATTCTTATTAACAAATTTTGGTCATAAAAATACTCACAACAATTCTAAATTTACCACATAACAACCAATCACTATAAAATTCATACTAAAACAAGGTTAACGCAAAATATACCTGTTTCAGCGTCATTAACCTCAATAGGTTCTTCAACAGCCATCCAGAATGCTTTAGCAGTCGCCGGCGGCACATTCTTTCTTTTCTGCCCTACAGATGACGACGAACCCGAACTTCCAGCTAAACCTGAACCCTGCCTCTAACTAAATAATTACACTTTTAATCCCTATACTTAATCACTAATTACATAAGTATTGTAAATGCGAGGATAGGATTATAACACCCCTCATTTAATAAAGCATTATAATAATGAATTTAACTCGGAAGCGTCGATTTAAAACATATATTATTACTATACAATACTTTAAAATGTCTATAAGCTTTTTCCACACATGATACGCAATAGTTTAGTTTTCTTCAAACCAAAATATTACAACATAGGTGTTATATAATTCAAAACATGTGATTAGTTATCAAAATAACATCAGAGTAATTGACCTGTCGAACACTCCATCATATTCCAAAGCTTCCTGCCCAACCCACAATATATGAAAAACCATGACATGCAGGAAGTAGAATGGTGGGATTAGCACAACGTTAAGTGAGTAAATCAATAAACAACAACCCAACTTAGCATAACAATTTTGTGTACAACAAATAACCATTAACACACAACATATCTGTTTATCAAATACAACTGGTGTCACACCCCCAAATTCGGGTTGCTGAAGCGAATCGGGTCGGGACACGACTAATCAATAATCACAACACAAAGGTATATAGTAAACAACTCTATATGTGTCGTTTTAACAAAATTATTGATATAAGAAATATTTACAACATTTGAAATTATACATAGCTCGTGTTCTGTATATCAGAGATTCTAATACATAAATACTTATACAAAATATATTAATGCAAGGAAAACCTGTACGGCCCGTTGGTGAGTGGTTGTAACAATAATCTTATTATTATTATTGTGATTTCGAAGTGTTTATGTTCAAAAACATATCCCAATGTGTTTTAAAAGTTGTATCGTATAAATGTTTGAGGTTATACAAGTTTGACACTTAGTATAAAAATGGTTTGTAAACATTCTGTTTTTAGCTTCACTTATAGTGACACTTAGGGTTTATGCGACACTCAGGAAGTGCCGCATAAAAAGAGCAATTCGGAAGTGTTAGCGTCACTTAGGGAAGTGACGCATAAAAGAGCGACACTTAGGCAAGTGTCGGGTGGAAGTGTCGGTACAAGTGTCATGCGTCATTAGGGTTAATGTCGTATGAAATTAGATTTTGATTATAGGCGACACATGGGCAAGTGCCGCTAGAAGTGTCGGTTAGGGAGTGTCGGGTATTGAATTTGCGTCACTTAGGCAATGACGCAAAAAGAGGGTTTTGATGCGGCACTAGGGCAAGTGACGCATAATTAGGGCTTTTAGCGATACTTAATGCGTCACTTAAGGAAGTGAAGCTATATTGCACTGGCCTGTGTGACACTTACATCTGTTGGCCGGATTTTGGGTCGAAATCGTGTTTCCCGGTTTCCGTTTGAATCGAAACTTTTACCCAACCCTTATTTGGACATTTCAAGCTTAAATAAACAACTTTTATGAAAAATAAGTGAAATCTAAGAGTTTTCGAGAATTTGTCAGAAATTTACGAATTAACACCGGGAGAAACCGAAAAGGTGAAAACGTAGATCATGATGCGGTGAACGTTTCTTCTAAAGGAGTGAAGTGATTTAAAGTGGTTAGATGGTGTTTTTAGGTGGTTGAAGGTGGTTGTGGTGTGGTGGTAATCTTTGGAAAGAAAAGAGAGGAAGAAAGAGTAGAGAGAGAAGGGAGAAAGTACAATGAGAATGAGGGGAAGGGTGGGGGGCCGGTTTTGGGGGAAAGAGGGGGAGGGGATCTCCCAAATTTTAACCCCCACGTTTACGCTCCGTACGGTGTTCGTTTCCCGATTGTTTAAACGTTAAAAAATTATTTTACAGTTTTAAATATACGTTTTAAAATACGATTGTTTTATCAAGTATTTGGTTGGAGTATTTTACCAAATACTTAATAAGTGAGTTAAAAAATATAAACTAACCTCGTTTTGATTGTTTGCACGCTAAATATTTTAATCGCGTAGACGTTTGTTTGTACGATACGAATTAATTACGAAATATTATCAAAATAATATTTTGAGTAAAGTAGTGTTATTAAATAATGTTATATTATTTAAGAAAATTGTTCACCAACGTTCGTATTAATTGAATCAAATTACATTCAATTTGAATTGCGTACGATTCAATCAAATCGCATAATTGTTTATATTCAACAATATATATTTTGATTCATTAATTAGCCTAACACGGAACTAATTATATGTATTAACAGTTGATTAGGCACTAATTACTAGTCTTAATTTGGTAGGTGTCACATTCTCCCATTGTTAGAAGAATTTCGTCCCGAAATTTAGTTCGAAGTCGTGTTTGAAGTAGCTTCAAGGAATAACTGAGGATACTTGAGTCACATTTGGTCTTCCCGTTCCCAAGTGAATTCCGGCCCACGCCGCGAATTCCACCTGACCTTAACGATGGGAATTCGACTTTGTTTGAGTTGTTTGACCTCACGGTCCATGATTTCGGCGCGTTCTTCAACAAAATGAAGTTTGTTGTCGATATGAATGTCATCGAGTGGAATGTTAAGTGCCTCATCGGACATACATTTCTTCAAGTTAGAAATGTGAAAAGTGGGGTGCACGCTGCTGAGCTCGGGTGGCAGCTGCAATCGATATGCCACTGGACCAATCCTCTCGAGGATCTCAAAAGGTCCAATGTATCTGGGGTTTAGTTTTTCGCATTTTCCAAAACGAATGACACCTTTCTAAGGTGAAACTTTGAGTAGTACTGGATCCCCAACCTGGAATTCTAGTGGTTTACGTCTCACGTCAACATAACTTTTCTGACGATCACGTGCGGCTTTGAGCTTGTTTTGAATCTCGAAGATTTTCTTGGTTGTTTCGTGGATAAGTTCAGGACCAGTGAGTTGGCTGTCTCCCACTTCGGTCCAACAGATAGGTGATCGGCACTTATGACCCTACAGTGCCTCGAAGGTTGCAGCCTTAATGCCGGAGTGATAACTGTTGTTCTACGAAAACTCGCACAATAGCAGGTGTTTTTCCCAGTTTACACCGAAGTCAACTACGCAATCTCGTAGCATGTCTTCCAGTGTTTGAATCGTTCGTTCAGTTTGGACTTCGGTTTGAGGGTGGTATGCGGTACTCATATCAAGACGGATACCCAATGATTTCTGGAGTGATTTCCAAAAGTGAGATGTGAAGCGACTATCCTTATATGAGATAATCGAGATTGGAATGCCGTGCCGAGAAACAACTTCTCTGATGTAGATTCGTGTGAGGCATTCCATTTTATCGGTTTCCTTGATCGCAAGGAAATGAGCAGATATTGTGAGATGATCCACGATCACCCAAATGGTACCGCAACCACTCGATGACTTGGGTAGTTTGGTTATGAAATCCGTAGCGATTTGTTCCCATTTCCATTCAGGAATTTCAGGTTGTTGGAGTAAACCAGAAGGTTTCTGATACTCAGCCTTGATTTTTGAGCAAGTAAGACACTTGCTGACGTATGTGACGATTTCAGCTTTCATATTCGACCACCAATAAAATTCTTTGATGCCGTGATACATTTTTTCGGATCCCGGGTGGATAGAGTATTTGGACTTGTGAACTTCATCCATCACCAAGTCTTGGAGGTTCCCAAAACTAGGCAACCAAATTCGGTTAGAGAGGTACCTAACCCCGTTAGGTTCGATTTCAAACTGTTTATCCATGCCTCGCAAGGTTTCGTTTTTTATGTTGTCGGGTTTCAGAGCTTCAAGTTGAGCAACGAGAATCTGAATGTTTAGATCATTGTGAATGGTCATACTGAGGGCTCGAACTCGAAGTGGTTTCGTTCATTCTTTTCGATTGAGGACATCGGCCACAACATTTGCCTTACCCGGATGATATTTGATCTCGCAATCGTAGTCGGTAAGCAACTCGATCCACCGACGTTGCCTCATGTTGAGATCCTTCTGATCGAATATATGTTGGAGACTTTTGTGGTCAGTAAAGATTGTGCACTTAGTGTCGTAGAGATAATGTCTCCAGATTTTGAGAGCAATAACGACAGCTCCATGCTCAAGATCGTGGGTGGTGTAGTTCTTTTCATGAATTTTCAGCTGTCGAGAGGCGTAGGCAATGACTTTGTCCCGTTGCATCAATACGCAACCAAGACCTTGATGAGAAGCATCGCAGTATACCACGAAGTCATCGGTGCCTTCGGGTAAGGATAGAATAGGAGCACTGCAAAGCTTTTGCTTCAGAAGTTGAAAGGCTAACTCCTATTTATCAGTCCAATCGAACTTTTTGTCTTTCTGAGTCAGAGTCGTGAGTGGTTGGGCTATTTTCGAGAAATTTTCAATGAATCTCCGATAGTACCCAGCAAGACCCAAGAATTGGCGTACTTCGGTTGGAGTTGTTGGTGCTTGCCAGCACTTGATCGCCTCGATTTTCGATGGATCAACATGGATTCCTTGACTATTAACAACATGTCCAAGGAATTGAACGGATTGTATCCAGAACTCACACTTGGAGAATTTGGCATATAACTCCTCGTGTCTGAGTAGTTCTAGGATGGTTCTGAGATGTTGCTCATGTTCACGTTCGTCGCGCGAGTAAATGAGGATGTCATCGATGAAGACAACGATAAACTTGTCGAGGTAAGGTTTGCATACCTGATTCATGAGATCCATGAATACAGCCGGTGCGTTTGTTAAACCGAAGGGCATTACCTGGAATTCATAGTGCCCGTAGCGAGTTCGGAAGGCAGTTTTCGGGATATCGGTGTCACAAACTCGAAGTTGATGATAACCTGACCGAAGATCGATCTTTGAATAAATACTCGACCCTTGGAGTTCGTCAAATAGGTCATCGATACGCGGGAGGGGATATTGGTTCTTGACGGTCAACTTGTTCAATTCTCTCTAATCGATACACATCCTGAATGAACCGTCTTTCTTTTTCACGAATAAGACCGGAGCTCCCCAAGGTGAAGAACTCGGTATAATGAATCCTCTATCCAGGAGTTCCTGTAACTGCGTGGATAGCTCCTGAAGTTCGGATGGGGCTAATCGGTATGGTGCTCGAGCCACGGGTGCAACACCTGGCACGAGGTCGATTGAGAACTCAACTTGTCTCGGCGGTGGTAGACCTGACAGTTCTTCAGGAAAGACTTCTGGAAAGTCTCAAACGATGGGCACATCCTCAAGTCGCTTCTCCTCCGACTTTTTCTCCATGATGTGTGCGAGGATTGCCGGATAACCTTTTCTCAGAAATTTTCGGGTTTTCAGACAAGAGATGATGTTTAGTCTCGTCCCACCGGTCTCCCCCTGTATGATCAAAGTTCTACCGCGGCGAGAGGGATGTGAACGACCTTATCATTACAAATGATTTTGGCTCGGTATCTGGACAACTAGTCCATTCCTATGATGACGTCGAAACTTCCAATTTCAACAGGCATAAGATCGATTGAAAAGGTCTCGTTGGCTAGGTTTAAAGTGCAATTAGGTATCACACTTTTGGTTTCTATAAGTTTACCGTTCGCTAGTTCTACAATATACTTAACATTTAGAGCAACAGGGGTGATGTTAAGCAGTGGATAAAATTCATCAGAAATAAAGCTTCTATCGGCACCAGTATCAAATAGAATAGAAGCAGTTAAGTTGTTGAGGAGCAACATACCCGAGACCACATTAGGGTCTTCGCGGGCGTCCCTAGAGTTGAGTACGAAGGTTCTACCTCTCGCTTTGTTTTTGTTCTTCAGCTTTGGGTATTCATTCCTGAAGTGCCCAGTGTTCCCACATTCGAAGCAGGATCTTGATGGCGTGGTGTTGCGGCTGGAGGTGTTGTTGTTGTATTTGGGAGCCTGGAAATCTTTGGTCGAATGCCCGTACCTCCTGTAGTTATTGCAAGGGGTATTGCATTGACCCTCGTGGTGGCGGTTACACTTGGAACAATAGGTTTTGTTCCCAGTATACCCACGTTTGGGTTCAGTGTTGGAGGTGTAAGCTTGGATGGCATTGGGTTTCCTGTATGGTTGGTCGTGGTGTTCAGTAGATTTGCGTTTGTTGGAAGGGGTGGTGGATGCTTCACGGCTGACAATCATTGCCATGCGTTCATGTGCAAGCTGGATAGTACTTTGGATGGTGGTTGGTTTGGATGAGGTGACATTTCCCTGGATGTTCTCCGGGAGGCCACGAATGTATCTATTGATGCGTTTTTCGTCCGTGTCTACCAAACCTGGACATAAGAGGGCGAGTTGCTAGAATTTGGTGGTGTAACCAGCAATATCATTGCCTTGAACAGTCAAGTGCCATAATTCTTTTTCCGATCGATGGAGTTATTCGATAGGGCAATACTCATCCTTCAACATTTTCTTCAAATCTGCCCAGGGCAATCGATTAGCGGTCTCGATTCCCTCGGCACTAGTATAGGTGTTCCACCAAGTAAGGACACCTTCCTGAAAGGTGTAGTCAGCAAACTTGACTTTGCTGTCTTCAGCGCAATTCCATAGGCTAAAGACAGATTCCATACGTTCCATCCATCGGATCAAACCACTGGCACCTTCCGTGCCCTTGAAATACAACGGTTTGCAACTGAGAAAATCCTTGTAAGAACAAGGCTTGATGACAGGAGTAGTGTCAGCGGTGTCATCACTTCTCCTAGAGGTTCGGGGTGATTCCCGAGTAGCCAGGGCTTCGGCCACAGCTCAGGAAACGAGAGTAGCAATTGCAGCATTGCTATAACTTTTCTTCTTTGGCGGCATGATTCTTCAAGAAAGAAACAAGATGTACATGAGAGTTTGCACCAGAATGATAATTGAGGTAGATGTATATATACAAGTGGCAATATACACATCACAATGTAAAGACCAATAATGTCGAGTCATAGAGAGAAATTGTCAATTGATATTACAGAGTTAAATGATTACAGACAATTTCGAATTACGAGTTTCAAAAGTTACAGACTTAGGTGGTTTGCAAAAGATGCCGGGAATTGTTACATCCGGTCGAATTACATAGGTCCTACGAAAGTACAATAGATTACTAGATATTTACTACACTAATCTTGGTGTAGATTGAGTTGTGGAAGTAGTGAGGTGAGATGGTCCACAGATTCTGCAAGTCTGCTAACCATTCTGAGAGCATCCTCGGTTTCCCGCAGGCGCGTCTCACATTCTTGCAACCTTGATTGTAAAATGGAGATCTCGTTTCGGTTACTGATTACTTGGTTATGAACGATCTCCATGGTTTGTGTGGTATCTTCCATTTGGTTGTGAGTTCGGGTCAAGGTTTCAGAGATGTCCGCTTGACCTATGTATAATTGGGTGATACCGTCTTGAGTTTGCTCCATCCAGTTAAAACGAATATTGCGTTGTTCGATTTCCATGTTGTATAGCCTGCTTTCGTGGCGGTGCACTCGAGCAGCTAACTCGAGCAGACATCATATGCATGCAACTTTGATTCTTCTTATATATCTCATAAACCCTAACGTTTTACCCAAATTAAAACATGAAGAACTTCAAGTATTTGGTTTGTTATCATCATCTAACAATACTTAATATCATATCTCATTCTTTCAAGTAATAAACACATATTTCATAAATCCTAACACATTATTTCAAAAGCAAATGTATAAAATATGAAGAACACTTACAATTGGAAACAAAAGAAAGATGATGATGATAAAGAACTGATTTAATCTAAGAATCATAACCCTAGTTTGATATATGATTTCCACTTTAAGTGTTTATGTTTTGTTTGTGAAATGAAGAACAAGAAGATGAAGAAAAGAAGTTTGGTAAAAATGAGCCGGTCTCCAACTTTTAACCAACTTAGCGTTATTTAATTTTAGTCCACAGTTAGACCTATTGTCTGGAACCTAAAAATATTCGCGAGACCGAATATTTTATTTTACCGTCAACTCTAATAATTTAAAACAAGTACCAATTTATTAGTCACAATAAATCATGTGACTCTTTTACCTATTTATTTCCAGAAATCAAATAAAATCATTTCTCATTATTTTAAATAACCATTTTATAACTTAGTAAAATACTATTTATTTCTAGGCCCAAAAATAGGATGTTACAATTAATTTATAGTTGTTAGGTATTTTCATGCTATATAGATTGTTGTTTGTTATCTATATGTTTGTATGAACGCAATGATGAAAAAATTGAGAAAACCATTATTATTGCATTAGCTTGAAACGTACACTTACAACTAATTTATATACAAGACTAACCACTTACCGCCTCTAACTAAATAATTACACTTTTAATCCCTATACTTAATCACTAATTACATAAGTATTGTAAATGAGAGGATAGGATTATAACACCCCTCATTTAATAAAGCATTATAATAATGATTTTGACTCGGAGGCGTCGATTTAAAACATATATTATTACTATACAATACTTTGAAATGTCTATAAGCTTTTTCCACACATGATACACAATAGTTTAGTTTTCTTCAAACCAAAATATTACAACATAGGTGTTATATAATTCAAAGCATGTGATTAGTTATCAAAATAACATCAGAGTAATTGACCTGTCGAACACTCCATCATATTCCAAAGCTTCCTGCCCAACCCACAATATATGAAAAACCATGACCTGTAGGAAGTAGAATGGTGGGATTAGCACAATGTTAAGTGAGTAAATCAATAAACAACAACCCAACTTAGCACAATAACTTTGTGTACAACAAATAACCATAAACACACAACATATTTGTTTATCAAATACAACTGGTGTCGCACCCCAAAATTCGGGTTGCGGAAGGGAATCGGGTATGGGCACGACTAATCAATAATCACAGCACAAAGATATATAGTAAACGACTCTATATGCGTCGTTTTAATAAAATATAATGATATAAGAAATGTTTACAACATTTGAAGTTATACATAGCTCGTGTTCTGTATATGAGAGATTCCAATACATAAATACTTATACAAAATATATTAATGCAAGGAAATCTCTAATGTTTGCATGCTGACTCGAGCTATAGTGATCCTGAGGGCAGTCCAACATACTACTGAGTACCTGTGATACATGTTAAAATGGGTCAGCGAAACGCTGGTGAGCTCACAGGTTGTATGTCAACACATATTGTATGAACCGCAAGATTTAATTGAATTTAAATTGCAATTAAACAAAATAAAAGTTTTACAACCATGAGCACATAGTCTGAGCTTAACTCGAGGTGTCAGGTCCACATTTAAGGTATCCTGATCGAGGTGCCTTCCACGAGTGCCTAATCTACACTCTTCTGAACAAATATTAGTACATCCGTTTACCCAGTTAGTGCATGCTAACCCGGACAAGGAGGGTCAATCCTATATGGTACCATATACTAATATTCACGCTACAACGTATTACCAAACTATGTTGAGGAGGGCTTTGAAAGATTAGTGAGATAACTCATGTAGTATTTGTTTGATCTCGTACTTGCGTTCATATAATTAAAATAAAACGAGCAGTATATCACACCCCTGAGTAAAATAGTAAAATAGGGGCTATGAGACTCACCTGAGTCTTGAGAGTTTAAATAATTAAACTTGAGTTGATTAGCCGAGAATCGATGTCCGAAGACTGGTAACCTGAGAGTGTCCACGACACGTGATGGTTATAAATGTGAGTAGGTATCTACAAAGACTACCTTTGCAGTTGTTCGTTCATCTAGAATGTCCAAATTAATACGATGTGGTTGTTTAACTTGTCCAAGTTACTACGACTTGTTTGACTTGATTATGTATTGAAAACGTGTACGGCCCGTTGGTGAGTGGTTGTAACAATAATCTCATTATTATTATTGTGATTTCGAAGTGTTTATATTCAAAAACATATCCCAATGTGTTTTAAAAGTTGTATCGTATAAGTGTTTGAGGTTATACAAGTTTGACACTTAGTATAAAAATGGTTTGTAAAATTCTGTTTTTAGCGTCACTTATAGCGACACTTAGGGTTTATGCGACACTCAGGAAGTGCCGCATAAAAAGAGCAATTCGGAAGTGTTAGTGTCACTTAGGGAAGTGACGCATAAAAGAGAGACACTTAGGAAAGTGTCGGGTGGAAGTGTCGGTACAAGTGTCATGCGTCATTAGGGTTAATGTCGTATGAAATTAGATTTCGATTATAGGTGACACATGGGCAAGTGCCGCTAGAAGTGTTGTTTAGGGAGTGTCGGCTATTGAATTTGCGTCACTTAGGCAATGACGCAAAAAGAGGGTTTTATGCGGCACTAGGGCAAGTGACTCATAATTAGGGCTTTTACACTTAATGCGTCACTTAAGGAAGTGACGCTATACTGCACTGGCCTGTGCGACACTTACATCTGTTGGCCGGATTTTGGGTCGAAATCGTGTTTACCGATTTCCATTTGACTCTAAACTTTTACCCAACCCTTATTTGGACATTTCAAGCTTAAATAAACAACTTTTATGAAAAATAAGTGAAATCTAAGAGTTTTCGAGAATTTGTCGGAAACTTACGAATTAACGTCAGGAGAAACCGAAAAGGTGGAAAAGTAAATCATGATGCGGTGAATGTTTTCTTCCAAAGGAGTGAAGTGATTTAAGGAGGTTTGATGGTGTTTTTAGGTGGTTGAAGGTGGTTGTGGTGTGGTGGTAATCTTTGGAGAGAAAAGAGAGGAAGAAAGAGTAGAGAGAGAAGGGAGAGAGTAAAATGAGAATGAGGGGAAGGGTGGGGGGCCGGTTTTGGGGGAAAGAGGAGGAGGTGATCTCCCAAATTTTAACCCCATCGTTTACGCTCCGTGCGGTGTCCGTTTCCCGATTGTTTTAACGTTAAATAATTATTTTACACGTTTAAATATACGTTTTAAAATACGATTGTTTTATCAAGATTTTGGTTGGAGTATTTTACCAAATACTTAATAAGTGAGTTAAAAAATATAAACCAACCTCGTTTTGATTGTTTGCGCGCTAAATATTTTAATCGCTTAGACGTTTGTTTGTACGATACGAATTAATTATGAAATATTATCAAAATAATATTTTGAGTAAAGTAGTGTTATTAAATAATGTTATATTATTTAATAAAATTGTTCACCTACATCCGTATTAATTGAATCGAATTACATTCGATTTGAATTGCGTACGATTTAATCAAATCGCATTATTGTATATATTCAATAATATATATTTCGATACATTAATTAGCCTAACACGGAACTAATTACATGTATTAACAGTTGATTAGGCACTAATTACTTGTCATAATTTGGCAGGTGTCACAACTGGCGTCAAAGAGGACCGGTGGTTCTTGAGGAAACCTTCTCAAAGAACACTTGAAAACTAACTACAAGCCCATACAGAGGTTTAACCGACTACTTGGTTCTATAACCCAAACAACACAGGCTACGACAATAATACTTGTACTAAGACCCTGTGTAGTCCAAACAATAGCAACCCAAGCCCAGTCCAATGTTGGCATCTGAATCAACAATGCACAAAGGCAATACATCAAGTGATCACATATTCACATACTCATTGTGGTATCATATCAGACTACAGTCTATCAACAATATTATTATTAAACCATAATAATCATGGAAACTAAATCAATAATAATATGTTTACCCGTTGTAACAAAACCTGTTACAACTAAATTACACTGAGGTTTATAGATCCACTTACCGAATACTTCAGTTGTCCACTCAGTAGTCTAATGTCACTGAGTCTTCTCCATATTTGAGAATGCAACAAAATAACACAAGTTAGTCACTTGTCTCAACACACACACACAAATATATATATATATATATATATATATATATATATATATATATATATATGGATATATATATATATATATATCATTCCAATACGTTTACACTAACAAATCTCTAAATTACTCAATTCATATAAGTTTATACAATCATCACCATTATCAAAATCCAATCCATGCTTACATGGATTCATATCATATTTATCAATAACTTATTTAGTAATTACAATTATCATACTCAACTAATCAAGATTATCAATAACCACCTTAAACATCATAATTTAGTAATCACTTATCAAGTTATGATTGTTATGATCACAACATCACTTTAATCAATATCAATCATTATTAAATAACCTAATTAGACCATTAACAAGGTTATTAGCATCATATATGAAGAATTCTCAAAACCCCAATACTAGGTTTCATGAATCTTTTAAGAAATCATGTTTAACTTTCATTCTTTCACTATTAATTAAATGTTCCTAATCATAACAATATCAATTTCATCATAATCTCTATAAATCTCAAGAACACTTAATCAATTCTTAACGTTTAGTTTGAATAATATTAATCATCATCATTAACCATAATTATCAATTTATACATCATTACTCTAAGCTTAGAGACTTTGATTCTTGAAAAACATATCAAGTTCATGGCTTTCTTCATAATCATACTTTAACCTTTTTAATTCTAGGTTAGGGTTTAGCTAGAAATCATAAATTAAGCACTAACTAACAACTATATCATCATTACAAGGTTCAATTTCATATCAATCATCCTAATTCTATCAAATACCCAAAAACCCATTTTCTAGGTTTATATAATTCAAGAAATTGAAACTTACAAAGTGATTAGGAGGATCATAGGATGATTACTTCATGTTATTGAATCTTGAATCAAAGTTATATAGCTCCAATTTCAACTCACAACTTGTTTTAAAGTTTACACATCGTCCTTGTGGTGTGTTTGGTTCGGCCGTATAGAACAAGAAGAAAAGAGAGGTTGATTTCACAAGAAATTTAAAGGTTGATGCTCATTTTGGTTAGTTTAGGGTTTTAATCTTTCTTTCTCGCTCACTCGATCTCTTTGGAATAATTTCGAAGGTTTCATACGTATTAAACACATATATTAGATAATATGTGTACTAGTTTTGTCCCCTTTTAGATCTATTATCTGGAACTTAAAAACCATTTGCGGGGAAAATAATTTTATTTTACCGTCAACTATATTAATTTAAAACAATTAATAATTTACTAGTCACAATAAATTATTTGACTCATTTCTCAATTATTTTCAAATAACACAACAAAACGATTTTCTAACACATTAACTAATAATTCTAAGTCATAAAATATTAAAATAAATAATACTAGACCCGAGAAATGGGTGTTACAAGGATAAATAAAGGGAGGATAGACTTTGATATTGGGAGGATACAACATAGAGTGGGAGGATGGACTTTTAACTATTAACATAACTAGCCCCTTTACTCTACTTGAATAATCTTCAATATAGTCTTCATCCCCCCTCAAGGTGGAGGATCAGTGAGCCCCAACTTAGAAACCATTGTTGAGTGTTGAACTCGATTAAGGGCTTTAGTCATAAGATCTGCTAATTGAAGATGGGAGGGAATGTGAGCAGTTTGAAGAAACCCATCCTGAATTTTTTCATGAGTGAAGTGACAATCAATCTCAAAATGTTTAGAGCGATCATGAAAACATGGATTAGTATCTAACATTTGAGCAGATTTATTGTCACAAAAGAGGGTTATGGGAAGCAAAACTGGAATATGAAGATCATGAAGTAAAAAACTGAGCCATAAAAGCTCGCAAGTAGTAGCAGCCATGCTACGATACTCTGCTTCAGTAGATGATCTCTGAAACTGTTGGTTATTTCTTAGTTTCCAGGAAATTAAAGAATGACCCAGGAAAACACAATAACCAGTTAAGGACTTTCTAGTCATTAAACAAGCAGCCCAATCAGAATCAGTGAAGCCAAAGATCTTCAAATGTGACTGAACAGAATAGAAAAGACCTTTTAAGACTGATCCATTGAGATATCTAAGTAAATGAGTGGCTTCTTGCATATGTGTGTCCTTTGGGTCTGACATGAATTGACTCAAGTGTTGAACGGCAAAGGAAATATCTGGCCTCGTCATTGTGAGATATAATAGCCTTCCAACTTATCTTCTATACTTACCAGGATCTGAGAGAGGTATTCTTTTATTAATGGATAATTGTAAATGAGCAGGCAGTGGAGAAGAGGCTGGTTTACAGGCAGTAAGACCAGAATCTTTCAAGAGATCAGTAATATATTTTTTTTTATTCAAATAAGTACCATTACTTGTTCTGCAAATCTCAATACCTAGGAAATATTGTGCCAAACCAATATCTTTGATGGTAAATCTTTGATCCAAAGCTTGTTTAGTGGCCAGAATTTCACAAGGTACATTACCAGTGATCAGTATATCATCAACATAAACCAGGAGAGCAGTAAATTGAGACCCATTAGCTTTAACAAATAGAGAGTAAACATTTTTAGATTGGATGAAGCCTAAATCACACAAAAATTTGGTCAACTCTTGATTCCATTGTCTAGAAACCTGCTTAAGACCATAAAGTGATCTAATAAGCTTGCAAACTTGCCCTGGTTTAGCTTTAGAGTAACCTTCAGGTGGAACCATATAGATCTCTTCATCAAGATACCCATGTAAAAATGTATTATTAACATCAAGTTGATGAAGAGGCCACCCCTTTGTTATAGCAATAGCAATAAGTACTCTAACTGTAGCCAATTTAGCAATAGGTGAGAAGGTATGCTTATAATCTTGACCTTCCTTTTGATTATATCCTTTTACTACTAATCTTGCTTTTAATCTTTCCACAGAACCATCAGGTTTGAATTTGGTTTTGTAAACCCACTTAGAGTGACTAGGTTTATGCCCCATGGGTAGAGATGTAAGTTTCCAAGTATTGTTCGTTTCTAAAGCATTTAATTCTCCATTCATAGCATCATTCCATCATGGTTGCATGCTAGCTTGGGAATAAGAAGCAGGCTCAGAGGTCTCAAAAACATTAGACAGAAAAGCCACATGTTGAGTAGGTAAAGACTCAAAGTCATGTGTAGTGAACAAAGGATAAGCAGGTAGAGAAGTGACATGTACGTTGTTGACTGATTTGTTAGGAACCACAAAATCCTTAAGCCATGAAGGAGTAGTTCTAGTTCTGACAGATTTCCTAATAGGTATATGCTTAGAAGGTAAAGATGTGGATTGTGATGGTGTAGAACTATTTACAAGATCAGGGATATCAATATTGATGAAATCATCATTGTTTTGGTCAAAAATTACCCTAGGCAATTAAGTGATCAAATTTGTAAAGTGAGGTACTGGTGCTTGTAGTTACTTCCAAGATAATTACGTAGAAACACAATTATCTATATGAGTAAATAATAATTTTGAATGAAAAATATGGTTTACATCTATATAAACATTGATCCTTGTTAAAGAGATGATTAATAAGGTAAACAAGTGTTTGTAAATAAGATTATTTCAAAAGTTTAAGTAAAATGCAAAGTATTTTCAGGATAATGCAAGTTATGCAATAAAAACATGATTGCGATCAATAAATATGCATGAAACAGATTGATAATACAAATTTTATAATAAAAATGTGATCACAAGCAAGATGAATACGTATACTTATGATAAATGTAAGAAAATTAGGATAATGCAGAATTTATTATCAAAAGATCAATGGGATGCAAATTAACAACGAAAATATAAAATAAATGCGATCGACACAAGAATGTACGAGGAAAGCCCTTGATCAAGGTTTATCGCCGGCATAAAACCTCGGGAAGGATCAATCGATCCTTGCCTTTATTGATTATATTAAGTAAAAGCAGGATAATTACAAAGAAAGAGCACAATGATGATCGAACTAAGTGTTTTTGTGATGAACGGGATGAAAAAGATGAAGTGCAGGTGTGTTTGATCGTGTTTAGTGAATGTGTGAAGTGTTATAATTGAACCCAGTGTGTTTCCTATCGATCACATGCCTCCTATTTATAGTAAATACAGTAGAACTAACTTTCCTAAAAATCAGGGATCCTCCCGAGATATTCGGGATCCTCCAGTCTTCTACCTTGACTTGTTATTCCACACGTTTTCTGACCTCTTCCAAGCCTTGATCCTTAAATATAGGCATGATTGACCCACGTTTAACTCCTGGTAGACTTGGTCAATATACACAGCGGTCAAATAAAGATTAGTGGCATTTCACCCGGGATACCGAATATATCCTGGATCCTGATCACTCGGGATCCTGAATATCCAAGATCCTGAACAAAAAACTAACAAATAAACATTAGTAACATCTGATCCCAAGATACTTAACATATCCTGGATCCTAAACATATGTGAGATCCTGAGTATTTCTAAGATTTCTATAGTACTCAGGATCCTGAATATACCTAAATACTTATCTATAATTGGGATCCTTGATCCAAGTGTGATCCTGGATATATCTAAGATCTTAATTACATGTATCTTATAAACATAGAATCTCAGGATCCTTAGTCTTAGCTTTATCCTGAACATATGCATGATCCTAGATATAATTTTCAATAGTAACTAGAGACTTCAGGATCCTGTTTCCTAACTATAAAATTTAGCCCCAAACAATCATGAGCAGGTTCAACAGGTATAATTAAAGGTGGGGATGGAGCAGAAGTTTTAGAAGAAGACTCAACTTTGAAAGGAAAAACATGTTCTTCAAATACTACATCTCTACTATATAACACCTCTTTAGTTGAAAGATTATAGAGCTTATACCCCTTCTGACCTGGTGAATAACCCAACAACATACACTTTATCCCTTTTGGTGCAAACTTATCTTTATGAGGAATAGCATTAGCAACATAGCAGAGACAACCTATAGTCTTAAGGGATGCATAACTAGGAGGTGTACCATGCAAAATTTCAAATGGTGATTTCCACTTTAAAATCTTCATGAGCATCTTATTGATAAGATGAGTAGCAGCAAGTATGCAATCACCCCAAAATTGACTCGGAAAATTAGCATGCAACTTCATAGCTCTAGAAGTTTCCAATAAGTGCCTATGCTTTCTTTCTACAACTCCATTTTGCTGAGGTGTGTACACCATGGACTTTTGATGGACAATACCCTTTGAGATAAAATAAGCTAAGCACTTATGATTAACTATCTATGTGCCATTGTTTGATCTAACAATTTTGACTTTTGTATTGAAATGAGTTTCAACATAATTGCAAAATTGAGACAAAACTGAATAAACCCGATCTTTTGTGTGGACTAAATAAGTCCAAGTTGCCCTACTTTTATCATCTACAATAGTGTAGAATTAATGTGCTCCATTAAGAGTAGGTAGCCTATATGGTCCCCACAAATCAACATGATTAAGTTCAAACAAAGTAGAAGATGTAGACTTTTGGAAAAAGGCAATTTGTGAAATTTAGCAAGCATACAACTTTCACAAGAAAAATCAGAAGTATTGAATTGTTTGCATTCATCAATATGTAACATCTTCGACAAAGAAATGTGCCCAAGCCTAGCATGAATAGTATTCAAATCTACAACCTTTTTAGGTAATGCAAAATTACTAAATGTTGGCTGATTATTAAAATCAAAAACATTGATTGAAGGACAAGAAAGATCTGAAGTGTTTCCAGGCAAAGAACTGCAAGTGTATAAACATCTTGAGCCCTTTCCAAATGCCATAACCTTTTTAGTTGAAAGGTCCTGAAATACACAAAATGAAGGGAAAAAAATGAGCAAAAAGGTTTTGTGTAATGAAGAGTTTACCAACTGACAACAAATTGAACTTAAATTCTGGAACATATAGTACATCCATTAACACTAATGAAGAAGTTAATGGAATGCTACCAACAATGTTAACCAATTTGGTAGTACCATTAGGTAAATGTACTATAACAGGATTTTTGAGTGTAATGGTTGATTTGAATAAATTTTTGTGAGGACACATATGATCAGAGGCACCTATGTCTATAATCCAGTTGTGGATACCAAGACCATTACTTTGAGATGATAAAGCAAAAGATCTAACATGTGAGCATATACATGCATGATGCAGAGATGATCCAACCACATTACTGGCATCCTGTTGTACTGGTGGCTTTCCTTTGAACATCCTCATCATTTCATTACAAACTGCAGTTACCAGTTGTTGATCCAAACCATAAAAATTGTTCCCTCTAGCAAGTTCATTTTCATACCCCATGTCAAAAGGTGTATCTGTACCACACTCAGCATTCACATGTGCAGCCACTTTGTTTTTTTTCTTATTTTTCTTACCTTTATACCAGTCATGGTACCCCAGTTTCTCAAAACATTGTTCAACTGTATGGCCATCCTGATCACAGTATGTGCACTGCCTTTGAACATCTTGTTTCACTTCATACCTACTAGGTCTAGTATCCTTTATTGCATTATACTTAGGCCTATTCTGATTTAGATTTGCAAAAAATGCCATAGGTTCAACTGTATGATTGGTT
Source organism: Pseudognaphalium luteoalbum (assembly GCA_963422505.1). Taxonomy (NCBI): domain Eukaryota; kingdom Viridiplantae; phylum Streptophyta; class Magnoliopsida; order Asterales; family Asteraceae; genus Pseudognaphalium; species Pseudognaphalium luteoalbum. Next base: position 13,074,206 of record OY730194.1, read on the forward strand.
ACCTGTTTTGTTTCTTCACTTGTTGTACAATGTAGTAGGCTTTGTTGACATTAGGTAATGGATCCATAGACAAAATTTGACTTCTAATTGATTCATACTCATCATTCAGTTTCATCAAGAATTGTAAAAGCTTAGACCTGCTATCTATTTCAATAAATTTTTTCACTAAACCACAAACACATTCTTGCATTTTTTGCACAAGTACAAAAAGGTATCTGATATCGCGTAAAAAGTCACGTTTTTACTACCGATATCTCTCTCATTCTGGAATGATTCTTGGAATTTTAATTCAAAAACATTACAAATCAATAGCATTATGCCAAGATAGTCAAAACAAGGTCGCACGATAAAAATCAAGCAAAACGGATGAAAAACGAAGATTCCACGCACGTTTGAAGATTCCAGACACCGGAACGAGGTTTCAAGACAAAAGAGCCCATCACCAACATCTATTTGACCCAAGATGTTTGTTTTCAAAATACGAATCCAACAGAAGAAGAATCAACTAAAACGGGCAAAGAACGAAGATTCTACGCACTCCGGAAGATCCAAACGATTCGTACGACACATCTAAAGTTCAGAGACATATTTTTGGGATTTCTTTTCATCAAAAGCTTCGTTTTTGAATTACGAATCCAACACAAAAAGAATCAACGCAAACGGACGCGTAACGAAGAAAACACGCACGAATCGAGAAACACAGCAACCGGCAGCGGACTGGTGCTGCTGGCAGCCAGCCGCCGCCACCAGCCAGCCGCCGCCGGCTGCCCGCCACCCGCACGGATCGTGCTTTTTCGTACTCTTGCGTACCCGGTGCTAGACCTTTTCCTACTTTTCGTACCTGGTGCCACTACCTTTTTCGCCTTTTGTACCTGGTGCCACTACCTTTTCCACCTTTTGCTAATGTGTGCTACCTTTAGCTAAAATGCACCAAAACTCCTCTATAAATAGGAGGCATGAGTTCATTTGAAACACACACCTCACACCTTGGAAGAAACACACACTTTCTTCTAGCTTTCTTTTCTTTCTTTCTTTGTTTCAAATTAGTATTAGGCTAGTAGCAAGGAATGTGTTTATAATCCTCGGTGAGGAACGCAATTGTAATCGTTGGTGTACGCTTGGAGCAAATCTTATTAATTCAAGTCTACTCCTTCTCGCATATTAATCTCGGTTATTTCTATCCTTATCTATCTTGATTAAATATGTATACTTTAATTATGCTAGAGATAGTTTATGCCATGATTAGCGAGTAGATTACTATTGTATTTGTTGTGATGTAGTTAGTATATATAATTGTGGGATGACCTTAAATATGTCGTGAAATAATATGACGGCCCCTATTCGACTGTTCTTTGATATAGTACTGGAAACGCTTATGGCGGAGTACAAATGTATGGAAGTCAGAACGACCGAAGGTAGTTATATTATGGATCGACATTATAAAATGGAAACTTTATGAACGGACTTATCTTATGATTTTAAACCTAAAACTTACATTCGCCTTTCGATTAACAAATGTGATTGTAACCTTGTAAAGAGGAGTCGCGAACCTCACTACTTGGTCAATAGTTATCTGTGTAAAACTATGATTTCAATTGTAACATTATGCGTGCATCATAAAATGCAATGTGATTACGTGGAAGTGCCATGAGTATTGTACACTTAGAATCACAATGTACTTATCATGTAAACATCGTGAAGCAATTGAATCCACAATGGAAACATCGGTAAACGATTAAATACATTGTGGACTACCATAGCATTTTCTGACATGGTCTGGGTTTAACTCTATGCAAAAAGCCGTCAGCATTTTAATTATTGCTTTTATTAGATTAGATTAGTTTAGATCAGATTAGGTAGGCTATAGGCTAAATAACCATTTACGAAAACCTAGGGATTTGTTAATTATATTAAGAAAGGCAAGTTTAAAATCCAATTTAATCGACACTTTTCCTTAACTTATGAAATATAAAGTAAGGTACGCAAGAAACCTCAACACTTTCCTTTGCTTACCACGCTTAAAATTCATTAATAGGAATTGATCAACTAAGTCCGAACATATTTGCTAAGTTAATAGTTTGCTAAACTAATAGTCCTTATGGTATTAAGAACGGTTAGACTTGTTGTGGACATGCTACTCTATTCCTTCACTCACGAGTAAAATGTGCTCAATAACAAGGGCCACTGACTCCCTCACAGGAGAGTGTGGAGAGTTGAGCATTGTCTGTCTGATCAGAATGATGACACCATGGTTCCTCGTGACATATTAGTTGATACCCGACTAATAGGGAACCTATCGGTTATGCCATAAACTACAAAGTCTAGTGAACACACCAATTTTAGTAAACGCTTCCCCTACAAGTCATCATCCCACATTATAAGCTAACGAACTCACAACAAATACTCCTTTTATTATCTGATTTACAATTATCTTTTATTCGCTTTAATTAGTTTAATTAATTAACTGAACCAAAAACCCCCAACGCACTCTTTTAATATTTACTAGAAAAGAAAGATTGATTGGATTCCCTCTGTTTCAATTCAGTTTCTCTTTAAGAACGACTCTAGGTCATACTTACCATCTACTAGCCTTTTGGTTCAGTATCAGTAAGTCACACTTTGACCCCAGCAAATACAAATTTAAAACAAACACGATCGCGGTTCGAGCGCCGTCTTCACACGGACGCCTCGCAACGCATCAGTATCCCATTTAGATTATGCAATTCATCCCAATATCTTTTGAGTTTGTTAAAGTAAGCAGCAATTGTTAAACTTCCTTGACTTACATTGCTTAATTCTCTCTGCAAATGATAGATCAATGGGCCATTACTCTGGCCATATCTTTCAGTCACTTCTTTCCACAATTCAGCAGCTGAATGTGCATAGAGAAAAGCTTCTGAAAGTTCAACAATCATGGAGTTCGGTATCCAGCAAGTGACCATATAGTCACACCTCATCCATTTTTGCATTTCATCACCTTCTTCACTTGGTTTAGTACATGTACCAGTTATAAACCCTAGCTTCATTTTTGCTCCAAGTGCCATCTTAATAGTACGGCTCCAACCAAGGAAATTGGTCCCATAAAAGGAGTATTGGTGAGTAGCGTGCTTGAATGATCAGATCCACCAATATATAATGGATCATGAATCGAATTTGTTGAATTCGATCCACTAGCTTGATTTCCAAGTCGAGTAGTTTGATTTCCATGCTGAGTACCTCCAGGTTGTTGAGAAATTGCCATTATTGATTAAGAAAATATCAATGTGATGATTCTATACAGAACACAAACCCTAATTTGTAAATTTTGAAAATTCACCAAATTCTAACAGGTGAATATGTTCAATTTTACCAACGGATCAAGAACTCAGTGACTTAGGATCGATGTACAAATCAAAATCGGATTAATTGAACGTGTTCTCTGATACCATATGAACGCAACGACAAAATTGAGAAAACCATTATTATTGCATTAGCTTGAAACGTACGCTTACAACTGATTTATATACAAGACTAACCACTAACCGCCTCTAACTAAATAATTACACTTTTAATCCTATACTTAATCACTAATTACATAATTATTATTGTAGATGAGAGGATAGGATAAATAAAGGGATGATAGACTTTGATATTGGGAGGATACAACATAAAGTGGGAGGATGGACTTTTAAGACAGAATTAATCCCTTTACTCTACTTGAATAATCTTCAATATAGTTTTCAGTTTGTCTACGGAGATGCTTCTATATCATGTAATCGACCGATAATCATGAACCTTGACAACCTATAAAGGGGCGATATGTATGTGGCATAAGAATTATGTTCCGTTAACTTGATGGCTTTTATTACATCTATTAGAAATTTTATTATAATCTTGTAGCACGAAAATAAACTTCAAAGGGCTTTACTTTTTACTTCGATGATGGGCAATTTTTTACTTTCTTGCAAGAACATTACTTAAATAAAAAATTCGATGCATAACCTTCACACCTCTCGAATCCAAAACTAATAATGTTATTATATCTTGTGAACGTAAATAAAAAGGTTAGATTCTACTTTTGTTATATAGCATTGACCCTTGATGAATTTCCAAAAAATTAGAAAACAAAATGTTTAGATTATAGGTATGTTTGACACAGCTAGCTGGTAGTTGGTAGCTGGAGCTGGTAGCTTGTGGCTGATAGCTGGAGGTGGTAGCTTTTGGTAATATTTGTGTTTGGCAGAGTAACTGGAGCTTGTAGCTTATGGTAGCTGGAGCTGGTAGCTTGTGGCTGATAGCTGGAGCTGGTAGCTTTTGGTAATATTTGTGTTTGACAGAGTAACTGAAGCTAGTAGCTTATGAATGTAAAATGACATAAAAGGACAAATATATTAAGTTTAAAAGATGATATATAATTACATGGAGGGTATTTATGTAATTTTATGTTCCATAAGCTACAAGCTACTTCCATAAGCTACTTCAAGTAGCTTATAGTTTTGGAGCTTATGGAAACCATAAGCTACTTAAAATTTTAAAAGCCAAACAGAACTTATAAAAAGCTCTAATAAGCTCTTAAAATGAGTGTGTCAAACATAGCCTATGAAGATCGGGTTGTTTGATATCTTTTGATTTTTTAGTTTTTCTTTTTTTTTTTTTTTTTTTTACTTTTTGGGCATGTGAAACTTGTGCACTTGTAGGGGAATACCGACAAGTTTCCTCGGCAACAAATAATACACGTCATTTGCTCCTTACTCGTGTTCACTCTTCGAATATAATAAAAGAATATTATCCACTACGATCGGTACCACAAATTCTATTATTAATAATTTTTGATAGTTGATATATAAAATCAAAAATCTACATGTAATTAACCCGTTTCTGTTTTAGATAATATTTCCTTAAGTTACTTACCCAACTTCTACATATACGTATAAAAACGTTGTTTTCTTCGGCAGTCATTGCAATATTGCATCACATGCCAAAAATTTTTTATATATATATAAATATAGCTTGATTTTGTGTTACAAATTTGCACTCTTCAAATCGTACGTAGCACCACATGCATGTACCTTTGTTTGGTACTTACTACTTAGTATAATTTTGATCGAATGACCAAAGAGAAATTGAGTTGTAAAACTTGAACCAACCGAACATTGATTCGGTTTGATCAACTTGTTTTTTTTTTATACTTAATTTGAACTATTCGATTTCGAATTTTAGACCATTCCAACCGAACAAACATCCCTAACTCTAGTACATCAATTCTGATTTTTGTGTATATACGTGTATTCTTTGAATTAAACGATGTATAAGTCACTTCTTCAACAACAACAAAATGAAAAAATAAATATATAAATGAACTAAGGACTCATTATTGGAAGTTTATGTGATCCAGAACCAGATGCTTGATAAACTTCATATCATATCTTATCATCATCAATCATATCATGCCAAGGTCCTCATCTTCTTGTTTCCGCGTCTCTATCTGAGATGCAATATATGCACACTCAATTTTTATTTCCTTTAAAAAAGTAAGTGCATTTCATCGTCCAAGTCTATCCACTATATATAATCATTCCCCATCTTTATGTTCATTCTTATCGACTTAATTATGTCTTTTGCTCAAACACTTGCATAATCATCGTTTCATCGTAGGGGCAGAGCCATGTAGAAATTAGGGGTAGCAATCGTTCCGGGTACAATTACGTTACATTTGAATATATTTATTTTAATTTTGGAAATTATGCCAATTAACTAAGTGGGTATAGTAGGGTCGGGGAGTATTTACTATTTAGAAACGACATCATATGATATCAGTGGTGTAACCTTTTCTAGCGTGGCATATGTGGGCGCCATATAACTTTATCTTCTTCTATAATCAAGGAATTAGGTTTTTCATATATCATTCATCCTAAAAGTATACACTAGTAGTTTTTATTAGCTGGTCCATAACTATAAAGACCGTACATTTCTAAATAAACACTGATCTATCACATATTCAAAGTAATGACAGTGGCGGATTTACCTTTTTGCCCGGGTAGCCCGTTCTACATATGAATTTATTGGACGAGCTAATAGGAATTCGGAAAACATGGATTTTTTAGTATTGCTAGCTGAAAGGTTCGTTCAAGTAGTTCTACTCATCAAATTGAACATACATATATATATATATATATATATATATATATATATATATATATATATATATATATATATATATAGTTTTGAACATATACATATATATTACCTCTTAATTAGTCCAATTGATTGGTGCTTGTATGGAACGGAGTGTTACACGTTCCAAAGTTTGTTCAATGTCTCATCCCACTTATTTCATGTCATTGATTTGAAGTATGTATAGACAAGTTGTGAACGCTACGAGCAAGTTCCTTTCTCTGAAGAGGCGCCTCTTCAGTTCACTATCCGACTCCAGGCAAATGCTTTTCCCGACCCAAAGTTAGTCGCAAACTATTGTGTGCCACCTTTGGTTAAAGTTTCTATCTTTACCACTAATCGTAAGGATATATTACTATGCTAGGTACATCGTACCCTAAACTTAATTAGGTAGTGCTCATAGGAACAAAAGCTTTAACAAGAAGGATCTTTCGTGTTCATTACATTAAGTTTGAGGACTTGAACTTACACTAAGTTAGCTGCACTACGTACGTGATATTTATAATTCGAGTTCGGCTATACAAGTACCTCTAGTTACATAAAACTCAAAATTGACATAATTTTCGTATTGGATGAAATATCTTTAATCTCTTAATCTCATCTAACCAACCTTTTATAAGTACTAATCATAGTTTTACGTGATCTAGGCCTACGTCTCATTTTTTTATGATCCCGGCCTGAACTTTATACGAATTCAGAAGGAAGATACCATTACGTTTCAAATCCTTTTTATTTATTCATTTATTTATTTATTTTGTCTAGATACAACTATTTAATTGCTAAAAATAGTTCGCTTTTTACGCCATCAAGCAAATTGATAAGTTTTTCCCCCTCGGCTAGTCATATGACATGTTAGAGCATATTTATTTTAAGAAAAGCTTTAATTGATTTGTCCTTAAAATGATTCAACACTAAAAAATCTTTTGGAAAGTAAATATGTTAAAAAACAATTGATACTTGGCCCACGAATATTAGTTAGTGGTCAAAAAGATTGAAACATGAAGTTAATAATTGAATAAAATAAACTATTGTTAAAGATCTCAATAAATTAATACGGGGTAATATTATTATTAACACTACATAATACTTTTTTGACAAATATATATTTTGCACAAAATTCAGGCTTTTGATATCAAATATACATTTGTTTTGTTCCCCTCACAAAACTTACAAACCCTTCGTGTGTTCCAAGGGGATCCTAACAGTTCGTATTATATACGAGAGATGATAAACCACTTGTATGACACGTACGTAATGGTCTACACGTACCACGTAAGTTAGGTTAGGGATGATAATTTCCGACACGACACGAAACTAACTTGAAAAAATAAAAGTTGGGTTGAGATTTTTTAACCCAATAACTCGTCAACCCGAAACCCGCCAACATGACTATTTTTAGGTCGGCTTTATGTCACCTAGTGAGTTTTTGGGTTGACCCGACAATCCGAATAAATTTTAAATGTAGCTAAAAATTTAGACTTTTTTTAAATATAATAATTTGATGTATTTAATGATGTTTTAGTATTAAATTTTGATGAACTTAATAAGTGAGACGAGTTTTTGGAATTTTATAAACAATTTTATGCTTATTAATGTAATATATTTGATCCGAAATTGATTCATTAACATAAAATAACCGAAAACATGTTGATCTCACTAGATAAATGGATAGTATGGGTCGGCTAAGGTTGGGTCAGGTTGAAATATCCAACCCGATTATAAAATCAGGTCGGATTTGGGTTGACTACTTCTGACCCACTAGCTAACTCGATAACTCGAACTGATCAACTTGATCCAACCCGAATGTCACCCCTGTTAGGTATTGTTGAGAACACGTGTTCTATCACCAACTCACCAATTATTTTTATTATATATGTATATATGTATAGTTGTACTAAAAGTTTTTACTATCGTACATTTTAAGGTTGTTAACGGGTGTGTCTGGTAATAATGGGCTGGACCTAGGCCTGGAGCGGGAGCTAGCGCTTGGACCTCTTTTCAAAAACCACTTCAAAAAGCTTCTTGTGTTAAGACTTATAGGGGCTTATGTTTCAAGAAGCCCATTTTTTTTATATTGCGAAACAAAACTTATAGTTGGGGCTTATAAAAAATAGAAGCTCAAGCCCCTAGAATCCCCTCATCCAAACACACCCAACATGTAGATTATTATCTTACTTTCTAACGATTGTACGAGATTCATCAACTAAGCGTTGTCGATCTTGCATATGATCATATTTCGGTGCATATCATCTACTTGCAATATCGATCTGGGTGATATAATCGTGTGATCTTAATCCAATCCGATCTTAACTTGTTGAATTATTAAAATAGAAAAGTACAAAAATGCTAATTATGTATAGTAAGAGGCTAAAATCTAAACCATTGAAGCGACTCATACTATTAAATTTGATCACGTATTTGACCTTTTATACATATTACAATACACATGTAAAGGACTCAAAAATAAGTAGGATATACCTATCTTGATTTCGTAATTGTGAAAACCAAAGCAATCCATAATCCAAACGAACAACATAATCTTCACGTATCATTTGTTCAATTCGACCGATCTGGTACAGTAAGATCTTAACCTTAACAACTTTTAGTGAATTAATTAAGCTTATTAAAAAAATGATTGATATGTTTATTAAAAAAAAACATACAAGTATGTAAAATGAAATGTACTACTATATCCATTGACCTAATCTATCAAATCCTTTAATAAAGTTAAACTTTTTTTTTTATTTTACAAAATGAATGATGATATATATATATTTTTTGGGAAAATCACAGAATTGATCCTTTGACCGTACCTTTTTTAACAAAATAATCCATTGACCAACCTTTTTAACAAAATACTCTACCTTTTGGCGCCAAAAGTGGCGCTCCAGGCGCCCACCATTATTTAATTCATTTTTAAACTTTAAGTCAAAGATTTATTAATATTTAAACCCATTTAATCAGCAATTAATATCCTTAATCGCATATTTTGGATGGACCCGGCGCCCCTCTGAGTGGACCTGGCGCTCCACGCTCTAAATGTCGCCACGTGGATAATCCCTACCCTAAGATGTGACATTAGCACCAGGGGATGGGACCGCGCGCCACATATAGGGCCTGGCGCCCCGCTTTTGCAGCCTTGTGTTTGGGTAAAGAATAAGCCGTCACATCATTAGCGATACACGTCAAATCCGACGTCCCACTATCTCACATATGTCAACATCATTAGCGTCAGACCCACTCACACATGCCACCATCTAGTCACAAGGGCGCCGACGCTAACTGTACTCACACATGTCACCATCCCGCATTATTTTATTCGGATAATTTCAGGTGTGAGACATTTACACGTGTAGTACATTATCAAATTTTTAATTGATTTCAATTAATACGCAAAGTGAGTGGGTCCGGCGCGAAAAAGTACATAAATTTTAATTGATTTCAATTATTTAATATTTGATTTTTTAGCGCCAAATTTTATCTATATCAATTCCGGGCCCTATGACAAATTTTATTTATATCAATTGCGCGCCTGATGTCATTGGATTCTTGATTTGTGGACGGTAGAGAGTGTAAAAATAATAAAAGAAATTATGTACATTATTATTATTGGTTTATTGTTGTGTTCTCCTTATAAAAAGAATGAAGGTTAACTCTTTTCCTATCCGTCTCTCAAAAACGTGTTATATTTGAAAAAATGAGTTCAAAGAGTGTTAACATTCTTTTGTGTTAGGGTGGATCGTGGGAAATTGTAAACGACGTGTATGAATACTTGCCGGTTGGATTACCTAGACGAGCCATTAGTTTGCCAGCAAATGTAAGACATTCGAATTTGAAAAAATTGATAGCTAAAAATGCTCGTTTAGATGTTCAACAAGAATTTAGATTATGTTATAAAATGTCAACTTTCACACACCCGGTTGATATTTTTGACGACGAAGATGTCAGTTTTCTAATGGAAGTCGTTCGTAATATGTAACACCCCATCTTTTACAACATTATTTAAATGTATTTTAATCGAAAGCGTAAGTCCAAACAAACTTTAACAATTAAGTTATAACACATTATGCAACTAAACCATAATATATAGAAAATGGGTGTTATTTAATTCCAAATACAATTTGGTTTTATTCCAAATACCAATATCAGAGTAAGCCGTCTCGTCAAACTTTGCATCCCGAACAAGCTTCTTGCTAATCCCTTTATATCAAAACCATAACCTGCAAGAAGTGAGGTGGTGGGGTTAGCATAACGCTAAGTGAGGGAATACATAACCAATAGCCCAACTTAGCATAACAACTTTGTTTACAATAATTAATCGTAAACAAAAACATCAAATAGATCGATGGTTCTTGGGGAAACCTTCAGCCAAGAATACCAACAGTAAACACATAATATCAATGAGATAACATCTCAATACACAACATATCAATGAGGATCGGTGGTTCTGGAGATATCATGATACCCGGGGATTCTCCCAGGACACTTATCGTCAATCTGTATGGCCATTACAGAATAGACCGATAGTTTGGTACTAATCTCATACGATCTAATTTCCTATTAACGATATGTACAAGGAAATTCCTGTCATCTTACAATAGTAACCAAACCCAACCAACATGTTGACCTCAATACTGATGCCCGAAGGCCAAATATTAAGTGATCACGTATTCACATATTCAATCAAGTCAACATATCAGACTAACCAGTCTATCAACAGTATTATTACTATCAAACCAAATTAATCATGGCAAACCAAAAGCAGTAATAATACAATTACCCGTTGTAACCAAACCTGTTACAACTAAATTACACTGAGGATTAAGATCCACTCACCGACAACTCAGTTGTCCACTCAGTAGTCTAATGTCACTGAGTCTTTCTCCATATCTGAGAATACAATAGAATACCCAAGTTAGTCACTTGTCTTAATATGAATATAACATCATACTAATGTAGTTACATTAAACAACTTATTTACGTAACTACAACATGATTCATAAGCCCAATTTCAATGATATTACTCAAATCACTATTCAATTACAATTCTCATTTCAAGCTTATGAATAATCACATTAACATTATTAGATCATAATCACTTATCAAGTTTACGATCATGAGGATCACAATATCATCTTAATCAACTTTAATTGTCACAACTAACATGATTAGAGCTTTAACTAGCTCATTAAACTTCAATATCAATAATTCTTCATATAATTCATCATGATTGTAATAATCATCCAATTCTCAAGAACACTTTATGAACAATTAATCAAATTATTCAATTTCAAGTTAGGGCTTAGGTTTTAATCACAATTTAAGCATTAACTAACAATTCTAACATAACCATAATCTTTATTTCATGAAAGATTAACTAATCCCAAACTTTCTTCATGAACACATACAATTTTTTCACTTCAAGCTTAGGTTTTTTACATATAATTATGAAGTTAACATTAATAAACAATGATATCATCAATACAAGCCTTAATTTCACATCAATCATACTAATTTTATCTAATACACAAAAACCCAATTTCTAGGGTTTATATAAATCAAGAAATCAACACTTACGAGATGATTAGAATGATAAAGAGATGATTTAATTACGTTTTTGAAGCTTAATTCAAAGTTCCTTAGCTTCAATTTCACTCCAAGACTTGTTTTGCAAATTACCAATCATCCCTGTGGTCTAATACGTGCGACCAGGAGAAGAACACAACAATCAAATGTGATTTAGTTCAGAAATTTTGATGATTGTTGATGAATTAGGGTTTATGATTTTTCTCTCCCGATGTATCGATCTCTATGGAATGTTTTGGATATTTCATACATATTAAACACATATATTAGATAATATGTGTACTAGTTTTGTCCCCTTTTAAATCTATTGTCTGGAACTTAAAAATTATTTGCGGGGAAACATTATTTTATTTTACCGTCAACTAAATTAAATTAAAACCGTCAATAATTTATTAGTCATAATAAATTATTCGACTCTTTTACCCATTTATTTTCAAATAACAAATGAACCTATTTTCTGACACATTAAATATTAATTCCCAGTCAGAAAATATTAAAATACTACTAGACCCGAGGAATGGATGTTACATAATAACCCATATGGTGATCTAACATTATTTGTAGTTCATCAAATGGGTGTCGGTAGTGGAAGCAATCAACCTCATGTTCTCGGTCCTTCAACGGGATATCATCCCCAACAGATCAACGATTACCCATCCCAACAAATAAATACATTTGACCTAAATACATACCCTACCCCATAAATAAATCAGTATCATACCCCTCAAAGTAGTCAGTACCCAATTCATAATCCATTCGTTTATTCACACAATCACATTTCTCAGCATGTTAGTGACCGTCAAGATTTCTTTCAACCTTTTTTTGAAGTCGAAAATGAAAAGCCTCAAAGTACAGTTGGTGCTAATAAAGAACATGAGGTTTACGTCGATCTAAATTATAACCCTATAACCGATCCAGAGGTGGCAAAGGAACTTGGTATATCCGAGTCTTCTAGTAGTGAACGAGAGGACGATGTTCAAAAGGGTGATGACAGTGAAGACGAAGATGATGTTAACCATGAAGAAAGTTGGCCGTGTGAAAAAACCTCATAAATCCATATCTATTATACAGTACCCAGAAAATATGGGTATAAATCAAAGTTAAATTCGTCAATCTTCGTAAATATGGCCGTGTGGAAAAACCTCGTAAATCCATATCTATTATACAGTACCCGGAAAATATGGGTATAAATCAAAGTTAAATTCGTCAAGTATAAAACAGAAGAAAGTTGGCCGTGTGGAAAAACCTTGTAAATCCATATCTATTATACAGTACCCAGAAAATATGGGTATAAATCAAAGTTAAATTCGTCAAGTATAAAACAGAATAACTAAATAAATGTGGATATAACTAAACAAATGTGGACATGTTACCTTAAAGGCCCAAACAAAGCCGGCTAATGAGTAACAAGTGCGCGACTCTGAAGTTTTACTAAAATGTAACGCCTGACGTTTTCCAAGCATCTTACGTAGTCTGGGGAAGGTTTCATCCCACAAGTAAGAACCCCACAGAAATTGGTTCCATGCATTTAAGTCTTCCAGAAGGACTAAGACACTATCTTTAACTGTATTCTTAACCTCGTCACCAGAGAACCCAAAATGAAGTAGGTACAATAAGCACAATCGGACATGATCAACATCATCTAATGAGTCACTATCTGACTCTAACACATATCTAATATCACGACCCTTAATTGAATGACCAACTCTTGATAGAAAAACTCTATCTCTAAATGGATTGCCAAATCTGTTAGGTAACCAGTCCTGGCGACCGAATCGAAATCCTGTAATTAGACAAAAGTCCTGGCGTGTGAATGTAAGTTGCTGGCCTGCAACACTAAACATCAAATAATCGACTTCATGTTCTGGAACAAACTCGGTCTGTAGTATCAAATGTATCAAACTCGGGTCTCGGTTATCACATTGAAGATCCAGCCATCGTCTGAAACACGTATTTCTAAATAAATGTAGTCTATTTGGGAATCTAGATAAGCTTTCATTAATTAGTTTGATCGAATTCCCAGGATTACATCTAATAATCAAGTGTGTGTCGTAATATATCTTCTGAAAACCCAAAAAATCCAGCTAAAATGTGTTAGTTAATAAACAAACAATATACAGAAGTTAAAAGAGAGGATATAAATTAGCTATAATGTGTTAGTGTAACACCCCCAAATTTACTGTTTGGCGGAAGCATAATTTGGGTGTTACTAATCAATAATCAAAGCACACAGATAAATAGCAAACGACTCTATATGCGTCGTTTTAACAAAATATACTAATATTAAAATGTTTACAACAGTTGAACCCGTACATAGCTCATTTTCGATTTAATGAGAGATTTCAATACATAAATACTTGTACAAAATATATTAATGCAAGAAAATCTCTATTGTCTGCATACTGACTTGAGCTATAGTAATCCTGAGGGCAGTCCAGATCTACTGCTGAGTATCTGTGATACATGCTAAAATGGGTCAGCTAACGCTGGTGAGCTCACAGGTTTGAGTATCAAATAATATTGTATGAACCGCAAGATTTAAGTACTGATTTGCATCCAGCAAATAAAGTTAAAGATAATGTATACAACCATGAGCACATAGTCTGAGCTTAACTCGAGGGGTCAGGATCACAATCAGTGCCTGAGCGAGGTGCCTCCACGAGTGCCTAATCAACACTCGTCTGAACAAATATTAGTATGTCCGTTTACCCAGTTAGTGCTTGCTAACCCGGACGAGGAGTGTCAATCCTATATGATATCATATACTAATATTCACGCTACAACGTATTACCAAACTATGCTGACGGAGGACTTTGAAATGATTAGTTGTGTAAAACTCATGTAGTATATGTAAATATTTGTATTTGTGTTCACATGTTAAAATAAGCAATGGATAACACCCCTGAGTAAAAACAGTAAAAGAGGGGTCATGAGACTCACCTGAGTCTTGATGTGTTTAATCAATTAACGTGAGTTGATTAGCCTATTAGTGATTGTCTGAAGACTTGTAACCTGAGGGTGTCCATGACATGCGATGGTTATTAATTTATTAGGTATCTTAAAAGACTACCTTTGTAGTTGCTCGTCCAACTAGAATGTCCAAATGACTACACTTTGGTTGATTAATCTTGAGTTTTGAAAATGTGTACGGCCCGTTGGTGATTTGTTTGTAATAATAATCCCACATTATTATTTTGATTTTCGAAAGGGGTTATACTTAAAAGTATTTATAAACTTTAGGTGACGGGGTCCGGGGGCAGCGCCCCTAGTTAGCGGGGTCCCAGGGGTGGCAACCCCTAGCGGGGTCCAAGGGGCTGGCCCCTGGTTGGGGTCGAGATGCCAAGTCATCTCAAAAATTTTTTATTTCTATTATATTTCCTTGGTGAAAAACGCACCTGGACTTGAATTTGGGTGAAATCAAGTGATAAAATTTTAGGTCTCGACACTTAGTAAAATCTGTGTTTTCTTGGTTCTGTTTCATGCGACACTACGCGCGACATAAGGCTTGTGTCGCTAGGTGCGACATAGTCTATTGTGTCGCAGATCATGTCTGCGACACAAGTCTTTGTGTCGCTAAGTGCGACGTCCGCAATTTAATGCGACATAAAATGTTGTGTCGCTATATGCGACGGAAAATGAGTTCTGCGACATAGTCACTTGTGTCGCTATATGCGACATAAGTAAAGGGTTTAGCAACATAAGGGCTTGTGTCGGAGGTGGCCTGGAGCCTCTGCGACACAAGGAGCTGTTGGTCGGAATTTGAGCCAAAAACATGTTTTCCGGCGACCTTTTGGTCCGATTCTTTTATCCAACCCATATTTGGACATTTTAAGCTTAAATAACCCATAAACAATTGAAAATGAGTAAAATCGGAGTGTTTCGAGTTTTGTCGGAAACTTACGAGTTAGCGCCAGAGAGTTTTGAAAAGATAGAAATGTAGATCGTGATACGGTGGTTCCTTTTCTTCAAATGAGCGAGATGAGATGATGGGTTTTTATGGTAGTTTTTGATGAATTAAGGTGGTGGTATTTGATGAGAGAAAAGAGAGAGAAGAAAGTGGATGTGTGTGTGTTTTATGAAAGTTGAAAGTGAGGGGAAAGAGAGGGGAGGGGCCGGTTATGGGGAGGTCACCTAGTGTGGCCTCTCCAACTTTTTAATCTTCTGCGTTTGTGCTCCGTGCGATGTTCATTTTCTCGGTCGTTTGAACGTTTAAATAATTTTATGTACATTTAACTATAGGTTTTAAAATACAAATGTTTATTCGATATTTTACTTGAAGTATTTTATCAAATGCTTAATAATTGAGTTATAAAATATAACTTAACTTGTTTCGTTTTATTTGCGTGTTTGTTATTTTAAATCGCGAAATCCTTGTTTGTCGATACGAATTTGGGTTGAAATATTATCTAAATAATATTTTGGATTAAATAGAGTCATTTTATTTAATAAAAATTGTTCACCAACGTCCGTATTTATTTGATTCGAATTACATCCGATTTGGATTGCGTACGATTTAATCAAATCGCATAATTGCATATATTCATCAATATATATTTCAATACATTAATTAGCCTAAATCCGAATTAATTACATGTATTAACAAAAGATTAGACGGGTGTTATAGTTAGTTACTACTACTACTACTACTACTGCTACTGCTGCTGCCGCCACCACCACCACCACCACCACCACCACCACCACCACCACCACCACCACCACCACCACCACCACCACCACCACCACCATTATTATTATTATTATTATTATTATTATTATTATTAGTTCAAGTGAGGCAAAAGAATAATTATCCAAAAGATTAAAATTAATAACTTTTTCTAATTCTCATAATCAATTTATACTAACATCTACCTTCTCAAAATTTGGGATATATAATCCAACACACGTAAAAATATCAATTGATAAATTACTAATATAAAAACATATAAAATACATAACAAGAACAAAGAAACTTACATTAACATCAAAATTAAGATCAAAATCAAGGTATTCCATCTTGTTGTTGATTTCTTCTTCTTCTTTCCGTCACTTATTCCTTGCTCTAGAGTTACTGGATTGATGATGATGGTGACGGTACAATGTGAAATCAAAAACCCTAGGGCCCCTGAAAAAAGTATGTGAAACAAAGGAGTGTTACAAAAAAATGAACCGGCGCCCATCAATTATTTATGATCCCCCGAATTACTTGTGATGATGGGACACCGGCGCTAATGATGGTGACGTGTGTGAGAGGGTGGGGCGCCTGATTTGACACCAAGGGTGCCGATGTGACTTTTGATTCCTTTCCTAAACACGAGGCCTGCAAAAGTGGGGCGTCGGGCCTACTTTTGGGGCGCCGATCCCACATATGGCGCTAATGTCACATCTTAGGGCAGGGATTATCCACGTGGCGGCATTTAAAGCGTGGAGTGCCGGGTCCACTCAGAGGGGCGTCGGGCCCATCCAAAATATGCGATTAAGGATATTAATTGCTGATTAAATGGGTTTAAATATTGATAAATCTTTGACTTAAGGTTTAAAAATGGATTAAATAATGGTGGGGCGCCTGAAGCGCCACTTTTAACGCCAAAAGATGAAGTATTTTGTTAAAAAGGTCGGTCAATAGATTATTTTCATATTTTTTGTTGGTGTGAACTGTGAACAATGGAAAATGGTTGGTGCGTCCCACTAAAATGGATAACATTTTCCTTTGGCCTTTATTCACTATAAATATATATTCCATAACGACCCAACTCTTCCTCCCAACCGGATAATGTTTTAATCATTTCATCATTTCTCTGTGCCAATGAGCCCGACGCTTCTAGACGCACTCAACGTCCGAGTCGTCGGATCCGGTAAAAAATTCCTCGTGTTTTCTCACGGATTAGGCACCGATCAGTCGGTCTGGAGTCGCATTTTACCTTACTTCCGATCTCATTATAAAGTCGTCTTGTACGATCTGGTTTGTGCTGGTAGCGTTAATCCTGATTACTTCGATTTCCGTCGCTATAATTCGCTTGAGGCTTACGTCGATGATCTACTTCAGATACTCGATTCGATTGGCGTTGATCGGTGTTACTTCGTCGGTCATTCGCTCTCGTCTATGATCGGAATCCTTGCGGCTATTCGTCGGCCGGAGCTGTTTTCTAAACTTATTCTCATCGGTGCTTCTCCTAGGTACGGCTTAATTTATCATATCGAGTTTTTACTTGAAATTAATACCGAATTACATTGTATATATCTGCTGATTATGTTAAACTAGGTTTACAATCGAACGAATCATCATTAATTTATGTGTTAGAACCCAGTAGTTAAATTCAATATGTCCACAGATGATGTTCGATCTGAATTTTCTTAATGTTGATTAAATTCCAGTGAGTTATAGAAATTCGATCCTCGGTTTGATTTAAAAATTATATATAATAAACAATAAGAAAGTATGAACCTTTTATTAATCAATCTTACAAATACTTTGATTTTAAACATCTAATATAGTAGTAACTTGTGTGCCTGTTTACTTAATTACGAGGCCTAAAATATTTTTGATTTTGTACCGAACATTAGTAAATACTACTAGTACTGAACTTAAGCTCGGGCCCTAAATATTTGGAGGCCCTGTGCGTCCCACCGGGTTGTACACCCTCAAAGACGATGCTGCTAATTTGTTTAAATTTTATAGAATTGTTGTTTTGATACAACTAATGCATAAAATATATGTTTAGCGGATGTCTAATCCATTCAGTGGTCGACAAATATCTAGCACATTTTATCTTTTAATTTCAATATTATCACTTCCTATATTTCAATATTAACAACACTTTTAGACAAATGAATCATTTTGACGTAATTTCAGGTTCTTAAACGACAAGGATTATCATGGCGGATTCGAAGAGGGAGAAATCGAGAAAGTTTTCCTTGCAATGGAAGCTAATTACGAAGCCTGGGTGAATGGATTCGCTCCATTGGCAGTAGGCGCCGACGTGCCAGCGGCCGTCCGCGAATTCAGCCGTACGTTATTCAACGTCCGGCCAGATATCTCACTATTCGTATCACGAACAGTGTTCAACAGTGATTTAAGAGGCGTGTTAGGGTTAGTTAAAGTGCCATGTTGTATCATTCAAACGGCGAAAGACATGTCGGTGCCAACATCGGTGGCTATGTACTTGAAGGAACATCTTGGAGGGCGGAATACGGTGGAGATGATGAATGTTGAAGGTCATTTGCCACATTTGAGTGCTCCGGCATTGTTGGCTCATCATTTGACAAGAGCTCTTTCTAGTTCTAGATGATATGATATGATGATATTTTTGTTATGGTTTTTGATTGTGGGCCTTAATGAGCCAAACTAATTAAATGAAATGAAATGACCATATATATATCTATATATGACTAATGACTAATGACTACTATATCTATAGTTGTATCCACTTGTGAGAGAATATTGGTGAATGGATATATGGGCATGAATAGATTTCGAATAATTTGTGGACAATGGGAAAAGGATAAGAAAGGAACTTCATGTTGTTCTGTCAGTGTTTTATTGTTTTCTACTCTTTTGTCCTTATCTTTACGTGTCCGTACAACTTTCTATTGTGGTTTTTAATGCAGATTTATAAAATCATAGGGAGAGGTTATTGTAATCAGGTTTATCATGGTGCTAATGGTAGGACTAGTGGCGTAGCCAAGAACTTTTTGTAGGGTGGGCCCAAATTTTTCTGTAGAAAACATGTAAAATGTAATTCATCAAAGTAAAATGTAGTCTTTTTACTATATCATGTTAAATGCTATTCATCGGTGAATATGATAGAGGTTTCTCGAACCATCAATATTGACAATAATTCGAAGTATATTGGAAATGCTTAGAGCACTGGGTGTGGTAACACTGTCTTCACAGTGTTTTTGGTGTTGTGTTGTGAGTTAAAATTCTGTGGTGTGGTAACAGTGTTTTGGACAGTGTTGTGGACAGTGTTATAAAGTTTTTTATTATTTGTTTTTATTGTTTTGTAAAGGAAAAAGGGTAAAAAGAAAAAAAAAATAGAAAACGTCGCATGTTAAGCCGTTGAAAATCAAACGCTGGACAAAAACGCCGTCAAAAACGCTGTGAAAAACGCCGTCTCGGTGTCGAAAAACGCCGTTGAACGGCGTTGTGGATGAAAAACATTGAAAAAAAACCCTCCACACCCGGTGCTCTTAACAATACAAAAAAGAAGAGTAATTCGAAATATTGTGTACTTGGTGATGACCATAATTAATAACTATTGGAATCATTAAATGATCATATGTTGAAGATAATTGATGAATATCTTTTACAAACAAATATTACTGATTACCAAATAGAAAAAGGATAATTGTATATTTTAGGAATGCAAAAGGTACATGTTAACTGATACTCCTTATAATGAATGCATAAATCATAAAAATTACTCCGTACTAGAGTAAAGAAAATAAAAAGGATTGAGAGATATATGAAGTTACTATTAGAGTTCTGCAATTTATTATGAGTTTGTGATCAAATTTGGGTGGGCCTAAACTAACCATAACAATGAAATAAGGTAAATTTACATGTAAATACGTTAATAACTTTTCGTTTAAGGTGGTCCATGGCCCATCTAACATTGAACGTAGCTACGCCTCTGGGTAGGACAACATCTGGGCCTTTGGACGTAATAAAGCATGAATCGTAAATATGTTGAAATTGGGTGGCATTGATGAAAAAGACAAAATTGAGAGTCAAATCCACGCGAGCTAGCTGGGTTCTCAATTTTTCATCCCTGTTGATTTTTTTTATCCCCTAGCTTCATTTAATCTGCCATACCTATAACATGATTAGGATTTCAGTATAATAAATTGGATATATAAATTAATCTGTTTATTCTCTTTAATTTGAAACCCTTTTTGGTATATTTTGATTTTTTTTTTATATATAATGTATTTGATACACACTTTAACTATAACTATAATACATAAAAGTTAACTATTATGCTTAGGAGTTAAGTTCAAATGAAAATAAAATTTTTGGTGAGAATAGAGGAATCAATAAGAATGTACCATATATCATAATACTTATTTTTCTCTACGATTTTAAAAATCAAATATATTACAAAGGTTAAGTCGGAAAATTATAAAAATTGCACCATAATAATCAGTGTGTAGTTCTCTTCGATTAGAGATGTTACAAGGTATACTTTCGACGATTTTTTTTGTTTTTGAGTTTTACAAATTGTACAAAATTAGTACCACATGTAGTACTCGCTGGTACCACATGTTTTACTAGCCGGTATTATATGTGTTACCCGCCGGTACCACATGTGTAACCCGCCGGTAACACATGTGTTACCCGCCGGTACCACACGTGTTTATCGTTTTCAAAACCCATCGAAGAATGAAAAAAAAAGTTCTTCGAAAGTATACATTGTCACATCTCTAATCGAAGAGAATTAAACACTGATTATTATGGTGTAGTTTTTTTGTAATTTTTTGACTTACCGTTTGAGAGATATTTAATTTTTAAAAATGTAAGGAAAGTGAGGTTAGTGACACATAGCACATTTATATTGGTTCCTTCATTCTCACTAAAAAGTGTTGTACTTATTTGAACTTTAATCTTATCATTAGTATTAGAATTACTCAATTTATGTGTAATTTTTAACATATCTTTCATATAACTTAATCTTTTCGGGTAGGGTTCACAGGAGCAGGGAGGTAAGGAGGAACATGGAAAGCTACTTTCTGACCAAACAAGGACTGACACGTGTCAGACGCGTCCCCACTTGTCAGGTCATCCAGGGACTATTTTGCAAATTCAAAAAATTTAAGGACTAGCATGAAAAAGTGCCCAAAATTTTTCAAAAACTTTAAAAAATTATTTATTCAGAAAACCTTATATGTCGCACCCCCAAATTCGGATTGCGGAAGCGAATCGGGTCGAGGCACGACTAATCAATAATCACAGCACAAAGATATAATGAACGACTCTATATGCGTCGTTTTACAACTTGTATTGTTAAAATCAAAGTTTACATCAAAATATAGTTTGCATTAGCTCAGTTGAAATTGAGAGATTTACATACATAATTAATTTATACAAAATATAATAAAGCAGCTAAATCTATGAATGTTTGCATGCTGACACGAGCTAATGATTCCTGATTTGGGCAGTCCACTCTACTGTTGTGTACCTGTGATACATGCTAAAATGGGTCAGCGAAACGCTGGTGAGATCACAGGTTTGTATGTCAACACATATTGCAAGAACGACAAGATTTAATTGAATTTAAATTGCAATTAAGCAAAATAAAAGTTTTACAGCCATGAGCATATAGTATGAGCTTAACTTGAGGTGTCAGGTCCACATTTAAGGTATCCTGATCGAGGTGTCTCCCATGAGTGCCTAATCTACACTCGTCTGAACAAATATTAGTACATTCGTTTACCCAGTTAGTGCATGCTAACCCGGACGAGGAGGGTCAATCCTATATGGTACCATACATTAACATTCACGCTACAAAAGTATTACCAAACTATGCTATGGAGGGCTTTAAAAATGATTAGTGTGAAAACTCATGTAGTACATATCGAGGTTTTAGTACTTGCGTTCATATGTAAAACAAATAGAGCAATGTATCCACCCCTGAGTGAAAAACAATAAAAGAGGGGCCATGAGACTCTGAGTCTTGAGAGTTTAAATAATTAAACTTGAGTTGATTAGCCGAGAATCGATGTCCGAAGACTTGTAACCTGAGAGTGTCCACGACACGCGATGGTTATAAATGTGAGCAGGTATCTATAAAGATTACCTTTGTAGTTGTTCTTTCAACTAGAATGTCCAAATTACTATGATTTGATTGATTTATTTATGTTTTGAAAATGTGTACCGCCCGTTGGTGATTGTTTGTAATAATAATGGTCTCAACAATATCATTATGATTTCGAAGCGTTTATACTTAAAAGTATGTTCGAATGTGTTTTAGAAGTCGTATCGTATAAAGGTTTGAGGTTATACAAGTTTTACACTTAGTATAGAAATGAGTTGTAAACTTTCTGTTTTTAACGACACTAGGCTAGTGTCGCATGTAAGGCGACACAAAGGTCAGTGTCGCTATATGCGACATTCAATTGATTTTAGCGACACTATGGTCAGTGTCGCTATATGCGACATTCAATTGGGTAGCGACACTAGGGTCAGTGTCGCTATATACGACACTCAATTGGTTTTGGCGACACTAGGCTAGTGTCGCTATAGGATCTGAGCCTTTAGCGACACTAAGGGCCTGATCGGATTGAGGCTCGGGTTTGTGGTCAAACGACCCCGGTTTGACCCAATACTTTTACACAAGATTTAGAATGGTTACTAGAGTTCACAAAAATTATTTGTTTGTGTCGGTTGTGTTCGAGAAGTCGTTTTCTTTAAAATGGTCAAAACCGACATTTTCCAACAATGTTCCAAAATCGAGTTTTAAACATATATTTGTATATTTCTAGCATAGATAAACAACATAGAAGTGAAAATGGGTGAAATATAAGAGTTTCGAGATTTATCGGAAACTTACGAATCGTCGTGAGAGAAATCCGAAAAGATAGGATTGTAGATCGTGACGCCGTGAGTCTTTTTCTCTAAATGAGTCTTGCGATTTGAGGTTGTGTGGTGGTGCTTTTTGGTGGATTTAGGTGGTGGTGGTGTGGTTGTGAAGTTGGGTGGGAGAAAAGAGAGAGAGAAATGGTGGAAAATGATGAAATGTGTGTATTGTGTGGAGGGAAATGGGGTGGGGCTTGATCCCCCTCGCCCTTGGCTGATTTTGTGGGGGCCTCACTGAGGTGGGTGTCTCAAACTTTTATCTCATGTGTTTGTGTTTCGTACGGTGCTCGTTTCTCCAATCGTTTAAACGTTAATTAATTATTTTATACGTTTAAATATACGTTTTAAAATACAAATGGTTATTCAATATTTTTGTTGAAGTATTTTAACAATTACTTGTAGTTGAGTTGTAAAATATATCTTAAATTGTTTCGTTTGTTTGCGCATTTAACATTTTAATTGCGTAGACGTTTATTTGTACAATCCGAAATAATTACGAAATATTATCAAAATAATATTTTGAATAAAATAGTGTTATTAAATAATGTTATATTATTTAATAAAATTGTTCACCAACGTCCGTATTAATTGAATCGAATTACATTCGATTTGAATTGCGTACGATTTAGTCAAATCGCATAATTGTATATATTCCACAATATATATTTTGATACATTAATTAGCCTAACACAGAACAAATTACATGTATTAACAGTTGATTAGGCCTTAATCATTAGTCCTAATTTGACGGGTGTCACATTCTCCCCCTGTTAGAAGAATTTCGTCTCGAAATTTAGTTCGAAGTCGTGTTTAGAGTAGTTTCAGCGAATAACTGAGGATACTTGAATCGCATTTGGTCTTCTCGTTCTCAAGTAAATTCCGGCCCACGCCGCGAATTCCACCTGACCTTGACGATGGGAATACGACTTTATTTAAGTTGTTTAACCTCACGGTCCATGATTTCGGCGGGTTCTTCAACAAAATGAAGTTTGTTGTCGATATGAATTTCATCGATTGGAATGATAAGGTTCTCATCAGACAGACATTTCTTCAAGTTAGAAATGTGAAAAATGGGGTGCACGGTGCTGAGCTCGGGTGGCAGCTGCAATCGATATGCCACTGGACCAATCCTCTTGAGGATCTCAAAAGGTCCAATGTATCTGGGGTTTAGTTTTCCGCGTTTTACCAAAATGAATGACATCTTTCCAAGGTGAAACTTTGAGTAGTACTCAATCCCCAACCTTGAATTCGAGTGGCTTGCGTCTCACATCAGCGTAACTTTTCTGACGATCACGTGCGGCTTTGAGTTTGTTTTGAATCTCGAAGATTTTTTTGGTTGGTTCGTGAATGAGTTCAGGACCAGTGAGTTGACTGTCTCCCACTTCGATCCAACAGATAGGTGATCGGCACTTATGACCGTACAGTTCCTCGAAAGGTGCAGCCTTAATGCTGGAGTGATAATTGTTGTTGTACGAAAACTCGCACAACGATAGGTGTTTTTCCCAGTTTACACCGAAGTCAACTACGCAGGCTCGTAGCATGTCTTCCAGTGTTTGAATCGTTCGTTAACTCTGGCTGTCGGTTTGGGGGTGGTATGCGGTACTCATATTAAGGCGGGTACCCAAGGATTTCTGAAGTGATTGCCAAAAGTGAGATGTGAAGCGACTATCCCTATCTGAGATAATCGAGATTGGAATGCCGTGTCGAGAAACAATCTCTTTGATGTAGATTCGTGTGAGGCGCTCCATTTTATCGGTTTCCTTGATTTCAAGGAAATGAGCAGACTTTGTGAGACGATCTACGATCACCCAAATGGTATCGCAACCGTTTGATGACTTGGGTAGTTTGGTTATGAAATCCATAGCAATTTGTTCTCATTTTCATTCAGGAATTTCGGGTTGTTGGAGTAAACCAGAAGGTTTCTGATACTCGGCTTTGACTTTTGAGCAAGTAAGACACTTGCTGACGTATGTGGCGATTTCAGCTTTCATATTCGGCCACCAATAAAATTCCTTGATGTCGTGATACATTTCGTCGGATCCCGGTGGATAGAGTATTTAGACTTGTGAGCTTCATCCATCACCAAGTCTCGCAGGTTCCCAAAACTAGGTAACCAGATTCGGTTAGAGAGGTACCTAACCCTGTTAGGTTTGGTTTTGAATTATTTATCCATGCCTTGCAAGGCTTTATTTTTTATGTTATCGGGTTTCAGAGCTTCGAGTTGAGTAGGGAGGATTTGAATATTCCGATCAGTGTGAATTGTCATACTGAGGGTTCGAACTCGAAGCAGTTTCGTTCATTCTTTTCGAATGAGGCCATCGGCAACAACATTTGCCTTACCCGGATGGTATTTGATCTCGCAATCGTAGTCGGTAAGCAACTCGACCCACCAATGTTGCCTCTTGTTGAGATCCTTCTGATCGAATATGTGTTGGAGACTTTTGTGGTCGGTAAAGATTGTGCACTTTGTGCCGTAGAGATAATGTCTCCAGATTTTGAGAGCAAAGATGAGCTCCTAGCTCTAGATCGTGGGTGGTGTAATTCTTTTCATGAATTTTCAGCTGTCTAGAGGCGTAGGCAATGACCTTGTCTCGTTGCATCGGCACGCAACCGAGACCTTGGTGGGAAGCATCGCAGTATACCACGAAGTCATCGGTGCCTTCGGGTAATGATAGAATAGGAGAACTGCAAAGCTTTTGTTTCAGAAGTTGAAATGTTGACTCTTATTTATCAGTCCAATCGAACTTTTTGTCTTTTTGAGTCAGAGTCGTGAGTGGTTGGGCTATTTTTGAGAAATTTTCAATGAATCGCCGATAGTACCCAGCAAGACCTAAGAATTGGCGTACTTCGGTTGGAGTTGTTGGTGTTTTCCGGCACTTGATAGCCTCGATTTTTGATGGATCAACATAGATTCCCTGACTATTAAAAACATGTCCAAGGAATTGAACGGATTGTATCCAGAACTCACACTTGGAGAATTTGGCATATAACTCCTCGCGTCTGAGTAGCTCTAGGATAGTTCTGAGATGTTGTGCATGTTCACGTTCGTCGCGCGTGTAAATGAGGATGTCGTCGATGAAGACAATGACAAACTTGTCAAGGTAAGGTTTGCACACCTGATTCATAAGATCCATGAATACAGCCGGTGCGTTTGTTAAACCGAAAGGCATCACCTGAAATTCATAATGCTCGTAGCGAGTTCGGAAAGCAGTTTTCGGGATATCGGTGTCGCGAACTCGGAGTTGATGATAACCCGATCGTAGATCGATTTTTGAATAAAAACTCGACCCTTGAATTGGTCAAATAGGTCATCGATACGCGGGAGTGGATATCGGTTCTTGACGGTCAACTTGTTCAATTCTCGGTAATCGATAAACATCCTGAATGAACCATCTTTCTTTTTCACGAATAAGACCGGAGCTCCCTAAGGTGAAGAACTCGGTCTAATGAATCCTCTATCCAGGAGTTCCTGTAATTGATTTGATAACTTCTGAAGTTCGGATGAGGCTAAGCGGTATGGTGCTCGGGCCACAGGTGTAGCACTTGGCACGAGGTCGATTGAGAACTCAACCTGCCTTGGTGGTGGTAGAGCAGGTGGTTCTTCCGGAAAGACTTCTGGAAAGTCTCGAATGATGGACACATCCTCAATTCGTTTCTCCTCCGACTTTTTCTCCATGA
This sequence comes from Pseudognaphalium luteoalbum, assembly GCA_963422505.1. Classification (NCBI taxonomy): domain Eukaryota; kingdom Viridiplantae; phylum Streptophyta; class Magnoliopsida; order Asterales; family Asteraceae; genus Pseudognaphalium; species Pseudognaphalium luteoalbum. The sequence continues at coordinate 13,101,195 of OY730194.1, forward strand.
AGTGTGCGAGGATTGCCGGATAGCCTTTTCTCAGAAATTTTCGGGTTTTCAAACAAGAGATGATGTTTAGTCTCGTCCCACCGGTCTCCCCCTCTATGATCAAAGTTCTACCGGCGGCGAGAGGGATGCGAACGACCTTATCATAACAAATGATTTCGGCTCGGTGTTTGTATAACCAGTCCATACCTATGATGACGTCGAAACTTCCAATTTCAACAGGCATAAGATCGATTGAGAAAGTTTCGTTGGCTAAGTTTAAAGTGCAATTAGGTTTCACACTATCGGTTTCTATGAGTTTACCATTCGCTAGTTCTACTGTGTACTTAACGTCTAGAGCAACTGGGGTGCTGTCAAGTAGTGGATAAACTTCATCAGAAATAAAGCTTCTATCGACACCAGTATCAAATAGAACAGAAGCAGTTAAGTTGTTGAAGAGGAACATACCCGAGACCACATTAGGGTCTTCGTGGGCGTCCCTAGAGTTGAGTACGAAGGCTCTACCTCTCGCTTTGTTGTTGTTCTTCAGCTTTGGGCATTCATTCCTGAAGTCCCCAGTGTTCCCACATTCGAAGCAGGCTCTGGGTTGTTTGGTGCTGTTGCTGAAGGTGTTGTTGTTGGATTTGGGAGCTCGGCAATCTTTGGTCGAATGCACGTACCTCCTGCAGTTGTTGCAAGGGGTATTGCATTGACCCCCGTGGTGGCGGTTACACTTGGAACAATAGGGTTTGTTCCCAGTATACCCACGTTTGGGTTCAGTGTTGGAGGTGTAAGTTTGGATGGCATTGGGTTTCCCAGTTTGGTTGGTCGTGGTGTTCAATAGATTTGCGTTTGTTGGAAAGGGTGGTGGATGCTTCACGACTGACAATCATCGCCATGAGTTCATGTGCAAGCCGGATAGGACTTTGGATGGTGGTTGGTTTGGATGAGGCAAACCAATGGCACCTTCCGTGCCCTTGAAATACAATGGTTTGCAACTGAGAAAATTCTTGTAAGAACAAGGCTTGGTGACAGAAGCAGTGTCAGAGGTGTCATCATTTCTCCTAGAGGTTCGGGGTGATTCCCGAGTAGACAGAGCTTCAGCCACATCTCAGGAAACGAGAGCAGCAATTTCAGCATCGTTGTAACTTTTCTTCTTTGGCGGCATGATTCTTCAAGAAAGAAACAAGAGGTACATAAGAGGTTGCACTAGAATGATAATTGGGGTAGATGTATAAATAAAAGTGGTAATATACACATCACAATGTAATGACCAATAATGTCGAATCATAGAGAGAAATTGTCAATTGATATTACAGAGTTAAATGATTACAGAGAATTTCGAGTTACGAGTTTCAAAAGTTGCAGACTTAGGTAGTTTGCAAAAGGTGCCAGGAATTGTTACATCCGGTCGAATTACATAGATCCTACAGAAGTACAATAGATTACTAGATAGTTACTACACTAATCTCGGTGTAGATTGAGTTGTGGAAGCAGTGAGGTGAGATGGTCCACAGACTCTGCAAGCCTGCTAACCATTTTGAGACCATCCTCGGTTTCCCGCAGGCGTGTCTCACATTCTTGCAACCTTGATTGTAAAACGGAGATCTCGTTTCGGTTACTGATTACTTGGTTATGAACGATCTCCATGGTTTGTGTGGTATCCTCCACTTGGTCGTGAGTTCGGGTCAAGGTTTCAGAGATGTCCGTCTGACCTATGTATAATTGGGCGATACCGTCTTGAGTTTGCTCCATCCAGTTAGAGCGAATATTGCGTTGTTCGATTTCCATGTGGTGTAGCCTGCTTTCGTGACGGTGCACTCGAGCAGCTAACACATGGACAGTGAAGTGAGCGGGTTCTTGAGTGTAGGGAGAGTCTTCCATGTTGGAATATCCTCCATCTGGTGTGGGGAGTTGGATTCCTTCCTCGTCCCTCCAGGCGTTGAGTCGGTCCGATAACCATCGCCACCGGCTCGTTGTTGTTTGCCTTTGGGACTGGTTATTGAGTTAGTTTGAGTGGGATATGGGCTAGCTCGAGGCAATCCAGTGTTCCTCCTAGCTACCCTTGAGTTTTGTGATCCATACGGATGAGAGTGTGACGAAGTGGGTGGTGTGTTTGCCATTTTCTAAGACAAAGCGTTAGAAAGAATGAGGCCTATATTCGTATATACAATATAGCCTAAGATTCGTAGAGATATATATATATATATATATATATATATATATCACATAATAGCCTATTGAGTGTCTAGCACAGACATGTTTGAGTCCCGGTTCTCTCGTGGTCAGAGTCAACTAGTGTATCCTGTTCAGTCATGACTCCTTTCAGATCTCACATCATATTTATTTAATTGTACATAGTTGATCAGACTATGTTAAATTAAAGTAATACAATGTAGTCACTGAACCTAATCATACTTAATGAGGAATACTGTCTAACGGTCATAGTCTAGGCCTACTAATGCAACCTAGTTCACTATAACCTTAGGCTCTGATGCTAATCTGTCGCACCCTCAAATTCGGGTTGCGGAAGAGAATCAGGTCGGGACGCGACTAATCAATAATCACATCATAAAGATATAATGAACGACTCTATATGCGTTGTTTTACAACTTGTATTGATAAAATCAAAGTTTACATCAAAATATAGTTTGCATTAACTCACTTGAAATTGAGAGATTTACATACATAATTAATTTATACAAAATATAATAATGCAACCAAATTAATGAATGTTTGCATGCTGATATGAGCTAATGATTCCTGATTTGGGCAGTCCAATCTACTGCCGTGTACCAGTGATACATGTTAAAATGGATCAACGAAACGCTGGTGAGCTCATAGATTTGTATGTCAACACATATTGCATGAACCGCAAAATTTAATTGAATTTAAATTGCAATTCAAAATAAAAGTTTTACAGCCATGAGCACATAGTCTAAACTTAACTCGAGGTGTCAGGTCCACATTGAAGGTATCCTGATCGAGGTGCCTCCCACGAGTGCCTAATCTACACTCGTCTGAACAAATATAAGTACATCCGTTTACCCAGTTAGTGCATGCTAACCCGGACAAAGATGGTCAATCCTATATGGTACCATACACTAGCATTCACGCTACAAAAGTATTACTAAACTATGCTTTGGAGGGCTTTAAAAATGATTAGTGTGAAAACTCATGTAGTACATATGGGGTTTTAGTACTTGCGTTCATATGTAAAACAAATAGAGCAATGTATCCATCCCTGAGTGAAAAATAGTAAAAGAGGGGCCATGAGACTCACCTGAGTCTTGAAAGTTTAAATAATTAAACTTGAGTTGATTAGCCGAGAATCGATGTCCGAAGACTTGTAACCTGAGGGTGTCCACGACACGCGATGGTTATAAATGTGAGCAGGTATCTATAAAGATTACCTTTGTAGTTGTTCGTCCAACTAGAATGTCTAAATTACTACGATTTGGTTGATTTGTTTATGTTTGGAAAACGTGTACGGCCCGTTGGTGATTGTTTGTAATAATAATGATCTCAACAATATCATTTTGATTTCGAAGCGTTTATACTTAAAAGTATGTTCGAATGTGTTTTAGAAGTCGTATCGTATAAAGGTTTGAGGTTATACAAGTTTGACACTTAGTATAGAAATGAGTTGTAAACTTTCTGTTTTTAGCGACACTGGGCTAGTGTCGCTACATGCGACGCTAGTAAGGCGACACTATGGTCAGTGTCGCTATATGCGACATTCAATTGATTTTAGCAACACTAAGGTCAGTGTCTCTATATGCGACATTCAATTGGGTAGCGACACTAGGGTCAATGTCGCTATATGCGACACTCAATCGGTTTTGGCGACACTAGGCTAGTGTCGCTATAGGATCCGAGCCTTTAGCGACACTAAGAGCCTGATCGGATTTGAGGCTCAGATTTGTGGTCAAACGACCCCGGTTTGACCTGATACTTTTACACAAGCTTTAGAATGGTTACTAGAGTTCATAAAAATTAATTGTTTGTGCCGGTTGTGTTCGAGAAGTCATTTTCTTTAAAATGGTCAAAACCGACATTTTCCGACAATGTTCCAAAATCGAGTTTTAAACATATATTTGGACATTTCTAGCTTAGATAATCAACATACAAGTGAAAATGGACGAAATCTAAGAGTTTCGAGATTTGTCGGAAACTTACGAATCATCGCGAGAGAAATCCGAAAAGATAGGATTGTAGATCGTGACGTCGTGAGTTTTTTTCTCTAAATGAGTCTTGCGATTTGAGGTTGTGTGGTGGTGCTTTTTGGTGGATTTAGGTGGTGGTGGTTTGGTGGTGAAGTTGGGTAGGAGAAAAGAGAGAGAGAAATGGTGGAAAATGATGAAATGTGTGTATTGTGTGGAGGGAAATGGGGTGGGGCTTGATCCCCCTCACCTTTGGCCGATTTTTTTAGGGGCCCCACTGAGGTGGGTGTCTCAAATTTTTATCTCCTGTATTTGTGTTTCGTGCGGTGCTTGTTTCTCCAATCGTTTAAATGTTAATTAATTATTTAATACGTTTTAAATTACAAATGGTTATTCAATATTTTTGTTGAAGTATTTTATCAATTACTTGTAGTTGAGTTGTAAAATATAACTTAAATTGTTTCATTTGTTTGCGCGTTTAACATTTTAATCGCGTAGACGTTTATTTGTACAATACGAAATAATTACGAAATATTATCAAAATAATATGTTGAATAAAATAGTGTTATTAAATAATGTTAAATTATTTAATAAAATTGTTCACCAACGTCCGTATGTGATGTGTATTGATCTGGATCCTTATGTGACGTGTATTGATCTAGGTTATTCGTTAGTGAATATATGGTTGAGATGTGGTCTGCTTTCCCTGCCCTCCCAAACACCCCTGCCCTTGTGATCCTTTTCTAATATTTTCATAAAAATATATATAACAAAAATCATGATTATAACTAGGGATGGCAACGGTGACCCGATCCACCGGATATCCATCCAATTAATGGTGAATATGGACGATCTAAATGGATGAATATTGAATATGGATATGTATGTGGATGATTAGTGGATCGAATATGGATGACAGTTTATCACCCATGGATATATCCATTATCACCCGAAATACATACACATATACCTATACATATACATATGCATATGCATGCATATACACATATACATTTACATGTCCGCATACATATAAGCCATAAACTATTATGATGTTTTTATTATATAAAGTCATAAATTTAAAATATATAATGTATATTTGATGATTTATTTTGTATTATAGTTTTATATAGGAAATCCAAATGCAAAATTTTGTATTATAACATCTTAGATATGCAAATAAACATAGAGATTACACATTTACATTTGCGAACATATATGTTTCCTTGTAATTGTAACAAATTATGCTTCATTAAAGACAACGATTAAATGCTCTTGTAACTATATTTCCTTATGTAGTGTTATATATATCTTTTAATTACAATATTTGTTAGTTTCATTTCATATTAGGAATTTTTTATAACATTTTTTGAATATCCAATGGACATCTATTAACCCGCTTAATCCATCGGATATGAATATGAATGGATGAATTGAAATTTAATGGATATGGATATAGACGTGGACGAAAATATTTAAATGGATATGAATGTGATATATCATCCGATCCATTGTCATCCCAAATTATAACTCTTTAATATGATATTAATATTAAAAGTTTTCTTAGATGCACAAAGTTATTTTTATAATACACATACTTAATTAGCTACAAAGTATTTATCATATTAACGCATAATTGAATAACAAGAGTCACAAATTTATTTTTATAAGACTCACACTTAATTTATTTTTATAATACACAAACTTATGCCCTAGGGTTTGATTGTTGCTACCATGAATCTTATTTTGTTGATCATCAACATCGGTATTGCGAATTTGGATGTTTTTATTTGATCTGAAATTTGTGTCATACATTGTTACTGATAATGAAATTGATTTAGCATACGATATTTGATGCTTCTGATTTTGATTCATTGATAATTTTATTGGTTTGTTCTTCTATATACTTGTTTATCTCAATTAAGAAAGACGCTTAAAAATGCATAAAAGTTTAGCAAATTAATGGTGGATTGCAATTTTTTGTATCTATTATGTGTATTCTTACTTTTTCCCTTATTTTTGTGTTGTTGAAATTGGCATATTGATATGTTGTTAAAAATATGGCATTTTCAGGTGTTGCAGCAGTTTGGGAACCTTCAGAAGGTCAGCCTGTCTCGGTGACCATGACTTTAATGGTTTTGAAGTTTAAACCAATGAGGGCAAAGTAAATCAAATCAATGTGTGCATCGAACATGTTCATGTAGAGCAAACCCGTGTTTGGATCAATGACTTCAGATGAGGACTCGAAAAATAATATTCAGTGGACAGAACATTTATCCTGGAAGGGGTATTAGATTTATTCGATCTGACTCAGGTGTAATATGTATACCGTTAAATTATTATAAGCATATGTTTTTATCAGAATGTGCTATTTATTACATCTTATAGGCTTATTGAAATTTGAAAAATACGATAAGATGGATTATAATGTCTTGTGATCTCATAAATTTTTTAAAATTAGCCTATCAAAATAGTTTCTGGATGTTCATAAGGAGACCGATGTGTTGTCAATCTTAGGTACTTTTTTTTGCAAGTTCCAAATGCAAGAGGTGTTTCATGGACTGCCATGTATCGAAAGCAACATAAGAAGGTTAGAATTTTTCAATTATTTGAGGGATGATTGTTATTTTTTGATATTAGTTGGTTTGTGATTAGTTATATTGTTGAATAATATTACCATTTAACAATTGTTCTTGCTTATCATGAAACGTAATAGGATATTGCTCAAGAAGCGGTGAAGAAGACGCGTCGTGCTACCAAGAAGCCTTATGACAGGGCTATTGTTTGGTGCTACATTGGAATTAACTCAGAAGAAAGGAAGTGAGAAACATAGAAGTTTATTGAGGGTTTGATTCGTTCGGTTTAAGGTGTTTGTTTTGTAGATGAGTACGAATGAAGTGAGACTGATCTTTATCATTGCCTTCTTTGGAAGTGTAAGGTTTGTGATTGTAATTAAGGGTTTCATTGTATACTGCATCTCATATTTTATCTTCCATTTTTGTTGTTTTTCATTTATATAAAAGTATAAATTTAATATCAACCTGAAAAATGCTACACATATATGAGAGAAAGGGTACTTCATCTTGGGATTATGAAGTGAGACACTGCAACTTCTTGTTGCAGTCTGTAGGATAGGATTATTACATGGACTTCAAGCTTCTTTGTGTTATTTGGCAATGTTGGCAGTTAATGATAACATTGCAAGTTTAATTGTGCAGAAAGAGAAAGGTTGTTGGTTGTGGAAAGTTCCTGTTGCACCAGGAGCAGAAAACATGTGATAACCGAGATGTTAAGGATGGAAATCGTACAAGAAAAGTCCACAGTAAAAGACAAATGTATGTGACTGAACGGCTTCAGAAAGGTAACTACCTTTTTAATTGTAGTTTTATTAGAGTTAGTGGGTCAGGGCGTAACCGTATACCGGTCAAAACAAGTATCGAAAGCAACATAAGAAGGTTAGAATTTTTTAATTATTTGAGGGTTGATCGTTATTTTTTTTTATCTTAGTTGGTTTGTGATTAGTTATATTGTTGAATAATATTACCATTTACCAATTGTTCTTGCTTATCATGAAACGTAATAGGATATTGCTCAAGAAGCGGTGAAGAAGAGGCGTCGTGCTACCAAGAAGCCTTATGACAGGGCTATTGTTTGGTGCTACATTGGAATTAACTCAGAAGAAAGGAAGTGACAAACATAGAAGTTTATTGAGGGTTTGATTCGTTCGGTTTAAGGTGTTTGTTTTATAGATGAGTACGACTGATGTGAGACTGAGCTTTATCATTGCTTTATTTGGAAGTGTAAGATTTGTGATTGTAATTAAGGGTTTCATTGTATACTACATATCATATTTTATCTTCCATTTTTGTTGTTTTTCCATTTATATAAAAGTATAAATTTAATATCAACCTAAAAAATGCTACATATATATGAGAGAAAGGGTACTTCATCTTGGGATTATGATGCGAGACACTGCAACTTCTTGCTATAGCCTGTAGGATAGGATTATTAAATGGACTTCAAGTTTCTTTGTGTTATTTGGCAATGTTGGCAGTTAATTATAACATTGCAAGTTTAGTTGTGCAGAAAGGGAAAGGTTGTTGGTTGTGGAAAGTTCCTGTTGCACCAGGAGTAGAAAACCTGTGATAACCGAGATGTTACGGATGGAAGTCGTACAAGAAAGGTCCGCAGTAAAAGACAAATGTTTGTGACTGAACGGCTTCATAAAGGTAACTACCTTTTTAATTGTAATTTTATTAGAGTTAGTGGGTTAGGGCACAACCGTATACCGGTCAAAACAAGTATCAAGTATTGGAAACTAGGGGTGTTCACGGTCCGGTCCGGTCCGGCCGGTTTTTGGCGAATATCCAAACCGGACCGGTAGTTGATGGTTTGGCAGAATTCAAACCGGACCGGACCGTTGTATAGTCCGGACCGGACCGAACCGCAAAAACCGGTTCGGTTTGGCCGGTTTCGCGGTTTTTCACTTTTTGCTAAAATTTGAAAAATGAAAAAAAAAAACCTTGAATAAATATATACAACAACACAACATTATAATATCATTAATTCGTATACGATAACAATAAGTATACTTCATCTTCCACAACTACTTCTATACATATCAAATTAAACAAAACATACAAAAATACAATAATTCATTATATAATAATACTACTAAAAATGGTAATAGATAGTTTATAGTTTGTTGTTGAAGACTAGACTACAAATTACACAATTTATATGATAAATAACATATTTTAAGTATACGTAAATAAATTTATATATATACGTTACATAATTATATAATTATAATATATTATATAGTAACCGGTCCGGTCCGGTTTAAACGGTCCGGTAATTGGTATAAACCGTAAACCGGACCGGGAACATCCGGTTTTGTATTTTTTAAACCGTGGACCGGACCGCTAAAAAGAAAACCGGACCGGACCGGTTTAAACGGTTAGGTTTGCCAGTTTTCATGGTTTTTCCGGTTTCATGAACACCCCTATTGGAAACATAAGATAGTGTTTTTCTGATATTTCAGTTGTCGCGATTGAACGGATTATAAAATTGTATTAAGTTGGGGACGTGGTGGTTGTTTCCGTTTTAAAGGGGCTGCATAGCATTGCATGCTAAAAGTGATTATGGGATTTCGAATAATTGGAATCATATATAGTTATTTTAAATTAAATGGGTTGTATGATAATATGAGATACTCTGAGTGAATAAAAATATATGCTATAATTGGATAGTTTCACTATTTCCAAACACTGGAGATTGATTATCTGTGACTTGGGAATACTTTAATTGGTTTCAAAAATCCTTCCATTGGGTTTACAACTCACAAGGAAAAGTAAGAATGAAGCAAACGCCCCCGAGCATTTGATTTATGTACTGTTATATTATTCACAAAAAAGCTTTTAGTTTTTCAAGGAATTGGAATTCACTCTATATGCATATGCAGATGTATAAAACAATGTTTCTGTTTTTAGTCAATATGTCATTTTTTTATGTATTGCAGACTAGATATCATCATGTGAAAAAGATAATTCTTGAGTTTGCTCAACATATTGAAGACCAGCATCTTGAAATTATTAGGAACAAGGTGAATTTATATTGAAACTGGCGTGTTCTCCAGCTACCTGATAGCCTCAAATTAAAAATGCATGTGAAAATTTTAGTTTTCCGGTTCCCTCAACACCTGGAGCATTTGAATCTTAATGGCTACCAAAAAATCTCTGATAAGGGGATCGAGGTCATAACTGGTGTATCTCCTTCTTTGAAAATATTCTCCATCTACTGGAACATTAGGTACTTACACTTTTATAACATTTTGTTGTTTCATTCTAATCTATAGTTATGCTTTCTGATACTGTACTCTGTTTCACGGTCACAGTTGTTTAGCATATCACATCTGGTTAAGAACTGCAAGCATATTGTTGATTTGAATTTAAGTTGATGTAAGGTCTACAAATACAATTAGCAGCTATTTATTTCTTTGTTGAAATATGCTAATATATGGTGGTATATAGGATATACTTTCTAAGTTGGATATGTATAGTGCATGATTGAAGAGACTTATGTGTTTAGTGTTTTATCAACATACTTATCTTGTCATATTCCTTAAATGATGTGGTTTGCTATATTATATGATAAAATGCTCTAATGTGGGAACACACTCACACAGGGTATATCAGATAAAATTTTGCAAATGGTTTCGGAGAATTATCAACATCTGGAGTCACATCAATTCACCCGGTATGTAATTTTGGTGTTGGTGGGAGGTTTGACCCATTTACATTTAAATGGGCTAATTTGGGTTTACGTTTTATTGTTAACGGGTTGAATCGGTTAAGCTAAAGAATTTTACCAAAAAGGGAACGTTTTAAATGGTTTCTAAGTGATCTGCAGTGCATTATCATTATCATTAATAACATTTTAGCATGACATGAATAGTAACATGTCCAATGAAATGGTGCCACATTTCAAAGTTTTGAAATGAAAAGTAATTAACAAAAGTGAATTTAGCTCAGTGGTATCCGCCAACCATATTTGACATTTGGGCTTCATGTGGTGCGTGTTGGAATCCTGTCATCTCATTCTATTTTTTAAATGTTCAGTTTAATTCACACATATATACATTAATTAATGAAGGAATTTAAAAATGTTTATGTTGGTTAATTGGTTGGATCAAAGTTGCACAAAAAGCGTTGCCGGTTCGAACCCAACATTGTCTTTATTTTTTATTTAATCAACCAAATAAGTTTGTTTCTTCAAATGCTTCTTTTCTATCTTTGGACCTTCTATTTAATTTTGTTGTACTAAATTATATTGGGTCCAATTACAACATTGTCTTTATTTTTTATTTAATCAACCAAATAAGTTTGTTTCTTCAAATGATTCTTTTCTATCTTTGGGCCTTCTATTTAATTTTGTTGTACTAAATTATATTGGGTCCAATTAGAGGTGGTAATTTTAGACCTATAGGTTAATTGTGAATCAAGTTAGTTAATATTTATGAGGGGATGAGTTTGTTGGGTCTCCCTCTATTTTTTATATGGGTCAAAATGAGTATTTAATATATCCTTCAATTCTATAACAATTAACCAACGGGTCTAGCGGGTCAATTTTTTTTTTGAACATCTTATTTCATTTTTTTTTTCATTTTTCACTCAAAAAATTGTTGGAAACCTGATGGGTCGATCCAACTCGAGACCTATTTGACTCGAACCCGTTTAGACCTATCCTTCTAAATGATCCATCTAGACTCAGACCCATTTAAACCAAACCTATCTAGACCTATGACCCGACTCCACCCGACCCATGCATTTTGCCACTATTAGGTCCTATAGATCTATATAGTATGTTTAGTTTTATTTCAGTAAACATTCTTAAATATGTATTTGTATTGACTAAATAAATGTAGTTTAAACTTTTTAATGTCATAATATTTGTTTCATGTTTTTCGGCGTATGTGATACAAATTTGAAAATCGATGATTGTGAAGGCTAATATAGCAATTTAACTATAAATTACCAAGATAAAGTTATTATTAGCATTTGAAAATCGAACTTCTTATGACTTATTTTGTTTGTATTATTATTGAAGTATTTATAATCGTGATTGTTGTTGAAGTTTGCTTATTATTTGTATCATTGAGCTTGAATTGAGGATTTTAATATGTGGGAAATTAGGAATAACAATGGGAATGAACGAGGATGATAGACGATGTTTGTTTAAGGGGTGTATATTATTTAGGATTATCATCATTATAGTTCGCATATTATTCATATCACTATTGTGTGTTTGAATTAAGAATTTTGATATAAAAGAATGACAATGGGAATGAAGAGAAATAATAGAAGGTGTTTGTTTAAGGGATGAGTTTTTTAATTTAGAAATGCGATCTTCAAAATTAGGGTTTCTCCAAACCCAGGTAAGGAGATGGGTTTCAAAATTGATTGTCATTTTGGTTGAGTTGTTGTATAACATGTAGATTACTGATGTATATTTGTTGATAGAGTAAGTCACTTTTATAATTATTTTATTATTTAAAATATTTAAATTCTTTTATCAATAAAAACTTTTGGAACTTCAGTTCTTTTTTACGAGCAAATCGATATATTATTTATTATAAACTTTTGAAACTTATATGTCATGATTAAATAAAAACTAATGAACAAATGATATTAACATAGTGTAGCCTTTTTTATTTTATTTTACATAAGTAATACTATAATTATTATTCAAATATATTTATTTGGTTGCCCGCAGCGGAGCGCGGGCATATTTCCTTCCTAGTTCAAGTGTATAAAAGCCTTAGAAGTTTTTTTTATCTTAAAAAGTGTAATTGGTTTTTTTAATTGAACTTATAAACTTACGGATACAAATATTCTAACCCGCATATCTTAAAATGAAGTTTTTATAATTATGACACATTACGTTAAAATCGGTTTACATATTTATTATGCACCCCACTGTGAATGAGTTTTGTTTGTGTTCTGCTAATCTGTCTAGCCATGAACTTCAAGTTTTTAATCTTCTATTTAGTCCATTTTGAATGGGTTTTATTGTAAAGGTTTGAGGTCTTTTAATATACAGATACATAGGGATATACGGATTTACGAACAACTTTGATATCTTTAACCTTGGTGTGTCACTTCTTTCTTATTTTTAACGACATTTTAGCGATCCTAAACGCTTTTGAGTTTCAAATGTTTATAATTTATGTACAACTATCAGAATCCAAGGTTGATGGCGCATGGATGAAAGTTGAAGCTACCACAAAGAAGGTTCCATCTTTATTATACTCTATTAAGTTTATTATCACTTTATTTCTCACTTGAAATATCATATTACAAGTACCCTGAAATGATGGTCTCAAAAAGCAATGCATTGGTGAGAAATCATAGTTTATGACAAAGAAGGCCTGAATATAGTAAGCTATATGGTTGTTTATATATGGCATCTTGATAATTGTTATAAAATTTGGGGGCTATATGGTTATTTAAGTTATGATAGTCAGAATTGAGTCACCAAAAGCTTACTGATGTGTCTTTTACCTTTATTTGCATCTGTGTTGACAAAGTTATAAATTTGGATGCCAATTTATACTCAAAACAAATAGAAATAGTAGCGAACAGTTGCCTTATTCTTTTATGTGTTTTTATGTGTTGTATGTATCATTGACAATTACTTGAACTCGACATTTTAATGTTTGTATTTATATTCATTGCTAAGTTGTAAGTTCATGTCTTTATTTGGTTTATTGATACTACAACATTTGTATAACTGATATTCTGATCATTACAAGTTTCATTAAAAGGCATTTAACACTCACTCATTATACCATTCTTGATAGTATCTTGTAGATATGGACGATCTAAGGCAGTTCTATTAAAGTCAAGGTGCTCGTGAAGCTGATGACTTGCCCACTAGGATACCACCTTTTGGAGTGAGAGGCTACGTGAATCAAAATATGAGTTTAGTGAGGTTTTCTTTTAAGACTGTTAAACCGTGTGTTGCCGTGAAAATCCGAAAAATATAGTGACAATGTCAGTCCTAATGCATATGCATATCGATAGACAATTATGGACCCTCAGACATGTATTCGCCTCATAAAGGTAAAATATGTATTTATATCGTTATCGGAAAATTCACATCATAATAAAACTTTTGTCTTATAATATGGCATAGCCCGCAAATTTTGCGGGTTATGATCTAGTTTATTTTTATAAGACTCACACTTAATTAATTACAATTTTGTTAACATATTAACGCACAAGGTACACATTTATCTCTGTGATACACATACACAAACTTATAATATTAACGCACAAGTAGCAATATACACACAAATTATTAAGTGCTCCCAATCCAGCAACACGTAAAAGATATTTGATGTATTATATCTCGGGATTAGTACCTGAAAATGCAACTAACTTATACCCGATATTTATTGTGTATAATCAATTTACGTATGTTATTTTTAATGCATCAAACTTTCAAAAAAAGAGTGTTTTAATGTAATTTGTTGACGTGTCAAACTCTCCGGATGCCACGTGTCACCATAAACGAGCGACACATCAACAAGTTACATTAAAACACCATTTTTTGAAAGTTTGACGCATTAAAGATATATAGCATAGGTAAGTTGGGTACACACGATAGATATTGTGTACAAGTTAGTTGCATTTCAAGGCACTAATCCCTTAGAGCCTTCCCAACCGTGGTTGAACCACTTCCTAACCACTCTTGCCACATCAGCTTTCCACCAACTGATTCAAAACTGATTCGTGGGTGCCAACCGTTTAACCACTTCCAAACCACTTTATTTACACTTTACTTATTGTAACACCCCCAGATTTTACTGATGCGCGGAAGCAAGCTTTGGATGTTACTAATCAATAATCACAGCACAAAGGAAAAGTAAACGACATCTATATGCAAACATTATACATTAATACTCAAAGTATTACATTAGTTGTAATTAAAGTACAAGCTCGGAGTTCAAAATATGTTTTCCTAGAGATTCTATTACATAACCCTTATAGCAAAATAATGCGACAGAATCTCCAAATTTGTATGCATGTGACTCGAGCTATAGTTTCCCCCTCAGGGTGAGCAGTCCTACTGCTGTGGTGTACCTGAGATATAAAGCTAAAACAGGTCAACCAAAATGGTTGGTGAATCTCACAGGTTTGTAAGTAATAACAGTTTTGAACACAAGGTTTTATCATCAGTAGTGCTCGAAGGCGTAAAATCGTGCCTTTGCCATCCTGCAAAGCAAGTAAGTTTACCATTGCCATGAGGCTCATAATCGAAGCTTAACCCGTAAGTAATGTGTTTGCCCCCGAGACATGCCCGAACGGAGCAAGCTGAGTAACGAATTAGTAGTCGCCCGGACCGCGGGCGGGGAGGGTCAATTCCCTAATAGATCCATTAACTATTGTTCGCGCTTAAGTACCATAAGTAACGATATATGATGGAGGGACTTCCCCAAATAAATGGTGAGAAAACTCATGCAATTCCGTTTGGTGAATATGTAATTCAGTACTTGTGTTCATAAAAGCAAGCAATATATCTCACCCCAATAGTAAAACAGTAAAAAGTGGGGCTGTAAGACTCACCTGAGTCGAGCCAGCAAGTGTTTAATTCAATAAACGCGGTGTAGTAGTCCGTAGGTTCCCTGAACCCGCAACCCTCTAATGCCCTAAGCATATAAGGTTGTGTAAGTAGATGTCTCGTAAGACCATCCATGCTAGTGTTCATCCCACTAGTTATGTCCAAACACTTTGATTTGTTTGCATGTTCTGTCTATAGTTTGGAAACGTGTACGACCCGTTGGTGATACGTTTAGTTTTAGTTGTAAATTTTCCGTAAGGTTTTCTTATGGTCACACATATGTTTTGAAGAACAATGTGTGCGACAATACTTATATATATATATGTCCGCGATTATCTAATTGACGATACCATGCGACAATAAGGTTTACTTATGTTTATTCATCCGACAATGGCTAAATACTCCGTCAATTACATATACGACATTAATAAGATTATCCGAGAATTAAGTTATCCGACAATTAAGTTTTTATCCGACAATAGTGTTTCACGGAGTACTATTCATGCGACAATAGGTGTGATTCACGGATGATTGTTCATACGATAATGATATTCACGCATTTCTTATCCGACAATGTGGTATTCACGGAATGCTTTATTCACGGACAGAATGTCAAGGTTTTTGGTCTGATTTGAAGTAACTATTCGATTAAGTAAAACTTAACAATAATTCATGGAATTTTTATATAATGTTCCCTTATGTCTTAGCTTTCCAAAACATATTTTTACGTTCAAAATGGTCAAACGACACTCGAGATATAATTTTTGAAAGGGTCGAGGGTCAAATTGTTACTTTCAGTGACATGTATTCAATTAAAAATTCATAACTTAAATTTTACCAAACTTCACAGAATGTGTAAGTAGGAGTTTTAAAGGTAACAAGATTATCTAACTTTTCCATGTGGTTTCATCGATTTTTGATGGGTATAACTCGAGATATACCATTTTCAAGTTGACCAGAGTTTCTGGTCAGATAGTACAGACCTGCTATTGTACTTTATTTGACTTATTAAAAATGGAAAAAGACTGAGTTAGATCTTAAGGCTTACATATTTGTAAAGTAGACTCAAAATACTTCAATTTAGAGCTAAGAAACGTTAGATTTCATCAATTTTTGGTTCGGTTATGACCGATCTAAGTCGATCTAAATTATTATCCAGTGGACAATGCTTTTACCCGATGGTTTATAGCTTTGTTTTTCGGTTTTTAACATGGATCTTGGACAATAACGAGTGAATATGAACAACAAGCACATAATGCTATGTTATCCAAGGATAAATGACGAAAATTAAGAGGAATCTTACAAAGAGAGTCGATCTAGAGCTGAAACAAGAAGAGGAGTCTGCTGCTGCTTCAGTTCGTGTTCTTCGAGTTTCTCCTTGCAATTTGGTGAACCAAATGATGCTAGTTTATGATGGGAGTGTTAGGGGGGTTCTTGGATCAGATTTTTGAGGGGTTTTTCGTTGGTGGTGGCTGCTGGAACTCAGAAGATGTGGAGAGTAAAGGGTAAGATATGGTAGGGGTGAAGTGGGATTGAATGAGAAAGTGAGGGGATGAGGGGTTTAAGTGTGTGGAGCCATGGACTCATGTTTGGGCCGGTTTGAGGCATCCCTGGGCCTCCTGGGCCGTGGGATTGGGTCAATCCAAGTGGGTCCTCGGGCCCGTGGGCTCGTTCCTTGATCCGTGTTACGTTTGTTAATCGTTAAGACGTTATATCGCGCGGTTTTAAAGGTTAATTAATTAACGTTTGATCATTGTGTGTATATTCTTGATATGTGAATGATGTTTGGGATGATTAATTATTTTTAAAATACTTGTCTTAAGCATCTAAGACATACTTTAGGTCTCGTTCGGGTGTTGGACCCGATTCGCGCGTTTTCTCGCGTCCGTTACGTTTTATATTACACGTAGAATGTTTTCACGTATGTTATTATTAATAATAATAATACCAAGTAAATAATGACCATTTTATCTTTAAAATAGGTTTACAAGTCATACGAAAAAAAAGGGTCACCAACAGCCGGAGTTTCGGAAATCCATCCGAGAAAATCGCGTAATATCAATTTATTACGTACAGGTGTATATCCAATATACGTTTTATTACAAGTAACTTAGTTCTATTACACACTAATTACGAGTAATTACACACAATATTAGGGTATATTAATACGCCTAAGTACGAGTTGTTACATTCTCCCCTTGTTAAAGAAATTTCGTCCCGAAATTAAGTGGTAGTAGGGGTCGGAGTGGGGTTTGAGAACAGGTGTGGGTATTTCTCGCGCATTTGATCTTCTCGTTCCCAAGTGAATTCAGGGCCTCGCCTAGAATTCCAACGGGTTTTGACAATAGGAATACGGCTCTGTTTCAAGCGTTTGACCTCGCGGTCCATGATCTCAACAGGTTCCTCGACAAAGTGTAATTTATCATCAATGTGTATTTCATCGAGGGGTATAATCAGAGTTTCATCGGATAGACATTTCTTCAGATTAGAAATGTGGAATGTACTATGTACGTTGCTAAGCTCAGCGGGTAATTGTAAACGGTACGCCACGGGACCAATCCTCTCAAGGATTTCGAATGGTCTGATATATCTAGGGTTCAATTTCCCGCGTTTTCCGAAATGAATGACACCCTTCCAAGGTGACACCTTAAGGAGTACTTTGTCTCCGACTTCAAATTCGAGGTGTTTGCGTCTCACGTCAGCATAACTTTTCTGACGATCACGCGCGGCTTTCAGTCGGTTTTGGATGTTGACAATCTTTTCGGTGGTCTCGTGTAAGATTTCGGGACCGGTGAGTTGTGCATCTCCCACCTCGGTCCAACAGATAGGCGACCGGCACTTACGACCGTACAGTGCCTCGAAAGGTGCAGCTTTAATGCTGGTGTGGTAGCTGTTGTACTAGGAAAACTCACACAATGGTAAGTGATCTTCCCAGTTTTTACCGAAATCAACTACGCAAGCTCGTAGCATATCTTCCAGTGTTTGTATGGTTCGTTCGCTCTGGCCGTCGGTTTGAGGGTGGTAAGCAGTACTCATATCCAGACGAGTACCAAGAGATTTCTGTAATGTTTGCCAGAAGCGAGAAGTAAATCGAGCATCTCGATCCGAGATGATTGAGATAGGAACGCCATGTCTTGACACGATTTCTTTGAGGTAGATCCGTGTCAAACGCTCCATTTTATCAGTTTCCTTAATAGCTAGGAAATGAACAGATTTAGTGAGTCGGTCCACGATTACCCAGATGGTATCGCAACCGCTGGAGGTTTTCGGGAGTTTGGTAATGAAATCCATGGTGATTTGCTCTCATTTCCATTCGGGGATTTCAGGTTGGTGTAATAGGCCGGAAGGTTTCTGGTGTTCGGCTTTAACTTTAGCACAGGTCAGACACTTGCCAACGTAGGTGGCAATGTCGGCTTTCATGTTAGGCCACCAGTACAACTCCTTGATGCCGTGGTACATTTTGTCGGCACCGGGGTGTATAGAGTATTTGGACTTATGTGCCTCCTCCATTATTAAGTCTCGCAGGTTTCCATAGCTTGGTAACCAGATTCGGTTTGAGAAGTACTTGGCCCTGTTTGGTTTGGTTTCGAACTGCTTATCCATGCCTCGCAAGGCCTCGTGTTTCACGTTTTCAGCTTTAAGTGCCTCGAGTTGGGCGATAAGGATTTGGGTTATCAAGTCGTTGTGTACAGTCATGACGAGTGCTCGGACTCGCAGGGGTTTCACTCGTTCCTTACGGCTTAGAGCATCGGCCACAACATTGGCCTTGCCCGGGTGGTAGCGTATCTCGCAATCGTAATCGGTAAGCAACTCAACCCATCGACGTTGCCGCATGTTTAGATCCTTTTGATTGAAGATGTGTTGGAGGCTTTTGTGATCAGTGAAAATTGTACACTTGGTACCGTATAAGTAATGTCTCCAGATTTTGAGAGCGAACACAACTGCTCCCAATTCTAAGTCATGGGTTGTATAATTCTTTTCGTGGATTTTGAGTTGTCGGGAAGCATAAGCAATGATCTTGTCTCGCTGCATTAGTACGCAACCTAGACCTTGGTGTGATGCATCACAGTATACCACGAAGTCATCGTTGCCTTCGGGTAAGGATAATATGGGTGCACTGCAGAGTTTTTGCTTGAGTAGCTGGAAAGCTGACTCTTGCTTGTCAGTCCAATCGAACTTCTTTTCCTTTTGAATTAGTGCAGTGAGAGGTTGAGCTATTTTCGAAAAGTTCTCAATGAATCGACGGTAATATCCAGCGAGACCTAAGAATTGTCTCACTTCGGTTGGGGTGGTTGGTGACTCCCAGCCCTTGATTGCCTCAATCTTGGCGGGGTCAACATGGATTCCCTGGTTGTCGATGACGTGTCCAAGGAATTGAACGGATTGGATCCAGAATTCACATTTAGAGAATTTGGCATATAGCTTTTCGTGTTTGAGAAGTTCCAGAACGGTTTTCAGGTGTTGCGCGTGTTCATTTTCATTGCGCGAGTAAATCAGAATATCATCAATGAAGACGATGACAAATCTGTCAAGATAAGGTTTACACACCCGATTCATAAGATCCATGAATACTGCCGGTGCGTTGGTTAAACCGAAAGGCATCACTTGGAATTCGTAATGCCCGTAGCGAGTTCTGAAGGCTGTTTTTGGAATATCATCGTCACGAACTCGGAGTTGGTGATAACCTGATCGCAGGTCAATTTTTGAGTAAACACTCGATCCTTGGAGTTGATCAAACAGATCGTCAATTCTAGGGAGTGGATACCGATTCTTGATGGTTAGCTTATTCAGCTCTCGGTAATCGATACACATACGGAACGATCCATCCTTCTTTTTCACGAAAAGGACCGGAGCTCCCCAAGGTGAAGAACTCGGTCGAATGAATCCTCTATCCAGGAGTTCCTGTAATTGGTTAGACAACTCCTGCATTTCGGAAGGTGCTAGTCGATACGGAGCTCGTGCCACGGGTGCAGCCCCCGGCACAAGTTCAATTTGGAATTCGATTTGTCTGAGTGGCGGAAGTCCAGGCAAGTCCTCAGGAAAGACTTCCGGGAAATCCCGCACAATAGGCACATCCTCAAGTCGCTTCTCCTCTGACTTTTTTTCAGTGATGTGTGCGAGGATGGCTTAATACCCCTTTCGTAGGTATTTTCTAGTTTTCATGCACGATATGATATTCAGGCTTCGTCTACCGGTCTCCCCTTGTAGGACTAAGGTTCCACCGGAGACAAGAGGTATACGAACGAGTTTGTCATAACAGACTATTTCAGCTCGGTGCTTGGATAACCAATCCATACCGACGATAATATCAAAGCTGCCAATTTCTACTGGTATCAAGTCGATGGAAAAGAGTTCGTTCAAGAGATTTAGGGTACAATCACGTATAATGCTATCAGTCTCAATCAGATTGCCGTTAGCTAGCTCTACAATGTATTTAGCATCTAAGGCAGAAGGTGTGGTATCAAGTAATGGGCTAAATTTCTCAGAAATGAAGCTTCTATCAGCCCCGGTATCAAATAATACTGAAACGGTAAGGTTGTTGAGAAGGAAAGTACCTGTCACAACATTCGGGTCCTGTCTGGCTTCCCCAGCCTTGATGACAAATGCTCTGCCGCGAGCAGGGTTGTTGTTTTTCAGTGTAGGACAATCTCTCTTAAAATGCCCGGGATTTCCGCACTCAAAGCAGGTCTTTGATGAGTTGGTGTTGGGAGTAGGGATGTTGGCTCGGCAGTCCTTGGTTAGATGCCCGAACCGTTTGCACTTGGCACATGGGCAAGAACCGTCGTGATGGCGGTTGCATTTGGTGCAATAGGGTTTGTTACCAACGTACCCTTTTGGTTCAGCAGATCTTGAGGAATAAGCCTTAATAGGCTCAGGCTTTTTGGTGTTGGTTTTGTTGGTTTGGTTGGGATTTCCTTCCCATTTGCGTTTGTGATTTCCGGCAGCTGAAGAGGTGGTTCCACGGCGGACAGAGTTTGCCGTGAGTTCATGGGCCATACGGATGGCGCTTTGAATGGTTCCTGGTTTGGATGAAGTTACCAGGTCTTGGATCCTGTTGGGGAGTCCATCAAGGTATTTCTCGATCCTCTTGTACTCAGGATCGACCATGGTTGGGCACAGAAGTGCCAGTTGGTGGAAGCGGTTGGTGTATCCAGTGATATCATCACCCTGCATCTTGTGATTCCAGAATTCTATTTCTAGCTGCTTCAGTTCCTCTCTGGGACAGTACTCATTCCTCAGCATGTTTTTCATTTCTTCCCATGGAAGTTTGTAGGCAGTAGCAATGCCC
The DNA here is from genome assembly GCA_963422505.1 of Pseudognaphalium luteoalbum. Classification (NCBI taxonomy): domain Eukaryota; kingdom Viridiplantae; phylum Streptophyta; class Magnoliopsida; order Asterales; family Asteraceae; genus Pseudognaphalium; species Pseudognaphalium luteoalbum. The sequence goes on from OY730194.1 coordinate 13,122,747, forward strand.
ACAGTTTGGGCATAGGTATTCCACCATGTTAGGGCGACGTCAGAAAAAGTGCAAGCTGAGAACTTGACCTTGTCTTCTTCAGCGCAGTTACAGATGAGGAATACAGATTCTATCTTCTCGATCCAGCGTACTAGACCGATTGCCCCTTCTGTACCCTTGAATTCGTGAGGTCCACAGCCTCTGAACTCCTTGTAGGTGCAAGGTTTGGTAGTAGGAGTGGGAGTGGTGCCCGTGTTTGTGGTGTCTTCGCTTCTTCGTGACTGTTCGGCAGCTAATGCTTCGGCTACCCTTTGCGATGAGATTCGGTTGAGGTCGGCCTCGGAGTACATTTGCTTACGTGGCGACATGGTTTTCTGAATAAAAGGTGGAGAAAATTGTAAGATTTCTGTCATGACAATGTTGATGGAGTTAGGTAATTGAAGTTGATACTGATTCGAAATGTTTCGGAGGGGTGCATGACGTATTGCGTGGCGTGTTTGCCATTCAGAGGCAAGGAGTTAGAAATAGTAAGGCTTACGTAACACAGCCTAAGATATCGAACAGAAGTAAGGCCTATCTATGTATATAAGTATATATCACATAATAGCCTAGGGTGTCTAATCACAGACATGTTTGAGTCCCGGTTTCTCTCGTGGTCAGAGTCAACTAGTGTACCCGTTTCAGTCATGATTCTTTTCAGATCTCACATCATATTCCTTTAATTGTACATAGTTGATCAGGCTATGTTAAATTAAACCAATATCATGTAGTCACTGAACCTAATCATACTTAATAAGGAATACTGCCTAACGGTCATAGTCTAGGCCCACTAAATGCAACCTAGTTCACTATAACCTTAGGCTCTGATACCAATCTGTAACACCCCCAAATTTTACTGATGCGCGGAAGCAAGCTTTGGGTGTTACTAATCAATAATCACAGCACAAAGGAAAAGTAAACGACATCTATATGCAAACATTATACATTAATACTCAAAGTATTACATTAGTTGTAATTAAAGTACAAGCTCGGAGTTCAAAATATGTTTTCCTAGAGATTCTATTACATAACCCTTATAGCAAAATAATGCGACAGAATCTCCAAATTTGTATGCATGTGACTCGAGCTATAGTTTCCCCCTCAGGGTGAGCAGTCCTACTGCTGTGGTGTACCTGAGATATAAAGCTAAAACAGGTCAACCAAAATGGTTGGTGAATCTCACAGGTTTGTAAGTAATAACAGTTTTGAACACAAGGTTTTATCATCAGTAGTGCTCGAAGGCGTAAAATCGTGCCTTTGCCATCCTGCAAAGCAAGTAAGTTTACCATTGCCATGAGGCTCATAATCGAAGCTTAACCCGTAAGTAATGTGTTTGCCCCCGAGACATGCCCGAACGGAGCAAGCTGAGTAACGAATTAGTAGTCGCCCGGACCGCGGGCGGGGAGGGTCAATTCCCTAATAGATCCATTAACTATTGTTCGCGCTTAAGTACCATAAGTAACGATATATGATGGAGGGACTTCCCCAAATAAATGGTGAGAAAACTCATGCAATTCCGTTTGGTGAATATGTAATTCAGTACTTGTGTTCATAAAAGCAAGCAATATATCTCACCCCAATAGTAAAACAGTAAAAAGTGGGGCTGTAAGACTCACCTGAGTCGAGCCAGCAAGTGTTTAATTCAATAAACGCGGTGTAGTAGTCCGTAGGTTCCCTGAACCCGCAACCCTCTAATGCCCTAAGCATATAAGGTTGTGTAAGTAGATGTCTCGTAAGACCATCCATGCTAGTGTTCATCCCACTAGTTATGTCCAAACACTTTGATTTGTTTGCATGTTCTGTCTATAGTTTGGAAACGTGTACGACCCGTTGGTGATACGTTTAGTTTTAGTTGTAAATTTTCCGTAAGGTTTTCTTATGGTCACACATATGTTTTGAAGAACAATGTGTGCGACAATACTTATATATATATATGTCCGCGATTATCTAATTGACGATACCATGCGACAATAAGGTTTACTTATGTTTATTCATCCGACAATGGCTAAATACTCCGTCAATTACATATACGACATTAATAAGATTATCCGAGAATTAAGTTATCCGACAATTAAGTTTTTATCCGACAATAGTGTTTCACGGAGTACTATTCATGCGACAATAGGTGTGATTCACGGATGATTGTTCATACGATAATGATATTCACGCATTTCTTATCCGACAATGTGGTATTCACGGAATGCTTTATTCACGGACAGAATGTCAAGGTTTTTGGTCTGATTTGAAGTAACTATTCGATTAAGTAAAACTTAACAATAATTCATGGAATTTTTATATAATGTTCCCTTATGTCTTAGCTTTCCAAAACATATTTTTACGTTCAAAATGGTCAAACGACACTCGAGATATAATTTTTGAAAGGGTCGAGGGTCAAATTGTTACTTTCAGTGACATGTATTCAATTAAAAATTCATAACTTAAATTTTACCAAACTTCACAGAATGTGTAAGTAGGAGTTTTAAAGGTAACAAGATTATCTAACTTTTCCATGTGGTTTCATCGATTTTTGATGGGTATAACTCGAGATATACCATTTTCAAGTTGACCAGAGTTTCTGGTCAGATAGTACAGACCTGCTATTGTACTTTATTTGACTTATTAAAAATGGAAAAAGACTGAGTTAGATCGTAAGGCTTACATATTTGTAAAGTAGACTCAAAATACTTCAATTTAGAGCTAAGAAACGTTAGATTTCATCAATTTTTGGTTCGGTTATGACCGATCTAAGTCGATCTAAATTATTATCCAGTGGACAATGCTTTTACCCGATGGTTTATAGCTTTGTTTTTCGGTTTTTAACATGGATCTTGGACAATAACGAGTGAATATGAACAACAAGCACATAATGCTATGTTATCCAAGGATAAATGACGAAAATTAAGAGGAATCTTACAAAGAGAGTCGATCTAGAGCTGAAACAAGAAGAGGAGTCTGCTGCTGCTTCAGTTCGTGTTCTTCGAGTTTCTCCTTGCAATTTGGTGAACCAAATGATGCTAGTTTATGATGGGAGTGTTAGGGGGGTTCTTGGATCAGATTTTTGAGGGGTTTTTCGTTGGTGGTGGCTGCTGGAACTCAGAAGATGTGGAGAGTAAAGGGTAAGATATGGTAGGGGTGAAGTGGGATTGAATGAGAAAGTGAGGGGATGAGGGGTTTAAGTGTGTGGAGCCATGGGCTCATGTTTGGGCCGGTTTGAGGCATCCCTGGGCCTCCTGGGCCGTGGGCTTGGGTCAATCCAAGTGGGTCCTCGGGCCCGTGGGCTCGTTCCTTGATCCGTGTTACGTTTGTTAATCGTTAAGACGTTATATCGCGCGGTTTTAAAGGTTAATTAATTAACGTTTGATCATTGTGTGTATATTCTTGATATGTGAATGATGTTTGGGATGATTAATTATTTTTAAAATACTTGTCTTAAGCATCTAAGACATACTTTAGGTCTCGTTCGGGTGTTGGACCCGATTCGCGCGTTTTCTCGCGTCCGTTACGTTTTATATTACACGTAGAATGTTTTCACGTATGTTATTAATAATAATAATAATACCAAGTAAATAATGACTATTTTATCTTTAAAATAGGTTTACAAGTCATACGAAAAAAAAGGGTCACCAACAGCCGGAGTTTCGGAAATCCATCCGAGAAAATCGCGTAATATCAATTTATTACGTACAGGTGTATATCCAATATACGTTTTATTACAAGTAACTTAGTTCTATTACACACTAATTACGAGTAATTACACACAATATTAGGGTATATTAATACGCCTAAGTACGAGTTGTTACATTCTCCCCTTGTTAAAGAAATTTCGTCCCGAAATTAAGTGGTAGTAGGGGTCGGAGTGGGGTTTGAGAACAGGTGTGGGTATTTCTCCCACATTTGATCTTCTCGTTCCAAATGTATATGAATTGAATGATTATTTGTACATCATCAAAAATTAGTCATACACTATTTTTATGTATTGTTGTGTTGTACTATACAACACCGTAAAGCAGTTTTAGTGGTGTATGACTAAATTTTAGTGGTGTACAAATTACCGCCCATATGCTATATGAACCTTCCAAGTTCCAATACTATATTCACCGTAGAACCTAAGGATAAATAATATGACTGTAATTTTTTTTAAAAGGCAATATGACTGTAAATTGCATGATAGTTGTATGCCGCAAGTCAAATTTTTGAAGGTACTGTTGTATACCCTAAATTAGGGTTATTGCCAATCTATTAAATTACTTCAAATCGATTTGTAATGTTTATATTTTCAATTCACCGAACAAGAATTAAATTACTTGAAAAGCTTAATATAGACTTGAAATAATTAATTTTTTCCACTAATTTTGTTTCAAAATATTTTAATATCTTAATCTTTATTATAATTCATTTACATAAACTAATATTAGCATGAATACAAAATGTTTAATATACATATTAACTTAAATAATATACGGAGTACTAAATACAAAATTTCATATTAAAAATCAACGATCCATCTGTATACACAGATTTATTGTCTAGTACGAAAATATAAGAAAGCTTATGGATACGTTAAAAAATATACGATTTACCTTCCGGTACAAAACTTGACAGTATAGAATGAGTACATTTAAATTTTTTGTCAAACAACAACAATCATTTTAGTTATAATTAAAATTAATAAAACAGCAAATATATTCCTATCGATCTTTTAATTACTTTGTTGCATATCTTTTATAATAACTCCTACGAAACAATATAATTTTATTATCTACATTATTCGTGTAATTTTAAAAATAATATACACAACACGGATTTGATGTTTGGTAATATGGTAAACGATGAATCATATTCAATTAGTTACCTTTAACTTAAGTAAATTAAACTTCTAAACCTCTAATTTTAACTAGACAATCTAACGCACCCGATGAGTACAAAGGTTGAATTCGAGTATGATCAATATGTGAAGAGTGTCAAAAATTTAGGGAGAATTGCATATATGCCATTGATAAGCTTTAAAATATCAAAATTGCCCAACTCAATTTATAAATATCATATATGTCACCCTTTAATATAAAATATATCTTATATACCTAAAATTATAATTTAAACATTTTAAGAATATTGATAAATATAACATATATTTCTAAATTTATTATTGTCTATTGGGCAAATGACCCCAAAAGGTAACCATGATGTCAAAATTTGACGATAAAAGGAATATGAAATTTGTCGATGCTCAAAAAGGACTTACATTTTAAAATTGTGTCATAAAAGGATTTACATTATCAAAAAAAAAAATCAATTAAGGGTGTATTTATTTTCACATTTTTTTCTCTTTCATTTTTTTTTATAGATTTAAGGTAATGTGGAGCTTAAATCTCAAATATTCAAGTATTATGTGACATATTTAACCTAGAAAACATATGCTATAAACACTAATTTTATTTTTTGAGTGTTTAAACCCGAATTTTATTTTTAGTGTTAAATCCTTTTAGGGATGAGCAAAAAAACCAAAATACCGAAACCGAACTGGTATCGAACCGGACCGGTACCGACTTTTATAAATGGTACAGTATTCAATTTTTTATTTGGGGCCAACAAAAAACTGGTACCAACCGGTCGGTACCGGTTGGTACCATGCACATCAAAATACCTAAACCAAACCGGAATCGCACTGGACCGGTACCGAACCGGTACCAACCGATACAAATGGTATGGTATTCGGTTGTTGATTTGGGGCAAAAAAAAAACGGTACCAACCGGTTGGTACCGGTTCGGTACCGGTATGGTACCAAGCTCACCCCTACTTTTATCACACGATTTCAAAAACTTTAATCCTTTTATGGCATGATTTTAATATATTAAATCCTTTTATGGCACGTGTATAAAATAAAACGATAACTTTTACCTTTAATTGATTTTTTTTGACAATTTGAATTTTATGGTACAATTTTAAAATGTAAGCCCTTTTTGAGTATCAACAAACTTTGAATTCCTTTTATTGTTAAATTTCGACAACTTGATTACCTTTGCGGACCATTTACCCTTGTCTACTCTACCCCTCTTCCTCAAAAGATTAAATTTTTAAACATTTAGAGCCCTAATTCCCACCTTTCTTCTCCCTAGCCACCGGCTCACCAAATCACATAGATTACTTAGAGCACATGGAGCGCTGAATGGTGGTTCAGTGTTCAGTTCAGTGTTCTTGAGAACATTGAACTTGAACACTGAAGCAGAAAAGTGGGGTAATGGTTAATCTTGAGGTTCAGTGTTCTCGTGATTATTTTATTATTATTATTATTTTCTAAAAACAAATTAAATACATAAAAGAATACAAAATAAAAACAAATAACATTAAATTAAAAAGTACTTTCATACAATAATTAAAATTCCTAAAAATACATAATTAAAATACGATAATTAAAGATCCTAAAATACATAATTAAAATACGATAATTAAAGATCCTAAAATACATAATTAAAGTTCCTAAAAATACATAATAAAAATATGATAATTTGAAAATACATAATTATTCGTCATCCGTCTCCGATCCACCAACCGAACCCGATCCACCACCCGAACCCGATCCACCAACCGAATACAAAATAAATACATAATTGCGGACGGATATTACTTTCTTTTTCTTCGGCGACTCGACTACTTTGGATTTTGATATATTGGGCCGAGACGGCGTCGGTGTTTCGGCCTCAACCGAATGCTCCAACAGCGGCGGCACTTGACTTTGCTTCCATAACAAAAATTCTTGGTACTCGGATGTCATTTGCGGGAATTGGGTGGGTGGAACTTGTGTTTGACACGGGGTGTATGAAGATGATTGTGTTGTTTGCGAGTTGTAAGTTTGACCAAAACCCGGCATTTGAGCATTTGGAACTTGTGTTTGCGGGTTGTAGTTTGGTGGAAATGGATTCCATTGCGATTGGAGGTTGAATGGGTCATTTGGGTTTTGAGACATTTTTTTTTTGGTTTAGTTTTTACAAATTACAAAGTATAGAAATAAGAAGAAGAAGAAAAGATTTGATGTGTGAAAAATGGTGGAAGTTGAGTGTGTATTTATAGTGTAAAAAAAAGATTTTTGAAAAAGAAAATAAAAAAAAAAGCACAACGGCCCTAAACGGAAAAAACAAAAAAAAAACAAAAAAAAAAAAGTTAAACGTTGCAAATCCACCGTTTTGATCCGAACGCCGAGCCGGAGCGCCGAGCGCCGGTGACCGGCGTTCTCCTATGTTGAACGGTGGGAGACTTTTAGGCACTCCCTGTGCTCTTAAAGAAAATCTTAAATCATATTCTAGTATTAAAGAATTATCTATACAAATTAATTAGTATTTGTTACTCAACAGTTAGCCATACAGAGCATTCATATTATCACTTGGTCAATAAATTACCCTTTGTGATTAATATTTATTATATTCTTTACTCAAATACACAGTTTGGATAATATTAATTACCTTTTGTGATTGATGGTCAATTGTTACTGAAGAATAGGAATCAAAGTCAGCCGAAGTACTTTTTACTGCTATGTTTGATCGAAGGCAATATGAACAGAATTTTAGTTTGGTAATTTTAGGGATGAGAAAAAAACCGAAATACTGAAACCGAACCAGTATCGACCGTTATAAATGGTACGGTATTCAATTTTTTATTTGGGCCAATAAAAAACCGGTACCAACCGGTCGGTATATGTTCGGTATCGGTTGGTACAATGCACACCAAAATACCTAAACCGAATCAGAACCGCACCGGACCGATACCGAACCGGTACCAACCGATACAAATGGTACGGTATTTGGTTTTTGATTTGGGGCAAAAAAACGGTACCAACCGGTTAGTACCGGTTTGGTGCCGGTATGGTACCAATCTCACCCCTAGATTATTCATATTATTTTGCAGTTAATATTTGAAAAGTTTTATTATTATATACATGTATCGTACAATTTTATTTTATTTTTGAGTTGATCACATAGAAGAAAAAGATTGAAATTATGGTTTATGAATATTTGAAAGAAAATGATTGAGGAAGAAGGGTGTATTAGACAATAAAGATTTTATAAATATTTATTATATTCTTTAATGTTTTTAAAATTATTTAATTAAATTTTTGGGTATATTTGATATATTTAAAATTCGAGTGGCATATATGATATTTACAAATTAGGTTGGACAAATTTGATACTCGTATTTTGAAGCTTATTGATAACATATATGCAATTCTCTCAAACCCGGGACCAACAAGGACACTTGTTATTAGTCTAATCAAATTTATAGGTCATCAATATATACTACGGAGTATTTATTTTCGTTATCTGTCATAACAGCTAGAAAACATGATGGAATATACTAAAAGATAAATGTACCTCTGATTTTTAAATATTTAAAAATACAAATAGCTGGAAGGAAAATTTTATAAAAAGGAAATATGATGTAAAATTTTATAAAAAGGAAATATGATGTACCAAAATATTCAATAAGAGATTGTAAAATGAAATTGCACATATAAAGAATTATCATTTTCATTTTATAAAAAGGAAAAAAAAGAGAGTATGCAATCAGGATCATTAAATAAAGGGGATTTTTTTGATTTTTTTGCTTTCGACTTTGTAGACATGGTGTTTCATCTCGTTCATCATTCATATAAAGGATTGTTATTTTATCCTAAAAATCCCCATCATTTCACGACGGTTACGTATTCCCTCTTTCTTTTTACACAAGAGAAATCGCAACCCTTTAATTGTGCAAATTAATTTGACGATTCTTTCTATCGAGCATTTTGTTATATCACGTTCTTCTTTTATGAAATTTTCCCAATCATTAATATCAAATGTTTGAAGAAGATGTGTATAGCGATTGGTCAAGATCTACATAACTCGTCATGTCACCTTGGTCTATACATGACTGCTATTCAAAGGGCTATTACTAGGGAAAAAGAAAAACGTTGGTATCATAGGTTAATGGTTCTAGAACAAATAGCCGTGGAATGAACATAACTCTATTTAGATATGAACAATTGATAAGCTAAAAACTTAGAGATAAAGAGTAATGAATATCAATTCATATCTATAAGATTATAATTTAGGGCTAAGTCCCTCGAAATGCAACGAACTTTGCCCAAAAATTTATTGTATGCGACCAACTTTCGAGGAGACATAAGAATGCAACCAACTTTCAAAAATGGTGTTTTAATGTAATTTGTTGATGTGTTGCTCGTTGAAGGTGACACTTGGCGTATGGATGTGCCACGTGGCTTCCGGAGAGTTTGACAACTCATCGACACGTCAGCAAATTACATTAAAACACCATTTTTGAAAGTTGGTTGCATTCTTATGCCTCCTCGAAAGTTGGTCGCATACAATAGACTTTTGGGCAAAGTTCGTTGCATTTCAAGGGACTTAGCCCTATAATTTATAACCATAACTATAACTATATAACTATAACTATAATCATAATTGTGGAGTACTTAACTCATTTAATTTTGGGGTTTATTGTTCCGTTATGTAGTAAACTTTACACTTCTTACTATTGTATGCGTCAAACTTTATAAACTTCTATTGTATGTATTGAATTTGTAAATATAGTCTATTGTATGTAAAAATTTCTTTTTGGGTAGAGCCCAAATAAGAAAGTTTTTTTTTTTTTGTCTTACCCAAAAAGTAAATAATACATACAATAGACCATATTTACAAGTTCATTACATACAATAAAATAAATGAAAGTATGTCGCATATAATAGTAAAAAGTGTAAAGTTTAATGCATTACGAAACAATAAACCCTTAACCTTGACATAAAACTACTACATTTTTTTTTTCACTCTCCATTATCATAAAATTTGTACCATCCAATTCTTTAGACTTATTTCTAAGCATATGATTTGTTAGATATAGCGCGTGTGCGGAAGCAAAGATTCAACCCGAACAATAATCAACCAAATAATAAAGTAACGAAGCAAGTAAAGAACACAAACGATTTACGCGGAAACCCCCAATTTTAATGGGAGAAAAAACCACGGGCGACGACCACGAACAATCCACTATAATAATAAAGAGTACAAAACCTTCAATGGTATATAGTCCAATTGAAGTATAAACGAGAATTGAATAATTCTCAAGAACTACTCTTAAACTAAAATTGCTATGGGGATTAAAATAGCAGAAAAGCAAATCGTACGATCGAATGTAAACGTGGGATTGAAATTGGCAGGAAACAAGTTGTACGCTTGTATGTATTGTATATGGGTATTAATGACCATGGATGATGTCCATATATATAGATAAGATGAGTAGGACATTATATGTAGGCAGGAAGCAAGCGTGGGGAACAAGGATGCAATCTTTCAATTTAGGTAATTAAGTATCCTAAATTAATCCCAATCCCTTTTGCTTTTGGGACACATTTTCAACAATCTCCACCTTGAACCAAAAGCCATAACGCCTTATTGTAGTCTTCGCCGCACCCCGAAGGGTATTAAACATCAATGATACCAACTAAGTCCAAGCAATGTTTGAACTTAGTGGTGGGGAGAACTTTAGTCAACATATCAGCGGGATTGTCATTGGTATGTACTTTATCGACAATCACTTCTCCTTTTTCAACAATACCTCGAATAAAATGATGTCTTATCTCAATATGTTTGGTCTTGGAATGAAACTAGTTGTTCTTAGTTAAGTGCACGGCACTTTGATTATCACAATAAACAACAAGTACATCTTGAGATAGACCAAGTTCATTCACCATTCCATGGAGCCATATAGCTTCTTTCACCCCCTCAGTAGAAGAAATATATTCCGCTTCAGTGGTTGACAAGGCTGCGATAGCTTGCAAAGACGAATACCAACTGATAGCTAAACCACAATGAGAGAATATATATGAAGAAAGACACTTCCTTTTATCGAGGTCACCTCCATAATCGGAATCAACATAACCTACAACTCCGTTCGAACTAGCACGACCTTTCTTAAAAGATAAGCCAATATCACTAGACCCTTTCAAGTAATAAAGGATCCATTTAACAACTTCCCAATGTGCCTTACCCGGATTATGCATGTATCTACTCACCACACTAACGGCATGCGTCAAATCAGGTCGAGTGCATACCATGGCGTACATCAAACTACCAACTACACTAGAATATGGGATAAGAGACATATGCTTCTTGTCTTCCTCGGATACAGGACATTGATCAGATGACAACTTAAAATGTGGTGCTAACGGAGTAGCAACAGGTTTACAATTACTCATGTTAAACCTTTCGAGAACTTTCAATATATAATCAGTTTGAGATAAAGTAAGTTTACCCGCTTTCCAATCTCGTTGAATTTCCATGCCTAAAATCTTCTTAGCAGCTCCCAAATCTTTCATCTCAAATTCGCTACTAAATTGACTTTTCAACTCCATGATGTGGACTTTATTATGTGCCGCAAGTAACATATCATCCACGTAAAGTACCAAATAAAGAAATGACCCATCCGGGAACTTTCGGAGATAGACACACTCATCATAGCTACAACGATCATAGCCATGACTAATCATGAAGGAGTCAAACCTTTAATACCACTGTCTAGGTGATTGCTTTAAACCGTAGAGTGACTTTTTCAATTTGCAAACATAGTCTTCCTTTCCAGGAACTTCAAAACCCTCGGGTTGCCGGATGTAAACTTCTTCTTCAAGATGACCATGAAGAAAAGCAGTTTTCACGTCCATCTGCTCCAGCTCTAAATCTTGCAAAGCAACAATAGAAAGTAAAAGTCTAATAGAAGTATGACAAACAACGGGGGAGAATACCTCATTAAAATCAATACCCTCACGTTGATCAAAACCACGAACCACAAATCGTGCTTTATACCTCTTACTTTCAACCCCGGGAATTCCATCTTTAATCTTGAATAATCACTTGTAGCTTATCACTCGTTTCTCCTTAGGAAGTTTAACCAATTCCCACGTTTCATTCTTGTGCAAACTTTCGACCTCTTCTTGCATAGCTAGAACCCATTTATCACTTTCACGACTTGAGATTGCCTCGGAGTAACTTTTAGGTTCACCATTTTCAATATAATTTCCAGCAGCAAAGGCATAGGCAACTAAGTCACATTCATAATCCTCAAGTCTCGGAGGTCTACTAGTTTGCCGCCTTTCACGATCCCGAGCCAAGAGATACTCAGATTGAGGCTGACTTTGTGGATTAGTAGGTATGGTGCCATGAACTTGGTTTTCAACATCTACTTCAAACTCCACCTTACCCTTTGTACTATCATCACTAGTACCAGAATCTTGAGACAACGTGTGATCTTCAGATGGATTCAAGATAACGTCTACATTAAAGGTTACATCTCTACTATGGATGATCTTACGATACTTAGGATTGGGGCACCAAACACGATAACCTTTAACCCCGGATCCGTAACCCAAGAAAACACATTTAACGGCACGAGGAGCTAACTTTTCCTCCTTTACATGAACATAAACAGGACATCCAAAAATTTTGAGATGTGAATAATCAACAGAATTACCTAACCATAATATTTCCAGAATATTGCCATCAAGCAACTTGTGTGGAGTACGGTTTATCAAATAGGTTGCGGTTGTTGCAGCTTCAACCCAAAAATCCTTCTCCAGTTTGGCATAAGAAACAATACATCGTACTTTCTCCATTATGGTCCTATTCATCCTTTCCGCAACGCTGTTTTGTTGCGGTGTCCTAACAAGTGTGTGATGTCGGGCAATGCCTTCTTTTCGACATAAAGCATTAAAATTTTCACCACAAAACTCAAGACCATTGTCGGTCCTCAACTTCTTGATCTTTCGTTCAGTTTGGTTTTCGATCAAGACTTTCCACTCCTTAAAAGTGGGAAACACCTCATCCTTGTGCTCCAAGAAAAATGCCCAGACTTTACGAGAAAAGTCATCTATAATAGTCAACATATATCGTTTACCTCCTCGAGAGGTAACAGGAGACGGCCCCCACAGATCCGAATGGATATAGTCAAGAGTACCCTTCGTTCTATGAATACCGGAAGAAAAGCTGACCTTTTTCTGCTTGCCAAACACACAATGTTCACAAAACTCCAGGTTGCACGGATTCTTTAGGAGACCTTTCTTTGCTAGAATATTCATGCCTTTCTCGCCCATGTGACCTAAGCGATAATGCCAAAGCTTAGAATCATCCGAGTGAGATTTTGATGTGGAAACTGTAGCAGTACCAACAACTGTAGTTCCTTGTAGAACATAAACCAAGTAATTGAATTGCCTTCATCGACACCAAAGCTCCTTTGGCAATTTTCATAACTCCATCTTGACCCGAGTACTTGTATCAATTAGCCTCGAGAGTGCTCAGAGATAAAAGATTTCTTTTTAAGTCAGGAACATGTCGAACCCTGGTGACCGTCCTAACAACACCATCATGCATCTTGATCCGAATATTACCCTTCCTAATAACTGGACAAACAGTATGATTCCCCATATAAACATTGCCACCATTATAAGATTCATAAGAAACCAACTTCGATGGGGAGTCATGTGAAAGGTACAAACAGAGTCAATAATCCAATCATCTTTGGATCTTTCGATGTCAATAGCCAAATATACATCACCATCAGACTCCACCTCAGCAACAGCTACCTCAACGGATTTATCGGGTTTCTTGTCATTGTTCCCTTTACCTTCTCTCTCTAATTTGTTCTTCAACTTGTAACAATCAGAAACAATGTGCCCAACTTTCTTGCAATACTTGCAAGTCTTGTTTGAATATTTTCCAAGAGATTGTGATCGATGTTTCTTATTGTTATTACTACTCTCGCCTCGTTCATTATTTCGGCCTCTTGCAACCAATCCTTCACCACTTTCCGGTTCGGCATCATCATCATACTTTTGCTTGGACAACAAGGCAGACTTAACATCATCAAACAATAATGTATCACGGTTACCATACAACATGATTTCCTTGAAGTGTTTGTAAGATGTGGGCAAAGAGATAACCAATAATACCGCCTTATCCTCATCATCAATATCAACATCTAGATTCTCCAAGTCAATGAGAATACTATTAAATTCATCTAGATGATCTTGAATGGGTGTGCCCGGCTTCATACGAAAAGTATAAAGACGATCTTTCAAACGAAGCTTGTTTGCAAGACTCTTTGTCATGTAGAGAGATTCCAACTTAAGCCATAAACTAGCTGCAGTTTTCTGATGTATAACCTCTCGGAGAACTTCTCAAGATAGAAAAAGTTGGATCGTGGCGAGAGCTTTCTCATCTAATTCTTCCCAATCGGCATCCGACATGCCTGCCGGTTTGTGAGCCATGCCCCTAAGGGCTTTCTTGTACCCGTGATGCGTTAGTATCGCTTGCATATGAACTTTCCAAATAGCAAAACCAATCTTTCCATCAAACTTATCAATATCAAATTTGGTGACCATTGTGACCTGGCTCTGATACCACTTGTTAGATATAGCGCGTGTGCGGAAGCAAAGATTCAACCCGGACAATAATCAACCAAATAAAAAAGTAACGGAGCAAGTAAAGAACACAACGATTTACGTGGAAACCCTCAATTTTAATGGGAGAAAAAACCACGGGCGACGACCACGAACAATCTACTATAATAATAAAGAGTACAAAACCTTCAATGGTATATAGGTCAATTGAAGTATAAACGAGAATTGAATAATTCTCAAGAACTACTCTTAAACTAAAATTGCTATGGGAATTAAAATAGCAGAAAAGCAAATCGTACGATCGAATGTAAACGTGGGATTGAAATTGGCAGGAAACAAGTTGTACGCTTGTATGTATTGTATATGAGTATTAATGACCATGCATGATGTCCATATATATAGATAAAGATGAGTAGGACATTATATGTAGGAAAGAAGCAAGCGTAGGGAACAAGGATGCAATCTTTCAATTTAGGTAATTAAGTATTCTAAATTAATCCCAATCCCTTTTGTTTTTGGGACACATTTCCAACATGATTAGACCTATGTATCGTTTTTCATGAGATAAATAAGCAAATGTACTGAACACCATGTGGAATGTATCAAGTCTTTAATTAAGACCAACAAGGAGTAGTAGTTGACTGTGTTATATTTACATTTCATGGTAAGCGTTACAATATTCTCGTAAGAGATTTCAGGTTCGAACTTTCAAAGTGACATCTTGAGGTGATCAAGGATATAGTCGGAAATGGGCAAGGATACACCGGTTAATACATTCGAGTAGGGTATAACTTAAAAGGAAAAATCGCGTATGATTTGATAATTATTGATTTATGGTTACACTTTACCAAAATATGACAAATTTCTTTCAAAATTTTCAGTAACCAATTATACTCATAGAAAAGGCTTATCTAACTACATTCACAAATCGTCAGCTTATAAAGAAAAACGAGGGAGTTTTCGTTACTAAACGTGCCTTAAATGCAACATAGTAGATCAAGTTTTATCTTAACACAACAAAACTTTTACGTTTCTGAAAATTCTCTTGTACTATTGGATCACTTGTTGGGTCACCATTCGACATGTCACATGGCCGTTAAGTGAATTTGATTTACATCTCTACTTATGGGTCTAAGATGCTGACATCGATCGCTCCAAGCCCAAGAAAATAAAAATAAGAGACGAGCATTTCTAGTAAAAATGGATGAGTGAGTCAACCCGTACTTACAACACATATGCCTAACATACCATATGTAGATAGATGTGAAACCTTGAGTTCGATCATATAAAAATGATGTTTTTTTTAAGGGTATTTGTGATATTTTATAAGTTTTACTCCAAAACTGAACAAATTTTTATTTGCCCATAACTTTTAAATCCTAGCTTTGTCCTTGGTCGCCACAAAACAATCGTACAATTAATGAACAAAACATGATAAAATAACAAACTATTATAACAACCCTTTATGATAGTGCTTATTGTTCGGGTTTACATACGTACACTTGCACCAAAACATCTTTTATTTAGTCACAACAACATTAACTACCACCAATTTATCAACCTTTATATTAGGTCTACTGATTCCACGACCAACATGAAAGAGGGAACTCCTGTTTAGAACTAGTAAACCGGAAGATCATGATCACTACGATCTAACGGTGATAAAACCCAATCACCATCATCATTAAGCACCATTCCTTTGTTCTTTTCAGTCCACCAATTCACTGGTATTTCGTACTCTGCTTTTAATAAATCAGTTGATAAATTAACCCACCCTAAACTTCTCTTCAATAAACTCCAATCAAACTCACCTTCTTTCCCGTTCCAACCACCTAAAGTATGCAACATTCCTTGCAAATTATGGAAAACCAAAGGATGTAACCTACCATTTAATCCACTTTCGTCTTTCAAGTAAGGCGATTTATTACTATCGATCCATATCTCGATCCCAACATCAACATACTCAAGTAATTCACTTGGTATACTCCACCAATTCTTATGATCATCAATCCATTTGATTATTTTACTTGGCCAAAATGGGATGATGTCAGAATCATTCTTGACTCTTAGTACCTTAAGGTTAGGTAGTTTCTCAATTTCGTCTTTTAATGATTGATTACCAACTTGTGGGCAAGCGAAGATGAAAGCTGATACATTTATATCTGGTGTCACAACATTTCTAGCAATGTCAAAAGCCGATAAAACTGTTAAACATGCACCAAGACTGTGTCCTGTGCATGTTATGCTTACTTTTTCGTCTTTGTACTTAACAAGTAGTTCTTTAATTTTATTTGTGAGTTGTGTTCGTGCACTTGTTTTAACGAATTCGGAGTTTGGGTCATTTGTGTTGTAAATTGTAAGCCATCCTCCCATGACTTGTGGTGTATCAGTAGTCCCTGTATCCAGTCAAAGTATTAGAGCCCGCAAATAAGTAATTAAATTTTAAGCGGGTGAAAGTAATAAGGCTACACGCTTTTTTTTCCCCTTACCTTTTCTAGATGGCTAGGAATTGAAAGCATCCAAATTTTGTTAAGTTGTGAATATTGTAGATGTAAAAAACATGTACAGATATTTAAGCATTAATTATTAAGGATAACATATACCTTACTAGTTGCACGCAAGATTCGTGCAACTACACTTTGAATCGCACACAGTATTAATATGGACGTTTGTAGCCGCACACAAGATGCATGTAACTAGCTACGTTAGTAGCATGCTTCATGACCCAAAAAATGTACAATAGCTTATGACATAAGGAAAAAATGTTCATGAGAAAACAGAATTTGTAAATTTAAAGTTCTTCAATCATAAAATATAAAGATTATTATGCGAAATTTTTTCATGCAAGAGAAATTGTAACCTTCCCAGTGCTACACTTTCTTATCGATGTCAACAAAAAGGGTATACATATAGCTTGTGGGGATTAATTTAATTTATGATCATATTATAGTAAAACTTGTAAATGTAGATATCTATATATCTATTATAAAATTTTGAGGGCTGCACCTGTTAAGTCAGCACCAGGGAGCAGTGGCTCAGCTGGTACTGGTATTGCACCCAAGATGTCGTCTATCCACTCGTAAGTCCTAACTGTTCCACGCCACACCATACATATTTCACGACGACCAATTGACTTACTAAACAGGTCATTTGATACCGCTATGTACCCCATCCAGTTTGTTTCAAATTCGCTACCATCACGAGACATACCAGGAAAAAGTAAAGCAAGATCAGCGTCCACGCGAGAAGTGGCATAAATAAAGGAAGTAACTTGGTACTTAGAATCAGCCCAAGGGAGCATAACTCCTTTGAAAAACGCGCTTTTGCCATAGTAACTATAGCCGTTGTACTTGGACCCTTCATCGTTATTGAAAACACGTTCAGCAGCTGATGAAAGGTCACCATAGCCGACAATTAGAGTGCGTAGGTTGAGGTCTAAAGGGTCAAGAAGACCAGCCCAATTGTTGCTTCCATGGAGTTCATCATATGATTTTGAACCCATTGAATGAGAATAATATTTGGGATAAATTTGGAACGGCTGTCTTTGTGTTTTTAAGAATTGGCGTGGCTATATTATGTATGATGAGTACCATTTTATAGCAAGATCTTGATGATGACATATTTTGGAGTATTTGATAGTTTTTTTATTATTTAAAATCACACACGTTTGTAAAAGCTGATGGTCACATTGTCATTATTGTACTTATTTTTTTTAGTATACATAACACCATTTTAGAAGTTGGCTACTATACTTGGATATGATGTTTGTTTGACACATACTGTATAATACAAGCCTAATGGCGTACTCCGTTATATTTAATATGATCTCGATCGACTTCTTTGAATAGAATTGCGACAACTTTTTATAGAATCATAATGATAATCATACAATAAGATATATAAAAATGCGACTTGTTTTATTAACACCCCTTATGCGATATTCTATTTGCAACAAGACTTCATAATATATCATCTTATAACTTCGACTCATAATAAGTAAACATTTTTCTATGTCCCGTAATAATTGTTCATCTAATTTTTTTCAATTTTGATAGATAAATAAATATCAATTTTACTTGTATCAATACCCTTTTATAAAACATTCACCGTTAATTTAAGGTTTTATGCTTAAAATTTAGTGGATCAAAATTATATTTATATCCCTCACACTAATTACAAATTACATAAGTTAAATATCAAAATTAACTAATAAATAAAGTCAACTTTTTATTATTATTATTTTTTTAGTCTATATACTACATTACACATACATGAATTATGGACAATGTTTATCTTCTTTTATTTTAACATGTTGTATAAATTAAACGTTTAGTCCTTTTAAAGGAGATCCGGAAATAGATAGTCAATGGCATATGAGAAAGATACATCCTCTGTTTTTGCTCTTCTTTTTGGCCTTTGAGAATACACCTATATTGATCATAATTACTAAACAATTGATTATACTAATTTGTTTTCTCATTGCTATACCTTTGAGAATACACCTAAATAGTTGAAAGTACAAATATAATAGACAGAAACTAAGGTACGTTCCAGTTTATAAACCCTTTTTAATACTTGATTTATAATATATAAAGTTTTGAAAACAAACTAAAATAATAACGGGAATAATAAATAAAATTGGCATAGCGACTAAAGTCATATGTTTTGCGTAAGGGTGTTCACGGTTCGGTTTGATTCGGTTTTTGGCAAAAATCGAATTGAATCGAGTTGAATATTTCGGTTTTTCAAAAATCAAAATCGTTCGGTTTCTATTTTTCTACGATTCGATTTTTCGGTTTTGATTCGGTGTTTTTGATTATTTTTCAAATTCTAAACTTTGATCAAGGCAGTTTTAATTTTTCTATTTTCGTTGTGTAGTTAGTTTGTTTTATTTTAGCATGTTTACAGCTTAATTATAATAATGCAGTTATGCATAGAGTTTTAGTTTAGTTAAGTATGAACTATGGATTAGACTAGAGCATTAAAATTGATTGATGGAGTATTTTATAAACAATAATGTCCTAATTATATATAATATATTACATAATGAATATACATATATACATATATAATAAAGAAATTTGACTAATTTATTAGTCATTGTTATTACTATATTATAATATTAACAACATTGAATATAAATTACTAAATAAATATAAATATTTTAATTTATGGAAAATATAGCGGTTCGGTTATTATCGGTTTGATTTTTACGTATAAACCGAATCGAATCGAAATATGTCGGTTATTATAACTGTTCGGTTTTACCGTTTGTTCGATTTTTTTCCAATTATTTCAGTTATTTAGTTACGAGTTGATTTTTTCGGTTTATCTGCTCATCCCTATTTTACTTATGCGTATATTCTTCGAATATGCTCTTATAGCTCATTCTTTTGCACAAATAGTTCATACCTACCCTCATCTTTAACGTACGTCCTTTTCTCATAATTTTACATCTATATATAAGAGATATCCAATTTAATAGAAAGTTATTTGGTCATTTATTTAACCGTAAGAAGACATAACGATATGATTTCTTTTTTCTTATTACTTCTAAAATAAAAGAATAATATTAATATTAACATAAAAAACTAGCACACATATACTGATGAAGCTAGAAATAAATACCGCGTGTAGCAAAAAATATAATTTAAAATTGTACGATTTCATTGAAAAAGTAGGATCACATCAAAAATACCATTTCAATCCAATTTTAAATTACCCCCCTCGTTGTTTACCAATAAGTTGGAAACAACCAATAATAGCTTCATTCGAAACATTTTTTAGTGCTAGCTTCTAGTTCTATTGCACATACTAATGAGTTGCTTGAAAATTCATCGTATTGCTTTCTCTATTAACTTCACTTTAGAAACACACAATTCTCAATTGTAAAGGTCGCATTGGGCAAAACTAAACCTAACTTCAATATAAATGATAAACTAAAGGAAACATACAATGTAATTTTTCCTCCGTATCTTATGTTTAGTTTTTTTGGTTTTGACAGAAATAAATTTAATATTTAGTTTATGTAAAATGGTCTTACTTTTTTATCAATAAGAATTGGGCTTAGTAGATTGTCTTTAGTTTAGTTTAATCAAAACTTTGGACAAAATTATATTGGACTTAAAGGGTCTATTTATCTAATAGGGTCTAGTTACCTAAGATATCACAATATATCTAGTTGGAGTAGCACATATACTATAACAAAAAAATTGAAATATTCTACACTAATTAAATATAAAAAATTCATGTATAGCATATGCTACCCATTGCCACTAAACAACTCCGACTCTGACACAAATAACACATTAGATGTCATCTCCATCGATAGCAGTTCTAGCAAAATATACATTGCATTTAAGTAATAAGCTGATAAAATCTCGAAATATTTTTTTTTTATTTGATTTGATTTACAACGTTTTAATTCATTTCATTTTCACTTTAACCTTTCACTATTTTTGATTGGTAATTTTAACTTCTAACGGATACGGATTTTGTTTATATTCAAATTTATATCATAAGATCAGTAACTACCATATTCCACGTTTTTTAATTAGTTAAAAAATAATAAATAATACAAAAATTAACTGTATGTTCAGTTTTTTTTTTTGTTTTTCTTCATATTTTAAAAAATTAATTAATGCCTGCATCTCCTTCAATGTATATATTGGAATAAAATTGTATGCTCTTTGTTCAATATTAATTCTCCACTTTCAGTTACCGTTTAAAAAAGAGCTGATAAATACAATAAATAAAAATGATTTAAACATTAAAACTATGTTATAAGTACTTGTACTATATGCAATAACTAATGTACAATAAGTGTAAGAATCACTTTTATTTGTTGTACATATTAACTTCTTTAAAAAAGTGAGGACCATATGGCATTATGGCATATGCGCTAATGAGATTTAATGTTGATATTTGAAAAGAAATTTGATTAGTTAAAATTTTAAAGTATACACTTATTTTGAAACAAAACAAAATAAGAAAGTGGACATTTAACTTGGAATCGTGAAAATATTACATATTATATTAGACGTAAAAGATAAATTTTTTAACACCAAATTTAAAACGGCCACTATATCGAAGCCTTTACGAATAGTCAATCTCTTCACATTAAAACGTGGAATATTAGTTAGTTTTTATTCACATTTTGTATTTTTATAAATGTAAAATCATCTGGTGTCACATTTTTTCATACAATTTTAAGAGTAGAGTTCAAATGAGTACATCAATTTTGAGTGAGGATGAAGGAACCAATGATATCGTGTCATGTGTACAAAGAGAATTCTCCACATGTACAAAACACATTTACCCCCAACATCAATATCTCACAAACAACAAATCAAAAAATTATGAAAATTACACCATTAAATTCAACGTTTTCTCCTCTTCGATTTGCCGTCAATCAAGACATACTTTTGACAACTTTTTTTTTCATTTTTTGATGGGTTTTACAGATTATTAACACATGTGTTAGTGAGTGGTTGTACATTTGATTTGTGGTTATGGTTAGGGTTTAGGGCTAGGGTTTAGGGTTTAGGATTTAGGGTTAGGGTTTAGCAGGGTTTAGGGTTAGGGTTTTGCAGGTTTTGCAGGGTTAGGGTTTTATATGATTTAGGGTTTAGAATTTTGAAAAGCGTTTAGGATTTAGGGTTTAGGGTTGGGTGTTTGGGTTTTCGGGGCGAAACCCCAAACACCCAACCCTAAACCCTAACCCCAAACCCTAAACGCAACACTTTAACACATGTGTTGGTAAATGTGAAACCCACCAAAACAGTTGGAAAAAAAACTCGTCGTAAGTATGCCTTGAGGGATGGCAAATCGAAGAGGAGAAAACGCTGAATTTAATGGTGCAATTTTTATAATTTTTCGATTTGTCGTTTGTGAGATAATTAATGTTGGGAGAAATGAGTTTTGTAGATGTAAAGCATTCTCTTTGTACACATGTCACAATATCACTGGTTTCCTCATTCTCACATAATTTCCTATTCTCATTTGAACCTCACCCACAACTGAGGTGAGTTTTTTTTAAGAATGCAAAAAAAGTAAAGAACGGGAGAACCAATAAGATTGCTCCATTTCTCTACAAAAACCCACTTTAATTTTTACTCCCATGGTTAATTATCTCACAAACAGTAAATCCATAAATTATAAAAATTACATATTCGGAACCAGCGTCTTTTTCCCTTCGATTAGAGATGTCATAAGCTATACTTTCGATGAATTTTTTTCTTCGTTTTTTTACCGAATTTTACAATATAATCACATGTGACTTTTGATAAAAAAAAAAATTAAAATTTGTTCACGATTATTTATTCATGGTATATGTTATTTAACACGTGATTACAACTTAAAATTCATCCACATTAATATTTATAAAGAAAAAAATTAAAAATTGCATTGATTTTCATTAAAAATCACATGTGATTGCTAGTTGTATATTTAATCACATGTGGTTTGTTATATAATCACATATGATTTTGTTTATAATCACATATGATTTTCATTTAAAAATTGATATTTGATTAGCAATTTACCGAGATATGATAATTCATGTATGATTTCTACTTGATTTTTACTTGATTGTATAATTCTTAGTCAATGATTTGAAAATCCGTATTTGATTACTCTTTAATCACATGTGATTGATACTTTGATATTCAATCGAATGTGATTACACCTTAGTTTTTCATGTCTTAATCTCTTTACATCATCAATGATTTGAATTTAAAGTTTAATCAGAAATATAAGCGGGTGTGATTATTTTTTAGTAGTAAATCACATGTGATTTCACATTAAAAGTTTCTAAAACCCCAAAAAAAATGGGAAAAAAAAACTTCGTCGAAAGTATATCTTAATAGATCTAGAATCAAAGAGAAAAAAATGCTGATTCCGAATATGTAATTTTTTATAATTTGTAGACATACGGTTTGTGAGATATATAGATTTGAAAAAAAGGTGAAAATGGGTATTTGAAATGGAGTAATCTTATTGGTTCCTCCATTCTCTCTTTTTTTACCATTCTTTTTTTAACTTTCCTCTCTCTCTCTCTATGTATATATATAGGGTTGGATTCTGGTAAGAACAATGAGATTCTGTGAGAACGGTAAGAACACATCTTAGGTATTCATTTTTTGATTAAAAAACCTGATTTTGGAGGTGGGACTTTTGTAAATACTTTAAAGTTTAATTTTGGAGGGTTCACATCACCTTTGGTCATGTGAAGTTTTTTTATTTTAACTTCACATCATTTTGCTCATGTGAAGCTTTTTTTTCTTTTTAGCTTTACATCATTTTGCTCTGTGAAGCTTTTTTTTAGCTTCACATCATTTTGCTCATGTGAATCTTATTTTTTTTAGCTTCATACCATTTTGCTTATGTGAAGCTTATTTTTTTTTAGCTTCACATCATTTTGGTGAGGTTAAGTTTATTATTTTTTTCTTAACATAAGGTTATGATGATATAAATTTTTATTTTAATAGGTTCACATAGTTTTAATGAGATTAAGTAAATATTTTTTATGTTAACATTAGTTTTTGAAGAGACTAATGTTTATGCATATCAATTCACTATTTCAAACATGTTGTTAACAAAAATTAAATAAAACTTCACCATGTTAAAACTATTGTGAAGCAAAAAAAAATTAAACTTCACTTAGCAATTCTAATGTGAACCCTTCAAAATCAAACTTCAAATTATTTACAAAAGTGGCACCTCCAAAATCAGGTTTTTTGATCAAAAAATGGATAGCTAAGATGTGTTCTCACCATTCTCACGAAATCTCCTTGTTCTCACATGATCCCAAGTCTCTCTCTCTCTCTCTCTCTCTATATATATATATATATATATATATATATATATATATATATATATGTATATATATATGTATATATATAGTTGAGTCACTGGTCGCTGACTATGTTGAGTCACTGGTCGCTAACCAACTCAATGAAATACAACTCGACGAAGGAAATGATTTAAGTCAAAGTTGTTGTTGCTAAGATCTGTACTCGCTAAATTCTGCTCATTCTACTTCGGGATTTGTTATGCTGAGGAAGATTAAAACTCAACTATGTGTGTCGCTGATTCAGAACCTTCAGCTGGAGTTCTTATATCTTCATATGAATAAAGGCAAAAGTCTATGCCCGAATAAAAGCTAGTAGTTGAAGATATTCAATTCAAGTCACTCTACAAGAGCACGATAACTCGCAGTGAGTGAGAAGGATTATTTCATCTTCAGTAACTACACTAATAAAGTTTTTATTCAAGTGCAAGTTGCTCTTCAGTCTTACGTCAGCAAGTGTTTCCCGTATCTTTATAAATATCCGGGGGATTACATGGCAACAAGTAATTGGTGTTAAGGAAGACGTGATATTCGAGGTAACAGAATTGGGACCACAAAATAGTCGGTCTATCAGAGATCAAGTCAATCAAGTAGCGACACGTGTCATTCCAAGATCTTGTTTTGAAGGAAATATTTACGGGATATTTGCACTATAAATAGAACATTACGTTGCACTTAGAAACTTGCCATTTGTATGTGTTAATCACTTGTTAGTCAGTAAGTAGTTTGTCTAAGTGCGTTTCAGCGAGCAACGAGTGAACAGTTAGCGTGTTTGTCCACTAATGTTCATCTCATTTGTAATAGATTAGCTTAAGTGTTTGATTTGGTTTAGCTTTGGCTATTCCATTCCGCAATCAACACTCAGTGAGTTTTATAATTAATAAAAGTCACAGTTCAAGCTACTATTGCTTTTCTATTTTGATTGTTATACTCTGTTATCATCTGTTTGTGTTTGATCAATTAAAAACTTGAATAATTAATCTAGATAAACACGAAAAAGTTTTTAATTGTATTCCATATCACTAAACAATAGTGACTTAAGGGACTACCATATATATATATATATATATATATATATATATATATATATATAGGGGGAGATCAAGAGGGAAGTAAAAAATGGGGGAAGGAAGGAAGCTATTCTCAGCCACACATTCTGGTCAATTTAAAAGTCAACACGGTGGCATTTTTGTAAATAAATTGAAATCACCTCCCAGCACGTTAACATGCATTTTAAAAGCATGTTAATCAAATTACAATTTAATATACATAAACATTCATTTATCATAAATATTAACGAATATATGTTATTTATATTAACGAATATCATAATTTAACATTTAGTATCTTACTAAATGTTAGTTAAGATTCATATTTAAAAATGTTAATATCTTACTTTTTTTAGTTTTTAAGATTCACTGGTGATGAATGTTAATTTATATGTGTTATTGACAATGATGAACACTTTAATATTCATTTATAATACATATTAAATGATACATGCATGGTATTATACACAATGATAATAATAACATTCATTTACGATGAATGTAACTGATATACATTATTATACACTAATTGTCACACCCCCAAATTATCATGTAGCGGAAGTCAACCCGGGACGTGACTAATAAGAAATTATTGCACATAATCATAAGCAAACGACCTTTAAATGAGACGTTTGAAAATACATTACATAATGTAATATGTTTTACAAAATAATTAGAATTCACAAAATGATTCTAGAGATTCTACTACATAACTAATGTTACAAAAATAATGTGAGAAAATCTCTGAATAAGTGTATGCATGCGACTCGAGCTAGGGTCTGATGGGCCGATCCTACTATAGCGATGTACCTGAGAATGCACACTAAAACGGTCAGCTATAAAGCTGGTGAGTTCACAGGTTTTATTAAAAAACAGTAATATGAGTTATAAACCATTTCATGAAGTATCAATCTATACTTTGGAAAAATCAAGGGTTGATAGTATGAATTCTTTTTGAAAGGTATAAATCAAATTGTTTTCTTGAAATATTGTTTGTAATTTCTTATTTGTCAAACTTTCTAGTTTTCTTGATTTCTAGTTTCTAAGTTCTCTTAGCTTCTTAGTTCTAGTGTTCTAGTTTCTTGTAGTCTTGATTCTTGTATTCTAGTTTCTAGATTCTTGTGTCTAGTGTCTTGCATTCTTGAGTTCTTGACGCGTACAAGTACACATTGTTCTTGACGCATACCAAGTGTACGTTAATCTTGACGCGTACAAAGTACACGTTGTTCTTGACGCATACCAAGTATACGTTGTTCTTGATGCGTACAAAGTACACGTTGTTCTTGTTTCTTGCACATAGGGTTCTTACATATAGTTTTTTGCACATAAGTTCCTAGCACATAGGATTCTAACACATAAGCTTCTAACACATAAGTACCTAACACGTAAGTTCCTAACATGTAAATTCCCAATACATAAGCTTCTAACATATAAGTTTCTAACACGTTCTTGAATTTCTTGAATTCTTGTACATGCAAAGCATATATTTGTACTATTGATTCTTATGTTCTAAATTTCTTGTAATTCTGATTCTAGGTTCTAGGATTCTTGTATTCTAATCTTGTATTAATTCTTGTATTCTTGTTTCAAGTATTCTTGTAATCTTAGTTCTAGTGTTCTTGTATTCTGGTAATTATAGACTACACAATTTAGTGTTTCTTGATATCCAATGAATAATGTTTAGAGTACACATGAGAGGTTACACAGTGAAAGAATGGAACAACTTCACATCATGCAGTAATTGCTAAAGTATAAACTTAGTGTTCTTGTAGTAAATGGTTATAGCAATAACAATAATGGATTTTAATAAAAAAAATGTTTATAAAATCAGTGTGCATGCATTCTCACCCTGAAAATAGTAAAACGGTTGGAAGAGTGGGGCTATGAACTCACCTGCGGGTGCTAGCGATCCTAGGAAATGCGTGTTGTCCCAATAGTAACCTCCTAGTGTCCTAAACACGTGAGGTTATATAAGTAAGAGACTAATCAGTCTGGCTAAGTTAGTTGTACAAGTATTCACTTGTTGTTTAAGTTTAAGAAATATGTACGGCCCATTGGTGATGATTTGTTATAATAATCTCCGAAAACGTTATTATTATATTCGTTTCATTGTGTTTTCATAAAGTATGAAATTGTGTACGGGGGTCCGGGGGCAGCGTCCCTGGTAGCGGGGTCCAAGGGGTGGCAACCCCTGACGGGGTCCAAGGGGCAAAGCCCCTGGCGGGAAATTTTTATTTCTACTACATTGCTTTAGTGAAAACGCATCTGGAATTTGAATTCGAAGTAAAATCAAGTGGCAAAAATCTCAGTTTTGAAACTTAGTAAAAATTGTGCTTTTATGACTTTGTGAATTGCGACGCTGGTAGCAACTCATACGTGATCAAGTAAAAAGGTCATACGCGATCGGGTACGGGGATGACACGCGATCGGGTATGGATCGTGACGCGAGCGGGTATGGATCGCGACGCGGTCAGGTATGGATCGCCATGCGGTCGGGTATGAATCGCGACACGATCAGGTATGAATTGCCACGCGATTGGGTATCAATCGCGCCGCGATCGGGTATGGCGAATCAGGCTCGAACAGAGTCTGTTTGTACCAAATCAGCTTGAAAACGGGTTTTGGTTCGATTTTTGGAGATAATAAGTTGGTATAACACTAATACATGGTGACATAAGTAGTTGTAAACACAAAATTAAAAAAAGGGAGAATCTCACGGATGAAATTGAAGTCTGAAAATGATGATGATAATGCCGCGGTGATGATGATGATTATGGTAGCCTGCTGTTGCTGCTGTTTTATTGTTGTTGTTGTTGTTAATTACTGTTGTTGTTGTGGAAGATAGAGACCGAGAGAGAGGATAGATGATTGATGAAGATGAAAACGAAATGAGAAACAAGGGTGGGTATGGTCGGCTTATGAAAAGAAAAAGGGACCAGATCTACTTTTTAAGAGAAGTGGGTGGACAGGCTTATTTACTTTGTGGTATTTAAGCTCGTGTTTGTTTACCCGATAGTATAGTAATGTAATACTTTTAAATTCTAAAAATCATAAATGTATTTGGAAATATTTTGAGTTGAAGTATTATATCAAAATACTTTATTTGAGTTATAAAATATAACTTTGTTTCGCGTGGTCTCGTCGCGTAGGATATATTTTAAATAAAACGAAATAAAATTTTCAAATGATTTAATATTATCCAAGTAAATAATGTTTTTTTTTAATAACAACACTATTTATAAAAGTTTTGCACCAACGTCCGTATTTGTATTTTTGTGTTCTTTCAGATTGATGTATATGTGATTATTAAATAATCATTTTTTGTTATATATATATATATATATATATAAAATATTTGAATACTTTCTTATTAATGCGTATAAAATACAAGTATTTGAGGTTTAAATTAGGTGCAAAATTTACCCTTTTTGACCGGGTGTCACACTAATGAATGTTATGTTATCATATTAAATTGTGTGTAATAGCATATATACGTTCATATTCATCATAAATGAATGTGTAGAACTATGAAGTTGTAATTTTGATAACATGCTATTCAAATGAATGTTAACGTTCTGAGAATTTTTTGAGTTTGTGAAATTCGATTGCAATGACGACCATAATTCGATTAATTACTCGTTTGTATGTTTTTTACAAAAAAATGCGTTTAATTCTATTGTTTTCATCACCAAATCAAATTTTCTCAAAAAACCCAAAAGTTACACCAAATTCATAATTTTGGATGAATCCGAATTATGACGAATTGAAGATGTGTATGAATGTGTTTGATGAATTCAAAGATTACAATGTTTTTGATTGAAGAATCATTGAACTACATACTTTAATTTTGAATTTTAGGTAAAAGTTGAGAAAATGGGAATTGTAGAAGATGTGAGAAAATAAGTGGTTGTGGTTTACTTCTCTCCTTCCCCCAATTTAAGAGCTTCCACTTGATCAATCCCCTATATATAGATATATATAAATATATGAAAATTACGTAAACCATCCTTATGGTTTGGTTTAAATTTCAGTGACAGTCCTTTAATTAATTTAATTACACGGATCATCCTTTATATTGAAACTTGTCACACCTATGGTCCTTTACACTAACGGGCGTTAAAAAGCTTAGTTAAGTGAAGTCACATATATTGCACGTGAGGGTAAATTGGACAATTTATAATAAAGGATCCTTTTGTGTAATTATTATATATATTATATTGTCCCTATTCACTCCATGCTTCTTCTCTTTCTTCGTCAATTTTTTTCAACATTTTCCTGGTCAATTCAATACCCAAAAAATCTCTCCTTACTTCCCTACGCTACACACTTGAAATTTAATTACCAAACTAATATTTTTTGAATCTCACCATCAAGTAAATTCACATACATATGATTTCTTTAACATCAAATCACATCACCATTTCCATTTACTTTCCATGTTATTATTTGCAAGACCATAACCACCCCATACCTCATATTTACTCAGCCACCACCGCATCTTATTCTTCTGTATTTCTCTCCAGTTGCAGACACAAGCCTGCAAGACCGAATTTGATGACCGGTCATTCGATGACGGTGGAGTTCTGAGAATCACTTGCACGGATTTGATGACTACTTGCAATGAGGGAGATGGCAATTCCAGGGGAAAGAAGAATCGGGAGTGTTTCTGATGACCTGCGACACCGATAGTTGACCATTGTGTTACCGATATTAGTTGTTCGGATTTGGCCAGAAGCACCAACGAAGAATAAGAACGTCGATTAGAATGAGATTTGAATGAGATTTTGTTGATTTGAATGAGATTTTTTTGATTTGAATGTCAATTTTGTTTTAATTTAGTTTTGGATTTTGAGGATTGTTAAAAAGTTTCACGGGAAATTCTTTAATCAAATGAAAGGACAACTCAACCCTCACGTGCAAAACATGTGATTTAACTTAACTGCGATTTTTTACAACTGTTAGTGTAAAGGATCATTAGTATAACAACTTGCAATATAAAGGATGATCCGTATAATTAAATTAATTAAAGGACTGTCACTGTAATTCGGACCAAACCATAAGGATGGTTTATGTAATTTTCTCTTCCCCCCTCTCTCTCTTTCTCTCTCTCTTTCTATATATATATATATATATATATATATAGAGAGAGAGAGAGAGAGAGAGAGAGAAAGAGAGAGTCATTTAATTTGTGGAATCTGTCGATACCACTATACATCATCGTCCCTATAAATTGTGTAGGGTTGTGACCCAAAAGTCGCTATTAGTTTTTATATCACTACATATGAACGAGTATAGCCTGGAAAAAATAAACATTCGTTTTCTCAAAAAAATAAAAGACATACATTCATATATATATATATATATATATATATATGTATATATATATATAGAGAGAGAGAGAGAGATAGAGTGAAGGGTTCAAGTGAGAACCAACACAAGTTTAACAACCAAGAGAACCCACTTTTAAACCATAAAATAAGGAGACTTCCATTCAATACATAATATTACTAAAAGGGCAGTATGGTCTTTTCAAATATTTTGAGTAAATAAATTATTTCTCATCTTTGACAATTTTCCTCTCCTCGCATTAAATACGGACAGAAATTCAAAATCAAAGCTCCTTTTTTTCATTGCCATTTTCATTTGAGTTCATATGTCTTTGCTTCACTTTTAAAGGAAAATCAATACCAACAAAACAGATGAGAAGTGTGCACACGTCAAAGCATACACAAAAAAAACTTCTCGGTATGGTGTTGAGTTCTCAATCGTGCACATGTAAACATACGGTGTTTATGAGATCTAAATCGAGCACATATGAACATACGGTGTTTATGAGTTCTAAATCGTGCACATGTGAACATACGGTGTTTATAAAATGTAAACTTTTAGTTGTTGAAAATTTTAGTCACGACATGTTCATATGTGAACAACAACATACATGTGATCGTCAAAACAAAATTTTCTTTGGTTGAGGTGCACACGTGCGCTTAATCATGTGCAACTTAATTCTTCATTTTTTAAAGGATGTCGTGTCTCAAAATGAAACAAGAGAAAGAGGTTAGTGTTTAATGGAAGAAGGGAAATGGAGTATATGGTATAGTACGTGACAAATTAATCTGGCCGAGAATAAAATGGGATTTAATTAATTCTCATGAAAGTAGTAACTGCCAAACATTGAAAAGACCTTTATACCCTTTACATTATGTTAATTAAATGTGGCTTTTTTAGTTCTTTATCTTGGGGTTGGTTCTCATTTGAACATTCTCATATATATATATATATATATATATATATATGAGTTTGGATCAAATGAGAACACTTCAAAAATAAGAACGGTGAGAACACCTCATAAATGCACAACTAGCCTTCAAAAATCATTAGATTCACATTCATACATTTCAAATATGCAAAGAAAAACAAATGCACACTTCTAAAAATGCACAAAAATCGAAAAAAAACGATTGATGCACGATTATCTCTATAATTGTGCATCAATCGTTTTTTCGATTTTTGTGTATTTTCGAAAGTTTAAATATATTCTAATCAATTTTTCTACACATATTTGAGATGTATGAGTGTGAATCTAATGATTTTATTCGCTAATTGTGCATTTATAAAGTGTTCCTACCGTTCTTATTTTTGAAGTGTTTTCATTGGAACCTTATATATATATATATATATATATATATATATATATAGGATTAGGATCAAGGGAGAAGGATATTTAGGTGGAGAAGAGAGAGAAGCAATATTGATTCAGTATTTTATTACTATGATTCAATTTTTTATTACATAAATTATAATAATAAAAAAATGAATCATAGTAATAAAAATACTGAATCATATTGCTTCTCCCTCTTCTCCATATAATTTTTCTTCTTTTTAGATCCCGTTACTATATATATATATATATATATATACATACTAATAGTTATTAAAGTTTTCAACCCATGAATATTATAAATCAATCACAATATCACGACAGCATATACATAGATAGATAATTCTTATGTTTCTAACCTTTTCATCACAAGCAATGCTAAATATGCCTAAAATATATGTCTAAATCTAGGTCTAATATATACATTGCATCACACATAGATCTCACTCATTATCTCTTATTTTCTCTACCAATCATTATGTCATATACTCATATGCCAATCAAAGTTCTAGGTCTAGATTTAGATCTACGTTTTTAAGTAGACATAAGAAGCTTTTTTCTTTCATCAATATATTCATCATCTTGTACCATATGATCAGTACATGTTGGATCCAAAATTTCCATATTCCGAAAGATATATATATCACCATTATGCATTTGTTGTTAGTTTGGACCATCATATACTATCTAAGCTCTAACAACAACTACATATATTGGTGGTCCATCGTGGCATTTATGGTTAAGATAAGAGTTTTTCATTCGGCAATTCAAGCACATGTATATGCTGATAGCCTGATATGCATGTATATGTGTCAATAATAGATGGTTTTGTTAAACAAGTCTTCAAATATACATCCGTTGTCACATGATCTTGTTTAATTTGTTTTATCAAGAATTTCTAGTCATGATGAATATATATGTGAACTATAGTGTTATACATGTGTAAGTAGATTGTATTGTAATACATTTCATGAAATGTATTACAATAAAATCTACTTACACATGTATAACACTATAGTTCACTTATTTTGTGATTTAAATCGTAACAATGATTGTTATATTGCCCGCAATTCAAATGGTTCTACTGTAATACATCCGTTAGGATATATTTTAAGGATAAAATTGAATTTGAATTAAAAAAGTCAGATGGGCTCCATTTTGTGATGTGTTTTGTTAGGCTAACTTCTTTTAAGTCATGACTTTCAAACACAATAATGATAGTATGCATATGATTACAAATTTACAGTAGGAAAATTAGTATACGATTTAGTATATGCTTGATTTGATTTTATTATAGATATAGGGTTAAGATCAACATAATTGAAGGTAACCTGTGTTTTAAAAGTAAGTCAAGTTGGAGCATCTAAAAAGGTAATAAATTTTGTATTCCCATTATATCCGATGTACAAGTGTCTATGAGTTAATCTTTGATTTGTGTTTATTAGAAAAAGACCATGTGAAATTTTATCTTATGATAAATTGCAGAAACTAAACAAAGATGAAGAGAACTTGTGCGATGCAAGGTTGATAAATGTTGACTCAAGGTATATTGAGGCCATGAAAATTGTTTATGGGCAGCCAAGTTCCCATGATGAAGCCATTATTGAATTCCAAGTTGATGTTGGAGTTGGAGCCCTTGTTGAATCAATGGAAGAAGTGAAGGTTAAGATGGAGCAAATGAAGAAGGCATCCAATGATCTATGAAGCTTCATGCCCTCTAGGCAGTAATCCTTTGTTGCCTAACAACCCTTTTTTGTATATTAGTACTAATCTATGGCAGCTAATATTGTAATCTTTTTGTAACCTTGTAACTATAGCTTACCTAACTAAGTTTTGATGGGTTGCTACTTTGTAATGAATGCTAGATGAATCGTGAATTGATTCATACGATGTACCTGGTTGAAATTCATACGTTCTCGATTTTCAGTATTTGTATTAAGCTTCCTGTTTAGACAGGTTTGTGTAAATGGATTATATAAATCTGCAATATATACTTATTTATATTTATTAACTTAGCAACTATTAGTTCGTTGCTATTCAGATGTGAGAACAGCAGCTACTTGAATAACTAGCAACGTATATATTTTCGTTGCTATTTTTCAAAATTAGCAACGAACCATTAAATAATCTGATAACGATGTGAAAATTCGTTGCTATTTGGCAACGACTTTACCAATAGCAACGGGGGTATTGCCAACAAACGCATTTCGTGGCTAAATTTGTTGCTAACAGCGATTGGCAACGATTTTTGACTGATTGGCAACCATTTTTGATCGTTGGAGATGGCAGTTTTTCTAGTAGTGTCAGTGCTCAATATGCTTCAATGACGTGGTTCTACTAAATCAAAATATCTATAACGGTTTTACTGATATCCAAATTTCTATATAATCGTAAGAACTGGTTTAGGTACAACTTAATGTCGTATGAAATGGGCAATCGGTAGGGTTATTGGTGTGTGAATGACATAAGGTTGCCCGGATTTAAAAGAAAAACATAAATGAGCTTTAAATAGAAAGCGATGCTGTCGCAAATCACTCTTTGTACATGACTGGACCAATTCAAGGAAACTTTGGTAGAAATATGGAATAAGTAATTCAAAACTAATAAGATGATTCTGATCCGTTTTTAGGGATGGTAATGCGTAATTTTGGAAACAAAATTTAACACTACGGACAATCTGTGTTGCTTCTGCTAAAAACGCCAACTATGAACATAATTCTAATCATACAGAATCAAGAACTAGTGGTAACAAACATGATTCTATTAGCTAAAGCAAGGAGAATAAGCAGCTTTGCCACATCCTGTAGGGATCATATATGTAAAAAGTTTAATAAAGATGTGAGAAATAAAAAATGAACGGAAGCCACTCTTGGCTATCAGAGCCAGGTTTCGATCCTGGGACCTGTGGGTTATGGGCCCACCACGCTTCCGCTGCGCCACTCTGATTTGTTATTTTACTCTGTCCAAACATTTATTTATATCCTTGTTGGATTATTTCAACTCTGTCAGTAATGCAAGTTAAATCATTTATTAATCTAAAGCTATTGTTTGTCAACAGTTATAACAAGAATGTATGTCTACCAAACGAATAATTGATGATCGAATTTGTTTTCCCAAAAATGAGTAACCGTGCTCGGAGAATGTAAATGAATCGTAATCAAGTTTTCAAGTGATTATACTTGATTATAAAACATTACACGATGCTATAACAATTGTGATTTCACAAATTGTCTAATGTGATGAACTTTAACTACTAATAGTTGTATACCCACATGCATCGATTTCATTACAGACCATCTAACACCTTAGATTTAGATTTGGATTAATTACATAATCTTATATATAAAGCTGATGTTTATCATCTGAAGTACAAATGGAACTGGAAATATATATACTCCATAACATATTTGAAACTTACAAATCTTCTTCTCATATGTAACAGAAAAAGACTTCGAAAACTAAACTTAAGTGCCTACGTTTAACATCTACTTATACTTTAAGATTTCTACTTTTCTGCATGTGAAGTCTTGTATACAGCACGGTGACATCTACACAACAACCATTATGCCCAAATAATACAATCTTCAGATCCAAGAATTCGGCTTCTAAAACAAACTGAAGAGATCCTTTTTCTCGTTTGCAGAAAGGGGTTTATAGGTAATTTATACCCATTCAAAATTAGTTTCTTTAGGTAAAACAAGACCAATTAAGCAGTCTGCAGTATCAGCAGCAACAGAGAGAAGAGAACATGTCTCATTGGAGTAGGGGAGGATGAACAAAAGTCTTGCCCAAATGGTCTTTGTAGCTGGAATCTTTATCACTCCTGCACACTCCCTCTGTTTCAAGTATGATATAAAATCCTGAAACTGCAGAAACGAAAATCAATTACAGTAATTAGTTGTACCATCATCATGCTGACATGAAACTAAAACTTATCGGATTTTGTTAATATATTGTGGCTTTCTAATGAGATAGTACATGTGTGTATGCGTGCATCTCACTTTGAGCGTATTTGAGTAGTTTGATATACCACAGTAGCAAATAGTTCCAATCTTTAGAGATTTTACTTTTGCTACTGTTTGTATAAATAAGTTTCAGTTGAGGTAATAAACTTCCCAATACTTGTTACTGCATACAGCCGGGGGTGAACGGATTTTTTATTAACGTCACAACCATATATGACGCCACATCATTATCACAGGTGTTACGTAATCAGTTAACTTGTTATGAATGTAAAATGCATACAATAGCAGTTTTGGGAAATTCAATACATACATCAGAGCTTTTTTGGTTCAATTCATACGATGGAATAATGTTGAATTAGAGCATACTTGGGTGTAATTTTCCCTTTCAATTCTAAACTGTCAACGGTTGATATTAGCGAAATGAACATTAGTACAAATTTATATGCATACTTGAGCAAACTTAAGATAAAAACTGGTCTAGATAAGAAAATTCAGATTTTCAGCAGTATACATGGGAATAAAATCAAGTTGTAAGTTCCAAATATAACTATTTTATATGTCAAACGATTCCAACACTCCATGAAAGAAGAATCAAGAAAAGTCAAGGAATTAAAAACTCCTGAGCATAGCTCTATATAAGGATTAGTTAAAATAGTTGAGAAGTCTTGCAAACAAGAATAGTGCAGATTGTGACATCAATTAATTAAAACAAGCTACACAATTAATTATAATAAGCTACACACTACTACAATTTAAGCTTTGAAAGAATATCCAACTTTATTGCCATGAGATTTTCCCCTCATCAGATATGTTTTGAATTTGTGGTGGTCATTGTCAAGGATGGCATTACTTAATTATATCACAAACATAAGAACATAGTTGAGACAAGATAACTTACGCCTTTATGGTCACCAGCAGAAGTCGGGAGCAGCTGACACACCTCTCTCTGTATCAGAATTCAATAACATTAATATCTTAAACAATATGGCAAAGCTGATTTCAGATCTTTCATGTTTCAATAATAATTTCACATTAGTAGCTTATACGAGCAGTTCTGGGCGTATATTATCTGGATTTTTTGATATATGTTAATCAGTGCAAAGTGCATGATACTAACGGGATTTTCTACCTTATTGTGCAAACCTTCCTATCTAATAACCAAAAGTTCCACCAAGTCCATTAGTATTTCACTAAAACTTTACCAATATTAGTTAAAACAAAATACAAAAACTTCTCTGTAGATTACCAACAAGTTTAGGTTCCAAAACTCCTCATGAAAATCCACGGAAAAAGCACAATAAGGTAGAAAATCTCATTTATATCATGCACTTGGGCACTTGGCACTGATCATCATATAGTAATAGATCCAGATAATATCATGCACTTTGCACATAAAAGGTTTATTAACCAAATATGACCAAAAATAAGCTGAGAGTCCAATCCATTTTCTAAGATTCACATTGTCCATTCACAAGAATACATACAAGCCAGCCACAAAGACAAGGGATGTGTCTTTGTGGCCACACCTGATGAACTTTTAGTCAGTCTGACTGTTATTCTGCTCAACGCATACCTCCAGTCTAATTTTCCCTTCCCGTCACAATTTATAGAAGTTGAAAGAATTTTAAACAATAGCATCAACACCCCAATCACTATATACACGCAATTTCAGCATCATGTGTTACACAGCTTGTGATTCTGTTGTTCCTGATCTGGTTTAAAATTAGTTAACCTCGTATAAAGTAAGTCATGAATTAGGATGAACGTGATTAATTTATAAATTGCAAAACTTAAAAGATACTACTAATAAGTTTGCAGTGAAACGTATAGTTCCCACTTGATATATAAATCAATAATCTCACCATACATGAATACAGTAAATTTGATTACCCAATTTTAAGGTCTTCGTAATATAAATGATCCGAATGTGAGGGGTTTTCATTTGAAACATGTCTATATTAACCCGATCTATACTGCATTTTTATATATTAAATCATCATCTTTCAGTTATCATAATGCATCATTAATGTTTGATTTGCACCTCATATCTAATCTATATTAGTGCATCAAAAAAGCCCAGTTTAGTATTCTAGTGTCATAGTAGAGAATAATTCAGTGTGGTCAAGATGCTACTTATTCCTCTTCGATTATAGGACACTATAAAGATTAATAATTTTTTTTAAAGGGTATTCCCGTTTGTGACAGGTTCCCCCGGGTTGGCCAAGCTTTGCTTGTGATGTACGCGGCCTAACTGTTACCGTGGCCGTTTCCGAACCTTCCCGTGGCCACCCTAAGATTTATATGCTTCTCGTGAGGTTCGAACCTGAGACCTCTTGTGAAGATAACATAACGCCAACCACTAGGCTATCTTGTGATGGTTAAAGATTGATATGTATTCAATTAATCTATAACATAATATTTCAACTAAAAATTTTCTAAGCTTACAAACCCAAAGATCTAACGTTCCAAGATTCCCCTAATTTGTGTAACAAGAAACATATGTAACCGACATTCCGTACATAATTATCTGGCATAGAATGTTTATTCGATCATTCTTATTGATGGAAACAATTTAGAAAGCATTCACAATGGCAACGATGGTAAAGGTTCAAGCAATATAAGATACAACCTTCAGAGTCAAAGTCCAATTCAAGAAATAAACTTCAAAACTTTGTTGGACTCATTACAAGTGCAAGGTACAAAAAGCTTTTACTTATTTAATTAATGACACTAGGGACAAAGAAGGAATTACAGGAAATTACAAGCCCAAAAGTATTAATATGTTCCATCAGTTGGGCTAAGCCAAAATAATTAATATATTGTATAACTTGGCCAAGCCCAAAAGCAAACTACAATATGATGGTCAAAAGATGCCAAAATATAAGTGTCACACATGTAGCTAATTTGGGCTATGAAATTAGAGAAGCAAGATAATAGCACGTACATGGAGTTTCATGATTATTGGAACGATCTAGAGGTAGTCTAAGGTCTTTAAAAGAAATAAGGAAACTTCCTTTATTATGAGGATTCTATGAGATTAAAGCAATCCTATTTATTTTCCTTACAAAAGAAAATACTTGACTAGTGGTATTTGGAGCTTTTTAGTATATAACACAGTGCTATATTTATAAGGTATATTGGATATTGTGGGGTTTTCATTCACTTATACGTTCTTTATCGAACTTTTTAGGTGTTGCTTGATTAAGTCGACTAACTTATATTTAACTTTTCATTCAAGATTTACCTCTCTTGAAAGTGGCATGGACAGCCTAGGGTCTTATAACTAAAAGTTATTACAAGGTCTTGGTTCTTTATAGTCAAGGTTCTAGTTCCTTGAATTATATAGGGTAGGAACTAACTGAAGCTCTCTATGATTTATTAGGTCTGAAATGCTTATAGAGTTGAGCCACTTTAGTACTTTCCCTTATTGAAAGATATCTAAACTTGGGTCTTCCACACATGGAAGACCCAACTTTAGATCTTTTGATGTTCTAATTGGTTGTACTAATTTGGTTACACTAAATGCACAATAAAGTGGTCCATTTATTCAGTTGATTCCATAATCAGACCATTTTGAAGATTAACCTCTCACTTGCAATTAGTACATGTTCCTAGAACTTGCTCACTCTATTAGCTACAACTGAAATGAGCCTCGGCCATAAAGCCTAATCCTAGTAAATCTCTTAATCATCAATAGGATTGTATCATTATCGAGGATACCTACACAACAACATATTAATAGCAAAAAAACATTCTCTATAACAGAATATTTTTTTTCTTTGGTACTTATATCCCCAACACATACACAAGGAAATTACTCTTCAATAACTTACTATAGTTGATATACATGATTCAACAGTCAAGATTTTTAGTTAAGAAGGGCTCTTTTATCACCTTCCAGTTCCCTTATGTGATCCTAGATAATCTTTGCTTTTGCAAATTCCTAGGTCCTTCGGTGGTTTACATCCATGTGATTAGGCCAGGCACAAGTACAGTATACCATAACACTTTTTCTACGTAAACAGCATATAACCAATATATGTTTGTCACTTCGATATTTAAGATCAGAGCAACATTTAGAAGATTTCACATTCCCTCCCACAACTAGATGTATCAGCACACCAAATAAGAAATACAATTATTTTCTATTTATCTTCATATAAGATGTGAAGTGTCCCAATAATATATTATACAAATCGCAATCCTCAGTTGAAATGCATTTGCAATCCTTGTTTAACTTGCATAACTCTTATCTCTATCGTCTAACTACATCTATATGGTTAAAAAGGCAAGTGGAATTGTGAACACATATGATGGTGAAAAATTTGCTTTAGGCAAGGTGAGGATCTCTTGCTCCATTCTAACCAACAGAAATACACCAATTTTACATGACAATATAAATCCCAATTGGCTATTAATTTCAAATGAGAAACATCAAAATATCAAAAGAAGCAAATATCAATCAAGAAGAAGTCTAACATAGAGAACAAAGAGCAGACAATTGTGAAGTGTGATCGGAAACTCACTTTATGTGGTGGGGTGCTAGAAAATGTTGACATCACATGTCTAAAATCAGTCCGCTTTGTTATATCCAGCTTAGCAGGCCATCTGCAAAACCAGCAAAAAAAATCATCAGATACTAGGAACACTTGTCCCTTTGTAGCAGGAAATTCTACAATAAACACAGAATCCGTACTCTGCAGGCTCTGAGATATTATTATCTGAATATTTGCAGGCATCAGACTGCAGTCTATGTGCATGTATTGTAGAATAGTGAACCCCACTTTTACTCAATGTGCCCTGCCAGTATCCGTGATCTCCTGCCACTGAAGATTCCAAGGGTGGTGGTGGCGGAGGTGGCTGAGACTCGAGAATAGGAGGAGATGGCGGCAAAGGTGGAGGCACTTCAGGATGAATAGGTAACGGAGGTGGCAAGCTTGGATGAGGGAATGGATGTAGAATGTTTTGCTGAGGTGGTAATGGAGGCGGCATCTGAAGCTGAGGTGGTCCATAAAACATCTGATCATGATGTGGCAATGGATTTCCTTGTACCTGAGATAGTGGGGTCACAGAGGCAGGTAAGAAAGGAGGTGCCACAGCATGATTATGAGGATTTATTGGCATGTGATGAATCATTCCATGTGCATCCCACGAACTATTTGGAGGATAATACATAGGCCTCATGTATGAAGATGATTGCATTGGCTGTGGTGGTGCATGATTATGCCCATGTATAGGTGTTGAATGTGGCACGCTTTCTGGATTTCCATAAGTCCAATTTTGTTCAAGAGCACCAGAGGCAATATGACCACCTAAAAGTTTATTAGAAACAAATGAAACGTGAGAATAACCCCTTGAAAACACAAATATATTTTTATGTAATTCCTCAGTTATTGAATTAACCTGCTTGAAATGGGTATCCATTTTGCATTGTAGCTCCTTGATTGACCATATGCATTCTTGGTGAATTCAGCTCCATGGGGTGAGCGTTGTGTGTTCCATAATGACTGCTCAAACATATGGCCATATGTTTCATGAAATTCATGTTTAAAAGGTAAAATACAAAGTTGTAATCACTATAAACTTATGTACTTGTTGATCAAGTATTCAAGTGCTTGAGTTACAAATGTACAACTAATGTATGTTCCTCCTGTAATACCATTTGCAAATACAGAGACCAAAGGCCATACTCATATATAACAAATACCAAGTCAGGTTATAAGAGAATAAACAAAGACGAAGTGCAAGTTTAATTTACTATGGAGCTTAAATTAGCAATTAATTTAAATCTCTATGTGAACTGAAAACAAATACGGGTAGTAGATTTCGCAAGTGGTGAAAACTACCCTTCTCAATCTAAACAATTTATGCCAATACGAATCAATCAACTATTTCTGTGGGAATTCTTTATAAGTTCTAATTTATTTTGTTTTCATTAAAATTTTCAAGAAAAAACTAATTTTATACCTGAATCCAACTACGGGTTGAGCATGAGGTGAACTACCGATTCCAAGATTGTTGTTTCTTGAGTCAACATGCAGAGGACCTACAGATGGCGATTGAAAGAAATCCCGTTTATCCTTGCGGTACTGTCTAAGATGTGTCATTATTGTAGCAGTTTCTTCAGGAGACCCGAATTCCATCAACAATGCACCTTCACTTATAAGATCATTAACCGCAAGTGGGCCCTTAAAAAGTACCTTTCTTAATTCATACAATACTTCATCCTTATCTGATTGGCTATAAATATTTCCAACATACACATGACAACAAGAGCCAACAGGCAGACCATGATTATCACCTCGTGTACCAAACCCTATATCTAAAAATTTTATAAGGAGGCAAGCACCCCACAGAGAACGTCCCCTCATAACTTCCCTAGCCTTTATAGCATCCATAATGTATTTATACTCGATCACTGCAAATCCTTTAAAAGGAACGTACAAAAGCATATCTATGGGACCAAACCGTTCAAATTGAAACCTTATGAGCGGCTCAGATGCCTCTGGACCCAATGAGCCCAGCCAAATATGTCTTGAAGCTGAATATACATCCATTGCAGCACGATCCCCATCACAGTACCAACTTAGAAAATGATGTTTAGGTGATTCAAAATTATGATTTACACCACTACTAGAGACATTCAAGGATACACCACTTTCCAGTCTTGACACATGGTTATCCATGTTGGGAATTGTTGAGCTGGCATGAACTGTATTGGGCGTCGATGAGCTAGCACGAGACA
Source organism: Pseudognaphalium luteoalbum (assembly GCA_963422505.1). Taxonomy (NCBI): domain Eukaryota; kingdom Viridiplantae; phylum Streptophyta; class Magnoliopsida; order Asterales; family Asteraceae; genus Pseudognaphalium; species Pseudognaphalium luteoalbum. The sequence goes on from OY730194.1 coordinate 13,165,470, forward strand.
AGTCTCTGTGATCCACAGAATCCACATCCATAGACTTTGGGCCTCCACTGTTATTTGGACTTGTCTTGGAACGTGCATCTTGTTCCAAGTGCAGGACTGAGAGTTGGTCATCAGCATCACCGGAATTTCTATGAACTGAAAACTGCCCATGTATTAGTTTGGACGGACTGAAAACATTGGTATTGCCGTCAACTTGTTGTTCCTGTGCCTTCACTTGTTCTGTAAATTTAGTAAATATTCTCTCAAAAGCAGAGGTTATAGCAGAGACGACGTCTGGTGAAGCTGATTTCATAATACTTTTAACCCTCGAGAATATCCACGGTCTCAAAGATGGATCCTTATCAAGAACCTGCTCGGAAGGTTTAACACGATAAACAATAAAATTGTAATGGACAATAAACAAAGTCGGTAAGCGTCAAGTGTAGCAATAATGAGTGATGAAAACAGACAGCATAATATGATAAACAAATTACGTTTTGTATTTATAATCTTCTACTAGCTAATTTGTTAAAATTTCCTATAAAACATACATACTTGGATATACTTGCATGTTGTCTGAGTGACAAAAAGTAGGCATCGTAACCACATGTTAAAGAGGCGGCAATTCTGACCCTTTTACTTATAAATTTGCCATTCCTATTATGTTTCACTGATACCATGTCAAACAGGTTGAACCAGAAAAATAATCATAAAAGGGGATGGGTCAAACATGCCAAACGCAATTTTTATACATGAAGCCTGCTCAATCAATTTATTCTCATAATTGATCATTACTGACATGATATAAAGTTATTAGTAATATTAGCAAACTAATTCCTTAGAAGAAGAAAATAGTTACATGAAAAGGCCTTCAGGCCAACCCGACCTGTTTTTACCTGTAACTAAAAAGGATCCGTTTTGACCTGTTACCCAACCCACCCAGTTTTCTACCTATTAATTTATACATGTCACAACTGTTCTATATCTACAGAAGTCATACCAGACCCAATAAGCTGCTTTTAGATCCAGAAGACGCATCTTCAGGAAGAGTGTTGTCTATTGAAACTTGCCCATCACCGGTGTCAAGTCTACTAGTCACTTGATTAAGAAAATAAAGGCCTCCATTTGGACCAGCATCTGCTGAATCCGACCTACTGAGTTCAAAGCAAGCTTCAAGGGTATTTTTAGGGCACTTGAAGAAAATCCAGAGGGTGCATAAGGCACGACATTTGGATAATTTGACAGGTGGTGCCTCGTCACTAATAGAGAACTTGTTTTTGAGTTCTGAGAAGGTTTTTGGACAATCATATATCTTCAGAACATCCTTATTTACAACCTGGAAAATTTCTTGTCCTTCTAATGAAGAAATGAAGAAGTTTAAGACATTTAGAAATACTGCGGAACATATGCCTTGGACAACACAAGATGCCGATGACTCTTGTGAAGCAGCTTCACAGATAGTAGCTAGACCAAATATACATAGTCCAGCAGTTCCAAATGAGAAACTTTCAGCATCATCGTCGCCTCTGTTTATGGTTGTCATGCAAGACTTGTGTATATTAATACACACTTTTGCAGCTGCTTCAAGAGCAGTTCGACAATATGAAGAATACTTTGGTACAAACTCTGCCACAAGACGTTGTACACTTACACAACCTACACAAAAAACTTTCAGATACTCAAAATACAATATAATTAACAATATCACTTTTACATCTAATGACTATGATTTCAACAGGATGAACATATGTCGACTGAGTCTTTTGAAATATGTGCTATAAAAGGTGGCCAGGAAGCCAGGAACCAAATAAAACAATATACTAAAGAAAACTTATAACAACAATTAAAATGTGTAATCAGCTTGCTTTCAAGAGTGAAAAGCCAACTGTCTCTCCGAAAGATGCTTATGGTTTACCCTGTACGTATATTAAATCAGGAAACAGCATATCAAAATTGAGAAAAAACTACATAATTTGCCAGTATATAAAACCAAGTGGGACAGCTCAGTTATCTACACAATACATAACCCGGAATCCTTCAATTTGTGCTTAAGTCTACTTTGCACAGTGGTTCTTTAACTCTTGAGATATCTAAAAACCTTTTAGGAAGCCTTAATCACGATTCACGGACACCAAAAAAGTGGTTCCTTTTGCAATGTAGAGATTCAGCAAGGTCAAAATTCACAGATTTGAAGGAAGAAAATCATTTATATTAGACGATTGCACTTCTATGAGCGGTAACCATATCTTTTACAATAGGAAAATGAAGTGCACGGTCTTGAAGCACAATACAAATTTTCAAGTTATACTAAGGCATATGTTTCCTGTGACTATAGGCTGAGTTAGAGACTCTCGATAAAAACAAATAGATTTCCTTTGAAAACTCAGTCTACTATCCATATAACCAAGAATCAAGCTTTCCATGACAGTACTAAACACATTAAATTTGACCATCATATTTCAACTGATCATATTGTTGGTACTTCAACTTTTCTCATCCATACAACATCACAGCATGTCCATAATGGTACACCTAAAACCCCAATGGAGGACACCAAATACACATCACCTGGCAGGAATCTTAATTTCTAGGTTTCTCATGACAGTTTTTCTGTATCATTTATTATTAAATTTATGTTTGGTCACCCAGACACCTAGATTTAATGGTGAAGTGCAAAAACATAATATAAATAATTAAATACCTCCAAATGAGTAATGTTGATGGTATATCAGTTATAGATATGAAACCAAAATACAATTTTCCTTTCTATATAGTGGACAAGTTAAGTAATTACCTACATCACAACAATCCATATGCGCATTAAATATACAGAAATCGCACAAAGATTACCTATATCAATACTAATACTAATAAATATGATTTCATATCCCAATCAAATAAGTAATCCGATATAATTAGAACGCATTCCATAACATAAATTCCTTACAGCCTTAATATAATCATCTCAACAGTTAATCACGGTTTAGATATATGAATTAATATACATACATAAATACTTAAATGCGTACCTCCGGAGGCAGTGATTAGGGATATATAAGCCTGTTCAAGTTCAGGCTTAAGATTAGCATCCTTTCTAGATATACAATACTTAAGTTGCTCGTACGATTCGTAAAATTTATTTATTTCCGTTTGATCTCTCTTGTTTTGAGCAATCTTTTCAGCAGATAAGGTACGGGTTGTAGCAGGTGGTGGTGCGTTTGTGTTTGTTTGAGTTGCCGGTGGTTGTGAATCTGATGATGGAGGTGGTGGCGATGGTGTTACCGGTGGTGATGGGGTTAGTAGCGGTTGTTCTAGGTACGATCGGCGTTTCTTCGGCGGTAGCTCCATCGATGCCATGGCGGCGGTGTATGGCATTTGCTTCAGGGATAGTATATAATAGGCCAGGTTGTATGAGCATAAAAACAAAAACATTGGTTATGCTATTACCACATTAAGCTTTAAATTAATTATTATTGCGGTGATTATATAGAACTTTTTAAAATAGAATTATCATTATTATATAACTATACATAACTCTTCAGAAAGAGATTATTGATATTATTATTATCTTTAATATTAAATATTAATAAGATTTTCTTATTATTATTATAATCATTTTTATTATTATAATCATTATTATTATTATAATCATTATTATTATTATAATATTATAACTACTGCTACTATAATACCTTCGTTATCATATAAAGAGGAAATAACCTTCGGGTGAAGGATTATAATTCAAATTTGTTATCTCAATGATTATATATTGCAGTTAAGGCAAAGGGAAAAGTAGAAACGAAAGAATTACAAGGTACATAACTATATATATAACACTCCCTACACTACATTGGTACTTAAAAAATCTTTCCACGATTACTATATATGCAAGCTAACACTCCCTCTCAAGTTGGAGCATCGATATTAATCATGCCCAGCTTTTTCGTTAGTTCAAGTTCCTGGTAGATCTATAGTGAAGACATCAGCTAAACTAAGTCCCACTTTTCACATGAGGAATTGAAATTGTTCCATCTTCTAATTTCTCCCGCTTATATTGACAATCAACTTCAATATCCTAGGTTTGTTAACGAAACACATGAGTACTTGCAATATGGATAGCTGCTTCATTATCAAAACACAAGTTCATTGGTTTAGACCGAGTAAAACCAACTTCTGTTAATAAGCTCCGTAGTCATATAAGTTCACATGTGGTTTGTACCATGGCCTTGTATTCGGATTCCGAAAAAAACAAACAATATAGATCCAGGAATACATAACAAATGTAGAATCCATGTTTTGAATACCCCAATAATCAATACACACTAAAGAAGCCAATTCAGAACCGTAATACTCCGACAAAGCAAATTAGAGTGAACCAAAAAGTCCAAAGTAAAATATAATCTGACTAACAAAGAAATGGAACCTAAATTAACCAAGAACAACTGCAATCGGGCCAAGCCTACTGATAATACCACAAAACGAGTCTGAAATGGTCACATATAGCAGAATCAGATTTAAGCGGAACCATCTAGAGCAAAGGTAACACAATCGGAATTGGACCATATGATCTCACAGGATTTGGTCAGAATTGGCAAACCATTGTTGCAGAAATAACTAGACAGAAAAAATGGCTGAAAGCAGTTAACGCTACACCAGCCCAGCATGTGGACCATAGTTACCCCGATTCGCTGGGAAGGCCACAAATTACAAATTCGATACAGCTGAATCGAATCCGATACGCCTACGTATCGGGTACTCTCGGAAACGTGAATTTGTGATATAATTTAACGTTTCCAAAAAGAAACATAGCATTTCGATTGATGGTGGGTTCGTATTTTGGACCAACTGAAACGTCATTTTAGAATCAAATCGAAATGAATTGGGGAACTTTCAGAATTGAATGGTCACTGGATTGGGGTAGTTTTCAGAATAAAACTGGTCAAATTTTCAGAATTGATTGGTCATTCAACTTGGCTTTCTAAATACCCAATAAATTAAAGTACTTTTACACATCCAAGAAAACTTAAAAGAACTAGCATTATACCCGCGTAATACATCGGTGAAAGTGGTGACGGTGGATGGATGTGCGAATGAATGTTTTGAAATAAAAACATATTGTACTCCGTCCGTCCCATTTAAAATGTCCACATTACTATTTTGGGATGTCCCATTATAAGTGTTCACTTTGATATATAACAAATCAAAAAAGACTTTAGTGGGTAGATTTAATATTTGATTGGTGAAAAGTGTAGTTGGTGGAGAATAAGTAGTAAGTGGGACCCAATTTACTTAGTCTTAAATTTTTTTAAGGAGAAAGAGTGTTAAATGTATTATATAGTAGTATAGAATGGATCTGATATTCTTAAAACCCCAACTTCGTTTAACTTCATAACACCATACAATAGCAAACAAGAGCAAAACAGAAACTTATTGTGTTAATTAAATGGTTTTTTGGCAAAAGAACTCATGATGACATTCATAGGGTACCTCATACCAAATTATATGGTACGTCGTACCGATGAGCGAATCGAAATGAACATACCCCCCATCGTAAAATAACAGTAATAAATATTTGAAAACTAAGAATAATAAAATCAAAGGAAATAAAAATAAATGAAAAAATTACAAATTACATATTATTCAACTAATAATCATTGAAATGTAGAGTAAATTACAAAATCGTCCATGTATTTTTTGCATGTTTAGTACTACCCAACAATACATTACACCATTGTTTGTGTGTTTTTTTCTCAACTTCGCCCTGAACCTAGTGGAATGACTAGAATACCCTTAACTTTGGTTTAAAAAGGCGATAGGCGCTACGAGGCACTAAGGGCTCGAAAGCCGAGGCGCTAGGCGCTAAGGCGAGAGCCTCGCGTAAATACTATGATTATAATTTTTATTTATAAATATTATATATATGTGTTTAGCACTTCATCTTGCAATTTAAAAATCATGGCATTTTCATTCTCTTCCGTTCTCACCTATGTTTGTAGTTCTTTATACTTGGTATTTCACAAGAAGATCGAACTTGGGTTGAAATAATGGCATCTAAACTCCAAGTTCATGTATGAAGATAATGAAAATGGGCTAATACAACTTCTAAAATAACAAGAATTCAAGAACCCATTAGTTTTTTCGCTAACTACACAAGGTGCCCAAGGCACCGCCTCACACCGCCTAGTGCCTAGGCAACGCCTAGCAGCGCCTCATGACCAACTATCGCCTAGAATAGAAACAAGGCGCTATGCCTAGTGCCACATGGTGCCTAGGCGCGCTTTTTTAAACCAAGCCCTTATCTTTATTTTTTTTAAATTCTTAATTCCATTTTATAAAGTTTTAATTTGTTTACAATTTTTGAAAAAAAAAACCCTACCAAACCATCGCACTACCACAATCATTGTTGGCTCCTTCTCCTATGAAATTGAAGTTGAACTGAAAACTAGGTTAGGGTTTAAAAGTATAAACTTGAATGTCTGTTCGTGATTTCCATTTTTACATGTCTTGGTGTGTGCACCTAATTTACATATGTGTGTGTGTGTTTGAATAAGTTACAGATGTGTTTGTGTGTGATTTTCAGTTGTAATGGTAAGAAAAAGGATTGTTCAAGGTAGTGAAAGACTGACAGTGGTTCTCTTAGTGGGATTGCTTGAGTTGAGTTTTTAGGCGAAATGGTGGTACTGATCGATAAAGATGGTTGTTATGCTGCCAAGTTCACGAAGAAGGGGGCATCCTTTGATACAATACATAACTAAGGTGTTTTGGACAATTTCTATGTGGTGGATGGACAAAGTTGAAAAAATATAATGAATAGATAAATAAAAACGGGTAAGAAGGACTAAGCAAAAACAGACTGCAGGGACCGAGTTACTGAAAATGTCTCTGTAATCTACTCTAAAGTTATCTAAAACTGTTACTGAAAATGCATTTTATGTATCCTTTAGCTATAGGCATCGCTTTTATAACGGTATTCTTTCAGTTTTAATCGGCATTTATATATGACCGAGTTGCGCACTAGTATATTCATTTTATACTGAAATAGTAATACATGTATACTGAATTGAATACATTATTGCAGTTGTTTTCAAGTGTACACTTGTACAATCTAATCTTTTTCCCTGTGGTTTAGAACATGGGAAAATTGATTATAAATGTATCAAACTTTAACTGTAATCCTATTGTACGTATCCAACTAATTATGTTCATGCTATATGTATCTAACTTTTAAAACATACTTGCCTTTATCAAATGTCATGCTCTACCGGTAGCCGGTTAATTCTTTATCTTTTGTTATTGTTTTGCTAATTTGGCAGCCACATCTACCACATCATTAAATTTGTAACACATACTTGCCACTCATTAACCACCATTCTCACCATCGTTTAACACAAACATCAACCTTAAAACCCCATTCGAGTTTCAAGTTACCAGGATAAGCTATTAACGAATTCAAAATTGTAATATTAGGTTTCTTTGAAGCCTGGAAACAATAACGCAAACGAATTAGAAGATGGATGAACACATGAAACACATTAAGCAAATAAACGTCACCCGGCAGGATCATAGTGTACGTAGTTCAACTACCCCATCCATTCAGTATGAATGCCCTATGTAGACTCAAATATAATTTAGCTAGCAGGAATCATATTAGTTTAGTTTCTTATGACACATTGACACTTTCTCGGATCCTTTATTACCTTTTCTATGTATCGATCACGCAATCAGTCACTTTCTAAAGCCTAAATACCTGATGACATACATTTAGAAGTGCAAACACATCAAAAAGAGCAAATAACGTTACAAAATAACAGATATAACACAAATATTAGCAATATATATGATTTCATATCCCTATCAAGTAAGCACTCAAATAAAATTAGACAGCATTCATAAGATACATTCCTTATACAGTCTCAATATCATGTCTACAGTCATTTAGGGTTTAGAGATAGGATGCAAATACATCTATGATGATGCGTACCTCTGGAGGCAGTAATCAGGAATAGATAAGCACGTTCAAGTTCAGGCATAAGATTAGCATCCTTGTGAGAAATACAATACTTAAGTTGCTTGTACGATTCGTAAAAGTTCTTAATTTCTTCTTGATTTCTCTGTTTTTGCGCAATCTGATCAGGAGTTAGGGTTGTAGCATGTGATGGTACATTGGTATTTGATTGAGTGACCGGTGGTTGTGGTTCTGATGATGAGGACGGAGGCGGTGGTGGTGGTGGTGATTGTGGTGGTGGGGGTGGGGGTTGCGACGGGTCGTAGGTTCGGCGTTTCTTCGGCGGTGGCTCCGTCGATGCCATGGCGGTTGTGTCTGACATTTACTTCGGGAAAAGTTTAAAATAGACCGGGTTTTATTAGGGCTGTTGAATGGAACGAAAATACGCGAGGAGCAAGAGAAACCGGTCCATGTCGATCCATGTTCCATAGTTTTAGAGATATTTGGACTTTGGTCTAGTGCTTGACTAAACTCGAGAAAAATACCAAATCGAATATCTGTACACATTCATTCATTAGATATAACATGTAACTTCTTTATGTATCGTCAAAAAAATAACTGCTTCTCTAGATTGGTATTTGATGGTACATTGGTATTTGTCGATCCATGTTCCATAGTTTTAGAGATATTTGGACTTTGGTCTAGTGCTTGACTAAACTCGAGAAAAATACCAAATCGAATATCTGTACACATTCATTCATTAGATATAACATGTAACTTCTTTATGTATCGTCAAAAAAATAACTGCTTCTCTAGATTCTTTGTTGCATATGTGGGACTCGGTTGGCTATTTATATCATATGTATTTATGTTATACACTTTTCATGACTTCATATTCTGTTCCCTTACAAATTTTATATTTAAATTATATAATGGTCAATATAACCATCACCAAGGTGGTATATTGGTTGACATCCTGATACCCGAATATAAGAGGTCTCTGGTTCAAACCTATATAGCAGGAAGGGTAGCTTTTAAAAACATTGGATTGGTCTATGTTTATTTTTTAAAAACTTTTATACTTGGATTTGTCTATACACTTACTCCATAAATATACAGCTCCTTTTTTTAAAGAGAAAATTACTCCATTGAACCGGTCAACGAAGCATTTTCATACCATATACCTTGTCAGTCTTTTTTTACCTTTCTAGACCCACAAATCGCCGAATGGGGAATTCGACTTGGCGATTTGGCGATTTTTGAGTTTACCCAATAATTTGGCGACATGTGGCACAAAGATCTCGCCTGGAAACCCTTAATTCACCGATCCCTCACTCTGCTAAACAAAATCGCCAAGCCACTAACTATGTACCAAAAAATCGCCAAATTGCTTAATCCTTTGGCGATCGGCGATTTTTTGAAAAATTGATTTTCGTGCCTTTCCCCTTCACATATCCGTCTATCTCTTTGTTTCCCACTTCAACTTCCTTCTGGTGATTTCCCTTGACGGCGACACCCCTTCCAACGACATTGATAAAACTCATACAAGTAATCGGATACAAGTCATCTGAAATAACAACGTAATAATACTCAACTTCATCGGTCAACCAGAGAAGCTAGGGTGGCTAGTTAAAAAAATCATCAAACCTCAAGCTACATAAAAGTAGATAATTAACAAGATCCATCCACTGAAATACTCCACTACAATTCAAATGCATATGACACAAATTACATACACTGTATTTACAATAAACAGTTACAGCAATAACATGCATACATATAAACATATGGAAAAAGATGGCCATGCAACTTCTGATAATAAGCACCTAAACTTTTTCTAACGTGTTGAATCAAACTTTGACGGGTTTCCATCAATGTCAGGTGTAACACCCCCAAATTTATTGTTTAGCGGAAGCAAGATTTGGGTGTTACTAATCAATAACAAAGCACATAAGATAAAGCGAACGACTCTAAATGCGTCATGTAAAACCATTGCATAGACAATATAAAATTTTTACATTGTTGTTCTTGTTACAAAAGCTCTCAGCTAAATGTAAAAGATTCTAAGGCATATCTAATTGTACAAAATGTAGAAATGCATGTGAATCTTCTGTAATCTGAATGCGACTCAAGCTAAAATATCCTGAGCAGATCTACTTCTGCTGGGCACCTGAGAATACATGCTAAAAGGTCAGCTAGAAAGCTTGTGAGCTCACAGGTGTAAATCGATGAAATCCAAGTTATGAACCACAAGATTTAGTTTAGTGATTTGCAAACATGCAAATAAAATATGAGTGTATATAATTGCCATGAGCACATAGTTTGAGCTTAACTGAGTGTGCCAGGATCCACATTCAAGGACCTGATCGAGTTTGCCCCCGGCATGTGCCTAATCTACACATGTATGAACAAATGAAAATGCGTCCGTTCGACCGCAGTCGTGGTAGCGCGACTACCCCGGACGGGGATTGTCAATCCCATATGGTACCATACACTAACATTCACGGTATCACAATATAAACAAACTATGTTGTGAGGGACTTCATGATTAGACAAAACAACTCATGCAATCAACATATCGAGGTTTTGTACTTGTGTTCATATGTAAAATAAAAGCGAGCATGTAATCCCACCCCTGGGTAAAAACAGTAAAGAGGGGGTATGAGACTCACCTGAGTCTTAAGTGTTTGCTAATCAGCAAATAATGATGAGGTACTATGAGGTGTCCGAAGACTGTAACCTGTCGGGCATTCACAACGCTCACGGTTAGTAAAGTGTGTAGGTGTCCCTAGAGACCACCCATGCTAGTTGTTCATCCAACTGGTTATGTCCAAATACTTTAGTTTGATTGAATGTTTGTTTGCATTTTGAAAACGTGTACGGCCCGTTGGTAATGGTTGGTAATAAAAAATCTTAAAAATATCAACTTTATACATTTGTTTAACTTATTACCACTGTTTGTTTGTTCTTGTTTCCACTGTTAATCTTCTCGTTACCACTATTAGTGGTAGATTTGTTACCACTGTTAATTGTATCTCGTTTACTACCACTGTTAATGATATTACCACTGTTAACTCGTTATCACTATTAATTGTCTTGTTACCCCTGTTAGTTGTATCTCACTCGTCACCACTGTTAGTGGTAAATTCGTTACCACTGTTAATTGTCTCACTTGTTACCACTGTTTATTTAGTTAACTCGTTGCCACTGTTTATTAAGTTCTCTTACCACTGTTTATTTAGTTATCTTGTTACCACTGTTTATTATGTTTGGTTTTATTTTATTACTTCCTCGTATAGTTCCTGCGCTAATGTACTTGTAGGTATATAGATATATATTGTTTCGAGAATACCGTATGCGACAATAGAGACACATGTATTTATGTGATTATATTTACCCGACAATGCACGCTAGAAGGATCAATAGGTCCGTGATTTGGTTATCCGACAGTAAGACTTTTATTTGTTTAAGTTTGTTTATCCGACAATTATGAATTCATTCGGTTTTTGATTTCTTCCGACAATACATACGATACTAAGGTTTTAATTTATCCGACAATCACTATTCCGACATTAAGAGTTTAGATTCTTCCGTGATTAACTCCGACAATAATAATATACGATAATAATAAGGATTTTAATTGAGTTTATTCCGACAATAATGTTTTTATCCGACAATGTAAACGGGTCGGGTTATCCGACAATATGGGTGGGTTCGGATTTTCATGCGACAATGTCGAAGTCCATGGGTTAGGATTCACGGAATGTGCATTCCGTCAATATGGTATTCACGGAATGCATTATCCGACAATAGGCATTGTCGGATAATGGGATTCACGGACAGAATGTCGAAGTCCAGTTATATTTTTCATCCGTCTTCCATTAATTATTTGACCAAGTAAAATTTAGCTAAAATTCATGAAATTTTTATATGACATTCCCCTATGTCTTAGCTTTCTAAATCATATTTTTATATGTGAACTGGATAAACAGAACTCGAGATAAAAATTTGGAAAGTGTTGGGTGTCAAACAAGCGAGTTTAGTGACATGCATTCATTTGAAAATTCATAACTTAAGTTTTATAAAACTTCACAAAATGTGTGAGTAGGGGAATTAAAGGTAACACAATTATCTATCAAGTCCAACTGGCCTCACTCGTTTATTTGGCTTAGTTTACGAGATATCCCGTTTACAAGTGTACACAGGTTTCTGGTCAGGAGGTACAGAGAGTACATGTACTTTTATTTTGTTTCTTAAAAATATTAAATGGATGAATTCACACAAGAGGCTTACGGATTATGAAACTAGACATCTTAAACTTCGTTTTTGGCTTAAGAACTGCAAGATTTCGTTAAGAAATGGTCTCGTTATGTTCGATCTAAACCGATCTATTTTATTGTCCTGTGGGTAAAGCTATTATCCAGTGGTTAGTAACGTGTTCATCCGATTATTAAGCAATATTTTGGACATAAATCAGTAGATATGAAGCACCAACATGTTCATAAGCTTAATCCAAGTAAATCTAAAGAAAAGGAAAGATTTATACCAAGCCAAAGCTGAGTTAGAGTCGAAATGGTAAGCTGTGTTGCTGTTGTACGTTATTTCGGCTTCTCCTTGCAAAACCGATGAAGGAAGGTGATGGAGGGTGATGGTGGTTGCTAGATTTCCTTGGAAGAGGTGGGTGAAGGTGGTGGTGGAGGTTCCTGGTCGTTTTAGTGAGAAGAGGGCAGAGAAATGGGTGAGGTAGAGAGAGGTTGGAGATGGTTAAAATGAGGGGATTAGAAAGGAAAGTGATTTTTATAGTTAGGTTAAATGAGAGGGGTTAGGCCTGGTCTTGTCCCTCGAGTTCGGGTCACGTTTATTTGTCGAATAGATATTAAATCACGCGGTTTAGAACGTGTTGTTTAGTGTTCGATTTATTCGTGTTAAATTTTGATATGTAATTGATATTCCGAGTGACTAATTAATTTTTGGCCTCTTAGGTGAGTTACCGAGAATACATTTTGGGATTTCGTTCGGGTGCCTTGCTCGATTTGCGCATTTTCTTGGATAAATTACGTTTTAAACCAACGTGGTAGTTTTAGTTTATTATTATGAAATAAATAACGAATATTCACTTACCAAATAGGTTCACATTACTTATGACAAATTTTTCACCAACGTCCATATTTGAGGTGATTTGGATTTCACCCGAATCGCACGATTTAATCAAATCGTGTACGTGTGTACATATATTAAAATATGTTAATACACATAATGATACACATAATTAATCTTAATTACATGTATTTACACTTAAGATTAGGCACTAATTATAGTCCTAATTTGTCGGGTGTTACATCAGGAGTCATGGAATCAAACGTAGGCTGATGTAGGAATCCACCTTGAGATGAGAGCTCTAACTTACTACGGTCATCGCACTGACCAGAAGGTACCCCTTCGGTAAGTAGCTTGCAAAGTACAAAGAATTCAGAACTCTTGATATGTACAATAAACAATTACAGGAAACATATTGCACGGATGAACATTTGGTCAACCGAAAAGTACCTTTATATTAGAATTTGTCTCTGGGAGTCTTCCCCGAGAGGTTTAACAGCACTTTGTGTTTCACAACTTTAGAAAACTGCAGGAAACATGTAGTAAGTTAGAGAGAGACGGAAGGGGAACAAAGAGAGAGACGGACATGTGAAGGGGTTAGGCACGAAAACCAATTTTTCAAAAAAATCACCAATCGCCAAAGGATTAAGCAATTTGGCGATTTTTTGGTACATAGTTAGTGGCTTGGCGATTTTGTTTAGCAGAGTGAGGGACCGACGAATTAAGAGTTTCCAGGCGAGATCTTTGTGCCACATGTCGCCAAATTATTGGGTAAACTCAAAAATCATCAAATCGCCAAGTCGAATTCCCCATTCGGCGATTTGTGGGTCTAGAATGGTAAAAAAAGACTGACAAGGTATAGGGTATGAAAATGCTTCGTTGACTGGTTCAATGGAGTAATTTTCTCTTTTTTAAATATTATTTTTCAAGCTTCACCCATTATAGTGTTATCAATTTAAGCTGTCTCGCAACTGAAAAAAAATGATATATGAAGATACTTCTGTAGCTTTTTACCCTTTGAACCTCATTCACAAATTACAATCATACAAATGATATATGGCTTAAAAGTAGTCGCACAAAAAAAAACCCAAATTCAGGAAGTTAGCAAATAATTCACTTGTAAACTAGTGATTAAATATTTCCCACGTCAACGGTTATTAAACATCGACTAGACACAAAATGACAATGAAATCGGGCATAACTAATTTGGTCGGTCTTATGGACCGAACTGAGCATGCCCGTTTTGGAACCAAACCGAACCGATGACATATGGTCCGGTCTCGGTCCAAGAATCTGCTACAAATCGGGTCTCGGGATCGAACCGAATCGAGACAGTTTGGTCTGGTTTATATAGAAAAATTTCGTTTATGCTTTTGCCACATTTATGTTGCGTTTGGATTGTAGTTTTGAGAACATGAAATGGGAATGACCAGCGACACTTGACTTTAGGGTGTGTGTTTGGTATGAAAGTACGGGGACGAGGTGGGGAATAAAAGCTTGTGGTTATGGTTTATATTTTTTAGCTAATCAACACAAACGCTCCAGTTATGGCTTTATATGCCAACTATACCCAGATTAACCAAACATAACTCAAAACATATACTTTCTCCGTCTCAAATTAACTGTCCAAATTTTAATTTTGGTTTGTCTTAACAATACATTTCAAACTTTTAACCTATCAATATGTTTTATAATGGTCAACATAAAATCTTATCGGTTTATAGAGTAATAATTTCTACTTTTCCTAAAATGTGCAAACTGATAGTGGACACTTAATTTGAAATTGAAGGTGTATAAACTATCTAAATTACTTTTCATTACATGTTTAATCATATTTAGACCATGAATTTTTCTTAAATTATGTGGTTATAAATAAAGTTAAATTCAAGAATAACATCTTATTTCCTTAACCTTTTCACAAGTTATAGAACATTTGACTTCACTTACCAAAAGCATATAATTCTATAAACCCTAATGTCATATCAAATTATTGCAATCAAAGAATTTACCTGCTATTGTTATCAAATCTTTTTATTGAGAAGCAATTTAATCATTGAAATCTGATTATATTTTTTCATATTTTCTACTATAAACCACACGCAATTAGAATCGGTTAAGAAACCTTATTTCAATGGCATAAAGTCAAACATGTGGTACGTGTGCGTGGTTACTAACACGCATATAAATTCTAAGATTGAATATGAGGGAAGGTATTAATTTAATACTCTGAATTTTAGTATCTGAAATTCGAATGTTAGATTGTAGACTACATTTAGGGACATGTATACCTTCTAAAATCTCCTGTCTTTCTGTTGATGAGTGCAACACAATTCCTGGTGATTAAATTTAATAAGGACACTAAAATTTGTATAATATTGGATAGTTCAATTATTGGACGAAAGAAAAGAGGAGAAAATAAACCATGAATCCTCAAGTTTGTCTTTAGGGTTTAATTGATTTTTGTGCTTCACAGATTCGGATAGTGGAAGCGAATTTCGAATTGCTTCGCAACAGAAAATCTTGATGTGCAAATACCTTGATAAACTAATCGCAAACCATTCAATTTTAGAGTGAATTAGAAGGAGATATCAAACCCTAATTTGTTTCGATCATTTCAGAAAAAATATTTGCAAATAATGGTCTGGAGCAGAAAAATAATTTTAGCGATACGCTTTGCTTACTTTGACAACCGTTTATGGTATGCCTATAATACCTTATCCATGAACCACTTAAAATACATACAGTTATGAACTGCATTTACGTTGATTTATGGAAAGCATTAAAAATATTTAATTTTCATCATTAGTATTCATCAAAATATTTTGCATGTTCGAATTTCAAATTCAAATTCTTTAGCCAGATTTTAAGTTAGAGTTGAAAATTTTTGATATTAGCAAAGGGCAAGAGGATAATTATATAATCAAACAAGTGATTTATTGAATAATCATAGTTAGGGGTAGTTTATAATCTAAAAGCTAATTAAAAATGATTAGGCTAATCTAGCCCTCTTTTAATATATAAGAGGGATTGTACTCGGATTTGTCTATACACTTACTCCATAAATATACAGCTTCTTTTTTTTAATATTATTTTTCAAGCTTCACCCATTATAGTGTTATCAATTTAAGCTGTCTCGCAACTGAAAAAATGATATATGAAGATACTTCTGTAGCTTTTTACCCTTTGAACCTCATTCACAAATTACAATCATACAAATGATATATGGCTTAAAAGTAGTCCCACAAAAAAAAACCCAAATTCAGGAAGTTAGCAAATAATTCACATGTAAACTAGTGATTAAATATTTCCCACGTCAACGGTTACTAAACATCGACTAGACACAAAATGACAATGAAATCGGGCATAACTAATCGGGTCAGTCTTATGGACCGAACTGAGCATGCCCGTTTTGGAACTGAACCGAACCGAACCGATGACATATGGTCTGGTCTCGGTCCAAGAATCTGCTACAAATCGGGTCTCGGGATCAATCCGAATCGAGACAATGTGGTACGTGTGCGTGGTTACTAACACGCATATAAATCCTAAGATTGAATATGAGGGAAGGTATTAATTTAATACTCTGAATTTTAGTAGCTGAAATTCGAATGTTAGATTGTAGACTGCATTTAGGGACATGTATATCTTCTAAAATCTCCTTGTCTTTCTGTTGATGAGTGCAACACAATTCCTGGTGATTAAATTTAATAAGGACACTAAAATTTGTATAATATTGGATAGTTCAATTATAGGACGAAAGAAAAGAGGAGAAAATAAACCTTGAATCCTCAAGTTTGTCTTTAGGGTTTAATTGATTTTTGTGCTTCACAGATTCAGATAGTGGAAACGAATTTTGAATTGCTGGCAACAGAAAATCTTGATGTGCAAATAGCTTGATAAACTAATCGCAAATCATTCAATTTTAGAGTGAATTAGAAGGAGATATCAAACCCTAATTTGTTTCGATCATTTCAGAAAAAATATTTGCAAATAATGGTCTGGAGCAGAAAAATAATTTTAGCGATACGCTTTGTTTACTTTGACAACCGTTTATGGTATGCCTATAATACCATATCCATGAACCACTTAGAATACATACAGTTATTGTAACAACCGTATTTCGGGCCTAGTAGTTTATATTATTTCCTGGCTTAAATGATTATTTACTGTGTTAGAAAATAGTTTTGGTTGGTTAATTTGAAAATAAATAGGTAAAAAGGGTCACGTGACTTATTGTGACTAGTGAAATATTAATTGTTTTAAATTAATAAAGTTGTCGGTAAAGTAAAATGTTTGGAATCGCAATTGGTTTTCGGGTTCCAAACAATAGGTCAAGAAGGGGAATAAATTATACTGTTTAAAAGTGAAGGCGGTGGTGGAGACCGACTTGTTTCTATTATTTCCCTGATGCCTCCATTTTCTCACTTAAAGCAAAACCAAACACACACTTGAGTTGTATACATGAACAAATCAAATAGACACCAAATTTGGGAGCTACTCGCTTATAAACTGATTAGTTTCATCATCTTCATCAGATTATCATCATCATCAGATTGTTCTTAATTAAGTTGTAAGTGTTTTTATTGCTTATACAATAACTTCCTTTGAATCATTAGGGTTAGTGTTGTATATGTGAAATTGATGATTGAAATGATGATATATGATGTTAGTTGAGGTATTAGAAACCTTAGAAACTAAGTTTTTGAAGTTTTGGTGAGATTTGGTGCGTAAAATCGGTAACAACAGCGAAACTCGCAAAACCCAGTTCAAGAATAACACCTCGCTTTAGTTATTTATTGTGGTAATAGTTTTTGAATTGCTGTATATTATGTTTTGGAAAAAGTTATACACATTTTATGTAATATAAAGTAATGAAAGATATAATTAAACCTACGCTTCCGAGTTAAAAATCATTATTAAAATGCTTTATAAAATGAGGGGTGTTATAGTTATGAATTGCATTTACGTTGATTTTTGGAAAGCATTAAAAATATTTAATTTTCATCATTAATATTCACCAAAATATTTTGCATGTTCGAATTTCAAATTCAAATTCTACAGCCAGATTTTAAGTTGGAGTTGAAAATTTTTGATATTAGCAAAGGGCAAGAGGGTAATTATATAATCAAGCAAGTGATTTATTGGGTAATCATAGTTAGGGGTAGTTTATAACCTAAAAGCTAATTAGAAAATGATTAGGCTAATCAAGCCTTCTTTTAATATATAAGAGGGATTATACTCGGATTTGTCTATACACTTACTCCATAAATATACACCTCCTTTTTTTAAATATTATTTTTCAAGCTTCACCCATTATAGTGTTATCAATTTAAGCTGTCTCGCAACTGAAAAAAAATGATATATGAAGATACTTCTGTAGCTTTTTACCCTTTGAACCTCATTCACAAATTACAATCATACAAATGATATATGGCTTAAAAGTAGTCGCACAAAAAAAAACCCAAATTCAGGAAGTTAGCAAATAATTCACTTGTAAACTAGTGATTAAATATTTCCCACGTCAACGGTTATTAAACATCGACTAGACACAAAATGACAATGAAATCGGGCATAACTAATTTGGTCGGTCTTATGGACCGAACTGAGCATGCCCGTTTTGGAACCGAACCGAACCGATGACATATGGTCCGGTCTCGGTCCAAGAATCTGCTACAAATCGGGTCTCGGGATCGAACCGAATCGAGACAGTTTGGTCTGGTTTATATAGAAAAATTTCGTTTATGCTTTTGCCACATTTATGTTGCGTTTGGATTGTAGTTTTGAGAACATGAAATGGGAATGACCAGCGACACTTGACTTTAGGGTGTGTGTTTGGTATGAAAGTACGGGGACGAGGTGGGGAATAAAAGCTTGTGGTTATGGTTTATAAATTTTAGCTAATCAACACAAACGCTCCAGTTATGGCTTTATATGCCAACTATACCCAGATTAACCAAACATAACTCAAAACATATACTTTCTCCGTCTCAAATTAACTGTCCAAATTTTAATTTTGGTTTGTCTTAACAATACATTTCAAACTTTTAACCTATCAATATGTTTTATAATGGTCAACATAAAATCTTATTGGTTTATAGAGTAATAATTTCTACTTTTCCTAAAATGTGCAAACTGATAGTGGACACTTAATTTGAAATTGAAGGTGTATAAACTATCTAAATTACTTTTCATTACATGTTTAATCATATTTAGACCATGAATTTTTCTTAAATTATGTGGTTATAAATAAAGTTAAATTCAAGAATAACATCTTATTTCCTTAACCTTTTCACAAGTTATAGAACATTTGACTTCACTTACCAAAAGCATATAATTCTATAAACCCTAATATCATATCAAATTATTGCAATCAAAGAATTTACCTGCTATTGTTATCAAATCTTTTTATTGAGAAGCAATTTAATCATTGAAATCTGATTATATTTTTTCATATTTTCTACTATAAACCACACGCAATTAGAATCGGTTAAGAAACCTTATTTCAATGGCATAAAGTCAAACATGTGGTACGTGTGCGTGGTTACTAACACGCATATAAATTCTAAGATTGAATATGAGGGAAAGTATTAATTTAATACTTTGAATTTTAGTATCTGAAATTCGAATGTTAGATTGTAGACTATATAATGGGACATGTATACCTTCTAAAATCTTCTGTCTTCCTGTTGATGAGTGCAACACAATTCTTGGTGATTAAATTTAATAAGGACACTAAAATTTGTATAATATTGGATAGTTCAATTATAGGACGAAAGAAAAGATAGTCATTTTATCAAATTAAGACATTTGGTAAACCCTCACTATTTAGATAGTCATTTTATCAAATTAAGATTAATGGTCTACATCTACATGTACTTAATAATAATAATAATAATAATAATTAATACTATATTCTTCCCTTCGTCTCATATTTATAATCCATGTTTCATTTTTTGAACGTCTCAAATTAATTGGTCTCTTCTAAAAGTAGAATGATATAATTAATTAAACTTCCTATTATACTCCTAGTTTATATATATGTCATAATAAGATAAGTAAAAAGTAAGAGTATAAGTGTCATGATAAAAAAAAGTGTAATGTAATAATTATGTTTTGTTATTTTTTTTTTTGAGTGAACAATAATTTTAGAAACTTGGGAGTATAACAAAGTCATATTTTCACCTGCTCTCTTATAAAGTTGTGAAGTTTTGACCTCCGTCCTTACCACTTTCATCTCCAGTCGTCCAACGATGGCGGACGATAATAAAGTAGCTTCTGAGACGATGCCTAAAGTAAAGCTCGGAAATCAGGGTCTTGAGGTCACTCTTTCTTAATCCAATTTCTCTTTACATTACTTAATATATCGCTTTTTTAGCTTCTTTTTTTTTTCTTCCGATCCATTGCGATTTCATTCACGTTCTTCTATGTTTGCATTTTGGTGTTATCATCGCTGCTATATCAATTTATATTATTTATAGTGTAAAGTAAAGATTTGATTTGATTTTATTTTCAACAGTAAGCTACTTTAGTTGCGGTACATTTTTTAAATTGACTTTCAATTTCGCATTCTTGCTGCTGCGAATTGAGGTATTAGCAAATGTGCTACTTTGAAACATATTAAAAAAAAACTATGATGAGCTTCATTTGTTGATCTAAAAAACCATTTATGATCATCCCCGTTGTTCGTTTTGACAATTACTCAAATATGCTAACTATGATGATACAGAAAAACATGAAAGTTTTTCGACTATATCACTAAACTATTATATCGTAAAAATACCATTTTTGACCATTTCGAAACGAGTCCTCAATTTCGTAGCAGGTCTATTGCGAAATGGTTATCGAATGCAGTTAAAAATTCAAGACTGGACCCTGTTTTTCTTTCTTATTATGAAGTTGAATGTAGTTATCCAAATTCCATAGATGTAGTACTGTTTAGCATGCAATTCATCGATTGAGTTGGTTGTTTATAAGTATGTTTGAGTATGATGTAGTTTCTTTGGTATGAAGGGTGTACTGGATTTTCACTACTATATCCTTTCGGTTATTAAATTGCTAAGAATGGAGTAGTCCCTACTAATGTTCTTAATATGATTACATGATCGATTTTATGTAAACATGTTAAAAGAAATTAAAGTCTTCCTTGGATTATAATGAACTTAAAATATATAAATAATCAAGAACTGTATTGCTTATGGTCGTGTAAATTTAGGCAGTTGTTTTCTATCTTTAACAAAACAGATGGATTTTCTTAAGCGAAGGTAGTGATTCGAGGTTGTCTCCCAATATTAATTCTTGTTATATGTCTTTACTTTTTGATGCATAGGTTTCAAGACTGGGTTATGGCTGCATGGGGCTTACCGGCGCCTATAATAATCCCCTCCCTACGGAAGAAGGCATTGAAGTGCTCAAAGAAGTTTACAATAGAGGAATTACATTCTTTGATACTGCTGATGTATATGGGGGGCCAGATCATGCTAATGAGATACTCGTTGGGAAGGTATACATGTACAAGTGATTTTTTTGGAAATTTAATTGGTTCAATATGACGATCAGATGACTACTATCTCCACAATAGTTATATGATCCCTCTCTACTCTCTAGAACTTGCACTTGTGCTCCTTCTATAAGCTGTTGCGTGTTATGTTGTACAAATGGGAATAGTGGTTCAACACAGTGTTAACATTTAGGTGGCAATATATGCAGCTCAGGCAGGGTGCGTAAGGACTCAAAATTGCCACCTTTTGCTTATTCATTTGAACGTTTCAAGAACTTATCCTGAATTCTTCTGCCTTGTGCCTAACAGGAGATAACAAAGCAAAATGCCCCATATACAAACATAGTAACATGTTGGACCATAGTTCTTTAGTGAATGTTATCCTTGGACGATACAAACTTGAAATTAAAAAATCTTCTTGAATTCCATTCTTTTTCAATCATGTAGCCTTCATGTATACATTGTTGCTTAATAGAGTTTTAACTACTCAACTGCATTTCTTAATTATGTTTGGATGACATCATTTTACCGCTTAACCTTTTATTCGAATAT
Source organism: Pseudognaphalium luteoalbum (assembly GCA_963422505.1). NCBI lineage: Eukaryota > Viridiplantae > Streptophyta > Magnoliopsida > Asterales > Asteraceae > Pseudognaphalium > Pseudognaphalium luteoalbum. The sequence goes on from OY730194.1 coordinate 13,187,540, forward strand.
GTGTTGAATAGCAAATGACTATCTGATGAATGTTCAACATGGGAAACCTAAATGACACAAAAAATATCAATTTATGGAATCTTTACTTATAAATATTTGATATGACATAATAATATAAATGAATTTTGTAGGTATTAAAGGAATTACCTCGAGAAAAGATTCAATTAGCCACAAAATTTGGTGTATTCAAGATGGAGCCAACAAAGATTACTGTTAACGGTACTCCTGAGTACGCACGTTCTTCTTGTGAGGGTAGCCTAAAGCGGTTAGGTGTGGACTACATTGATCTATATTACATTCATCGAATCGACACAACTGTTCCTATCGAGGACACTGTAAGTTCACTATTCTATTTTGTTTATTTGGATTTGTATATCGGGTTATTGCATTAAAGGTAAGGAACTTTGGTCTGCTTTCTGTTCTGGGTAACCAAGATGCCCTGAAATAATCATCGAATTCAAACTCTTTGTATTAGATAAGGCACCTGAATACTATGACTCTAAATGCTCCCTCCGTCTCAAAACTATCGTTAGAAAAACACAGTTTGAAAAAGCACTATCAATACAGGCTTTTGTTAGTTACATGACAATTTTATTGTTTTAATTCACTATTAAAATTAAATGCTTACTTTGGGTTTAGTTGAGAGTAGATGTATTACGGATAGTATGGAAAGTTTGACCAATTATACCCACAATTTTCGTAAGTGGACAATAATTTTGAGAAAAACAAATAATGAAAGATGGAGAATAATTGTGGGACGTAGGTAGCAGCTGGTTACGTAAAATTCAAATTGTACGGAAACTGGTTATTTTTGTATGCAATTACCCCCTATGCTTAAATAATTAAGTTTCTTGACCAGGTTATATATTTTCTTCATGAAATGGTGATAAGTATTACTTTATAGACTAGTGTAATATAAAAGTTATAATTGGGTTATATTAACTTTCTCTTAAATACAGATGGAAGAGCTTAAAAAGATGGTTGAAGAAGGTAAAATCAAGTACATTGGATTATCTGAAGCTAATGCAGACACAATAAGGAGAGCACACGCAGTTCATCCAATCACTGCTTTACAGATGGAATATTCCCTTTGGACACGAGATATTGAGGAAGAACTGATTCCACTTTGCAGGTGTATTTTTATTCCCTCATTAAGACACTTACAGAGTTACAGATACATGTTCAGTGCTCAAATATTATGATATACTTTCCGTTAAAATATCGTTCTATTCTGTTTCCCGTTTGAGTTCTTATCAAAATTTTATTTTTGATACAAGGGAACTTGGAATAGGCGTAGTTCCATACAGTCCTGTGGCCCGTGGTTTTTTTGGGGGCAAAGCGGTTAAAGAAAGCCTTCCGGAAAATAGTATCTTGGTAAACGATCAACCCCTTTTATCTGTTGTCGTGGAACTAGCTTTAGTTTTCGCCTTTTCGGGTTTTTAAGAGGTGGTAAAACAGGTCAAATTAGGTTCCGGTCATATAGATTCGTTTAGGATATGGGTCAAGTCCAGTTGAGCCGAAACACTTTTTGTCCAAACGTATTTATTTTAAAGCAATTAGTAATTTTATTTCATAAATGAATGAATCGACAAGCGGTATTTGTGCCCCTATCACCCAACCAACCCTAAGTTGTGGGTTCAAGTCCTGTCAGCGACGTGCTTGAGAATTTGGAGTTCCAGAAAAGATACATACACTTTCGGTAACCTTTGACCGGTTTGACTTTTTGACTTTTCAGCTTAACGCAGTAAAATAAATAAGTCTGACTCGAATTACCACCTTTAGTTTGTTATTTAACGAGCTTTCTTTCTTAGGGATCGCATCCTAGGTTTACTGGAGAAAACTTTACCAAGAACAAGGTCATTTATGATAAAGTGGAGACAATGGCAAAAAAGCATGGATGTACCCCAATTCAACTTGCTCTTGCATGGGTTCTCCATCAAGGAAATGATGTAGTACCAATTCCTGGTAAGTTTGACTTGAAAAAAGAGGTCAAATTAATATCAAATGTACTAATGCAAGCTCAAAGCTTATAAATAATTTATTTCTTATAATTTTATGAGTGAAACTATTGGTGTGTTCTTTCTTGTTTTGATATAGGTACCACTAAGATTAAGAATCTTGATGAGAATGTTGGTGCGGTTAAAGTGAAACTTACGAAAGAAGATGTAGAAGAGATACGTAAAGCAGTGCCTATTGATGAAGTTGCTGGTTGTAAAACCAGTGAAGCTCTTCTACGTATCTCGTGGAAATTTGCAAATTCACCACCAAAGATTGGCAGTTGATCACATCCACGTAGTATTCATTTCCTTGGCTACTATCTTTCTGTGAGGTTTACAGTTTTATCAGTGGTTAATTTGTTATATGGATCCAACATTGTGGGATATGGTTATTTTGATTGGAGTGTTAATTCGGGTCATTTTTAATGAGTCAAAACAGGCAAGGTCAGGTCAACTGCAAACATTCTTGGTCTCGTTTATGTTTGTTTCTATATAAGTTAATGCATTAAACCTAATCGACAATTTTATCGTAATTGTCACTTGAATAAAATAGTTAAGGTGGCTGGATGCATTAAAAGTACACTTTGGGAGACTTTCAACTGTTTGACACGCTCACTTTTGAGCTACAATATTTGTTTGTTCCATTGAGATAATATAACACACATGAGCCCCTTCCTAAGTGGGTTTACATTGCCTCATCTGCAAGTACTTATTTATTCAGTTTAATAGTTTCTCAAACATTTCAACTATGCTTTTCCATTTGAAGTCGGGAATGCTCTTCTTATTTGGTGGATCGGTGGCTGTGATGACTGTGTTTGTGTATTTATTTTCTTTCGTAGACTAAAAGTGTTGCAATTGAGAAAAGGGAAATTAATAAAAATGCCTAGTTTTTCGAACTTATTTTTCATTTTGCCCTGCAAAAAAAATTGTTGCGGATTTGCCCTACCTGGGCGCAGGTCGCATGATACAACCTGCGACCCGATGACCACGACCTGCGACCCGGTTTGGTCACCGAGTAAAAGACAACCAAATCAATATTTTCCTCGGTCGTTAGTCGCATAGTGCGACCTGCGACCGAGGGTCTGCGACCTGCGCCCGGCCTACCGGCACTTCCATAGCCGATCACGAGTAGCCCTTTCCCGACCTGCGACCTTTGACTTATTTTTTCTACATTTATTTTATTTTATTTTTAATTACTTTACATATTTTTTTAGTTATTATTTTTAGAAGTTTTTTTTGCTTATTAATTTTTTTACTTTTTTAAGTACGTTACTTGTTGTTTTTACTTATTTTTTCTTTTATAAACTTTACCTTTTTTTACTTATTATTTTTTGATACTTTACTTTTTTTTTTACTTGTTTGCTCGAAATTGTTTTTCAGACCTTTTTGACAAGGGAGATAAAACATGTTATTTTTTTTATCATATTATCCGCAATTTTCGGGATTTTCAGGATAAGATTTCTTATTATCTTTTTGAGATAAAATATTATCTTATCTTTTTGGATAAGATTTTTCGTGATTTTCGGGATTTTCACTTGTTTATAAATAGTGTAACTGAAAGATTGAATTCCCAACATTTTACATTCTCCTCTCTTTCACATATCTTTTTCACAATGGTTGACAATGATCATTTTTGGTATTTCCGTTCTCCAAATGAAGAACCATCAACTGAGAAAATATACGCCGAAGTTCCTTGGATGTTTAGTGTTGCTTTCCGTCACGCTGGACATTTTCAGGGCGCAAAAAGAATGTACGTTCAAGGTTTGTTGACGTTTATTGATTGTGTTGAGGTCGATGAATTTTCAACTAAACTTTTGGATACGGCTTTGAACGAGCTAGGTTACTGGCCTCCAGAGAGGTGATATTTTTACTTTAAAGAGCATGATGAAGACCTAGATAATGGTTTACAATTGATAACAGATGATGTCGAGCAACTCAAGCAGATTACCGACTATGCAAAAATACATAGAGAAATTGAGGTGTATGTTACACGCGCTGATCTGTCACATTTCTCGAATTCGGATACTTTAATGCCGTTACCAATATCTAAAATTATTACCGGCTCTTCAAGTGCAAGGCGTTTATTCGATTAGTTATTGGTTAAATCTTGTAATTCGTATTTTTCTTTTAATAAATTGGATAGTTTGCCAATAATGTACGTTATATTGTGAATCTACTTTTATTATTTTTAATCCTTATGTAATGATATGTTTAGTAACGTTCAAGCAAAGTTATTGAATCCAATTATGTACGTTGTATTGTGAATCTACTTTTATTATCTTTTGGAATATTTCGTGGCTTCTTAGAAGGCCTCTCGACATCATCGACATGTTTCTGCTCGTGAAAGAATTTGTAACTATCCTTCCACCAATCGCACTCCTTCTCAGTTTTAGTCGGCCTCAACGTCATCTTCGGAAGCATGTTAGGAGTGGTACAATCCTACAATTTAAAAAAATATATACAAAAAAATTGGAAATGTCCTTTTTATAAAACTAATAAACCAGCTAATGTTTTAGCTTACAAGTCATCACATTTTCAGCAATAGCAACAATTATCAACATAAGTTTATAAATAACTTCAAAGTAGATAACACAAAAGGAAATATACCAAAGTAAGTCGCTTACCGGCACTTCTAAGTATGTGTCAAAATTTTGAGATTCGCCAATCATAACTTTGCGCTCCAAATGGACACCCCGGGGAACTTGCTTTGACTTCCTGACTACAACATCTTTTAATTGATGGGAAAAAGCATCCCAAATCCAACTCTGATAAAATATAAGCACACTTCGAATTAGCATAATAGTATATTATATAGAAAACTACGTTAAACAATAATAATTAACATGGAGCTACCTTAAACGCCCATCCGAAACCACTCAATGTGTATTTCATCCCATCCTTAGCCACCCGGTTCTCCAACCCATTATTCAGCTGCGCATAAGTTCGAGTCCACACAAGATTACCCCAAGGGTACCTGACAAACTACAAAAACGAAGAGATATATTACTATATGTGAAAAAATGGCCACATTGAAAGTTTTCTAATCGAATAACAAAATTGACTAAATGTTACCTGTCAAACACACCAAAATCCTCAACTAGATGCATATAATAATCCTCGACAACATACGTCGGCTGCTTTCCCATAAAAATGGTTATCAAAAGTAGCATACACAATCGAACACAATCCTCATCGCTAAGTTTACTCGACCCTACGAATGTGTTTCGATCCTAAACCTTTTCCTGAAGATTTTTTACTTTCACCTTATCTAACTCCAGAAATACACGTTCTTTAAATGCAGGGCTCCTCTTAAGAACATTCGAGCTAATGTGATGCGCAATATCAACGTTGTGACCAAACCGAAGTCCAGTCACTAGACAAAACTCCCTCCTACCAAATCGTATATAATGTTCCGGGGTGATCTTAAACCACAACTCATCAGCCTCCTCCCGAGGATGCTCCAGATTAGGTCGATTGCAGCGCAATTGAAGCATATGGTGTACATAACCGGGGTCATTATCTATTGTCTTCAAATCCAACCAATGACCTAAACAATGTTCTCGAAATATCTTTTCTTGCTCGGTTGTCAGAACACGCGTAAAATCACTAATGACACTCAGCTGGCTCTTCAATGTCAACTTCGCATGAGTAAACTTTTGAAAAATCATCAACCAATCACTATTAGTCAAATATAAAAGGGAACACATATACATGTACATAAACGTCTAACGCTTAATCATATACATATATGTATACTAGTATATACACACATATACATATAATTAATAATATCTAGGCCCTAATATCTATAATAATGATCATATACATATATATATATATACATACATATATAATCATAATCATACACACACCCACATATATATATACATACATATATATATATACTAATTATCATATATATATATATATATATATATATATTTATATGTATATGTATGTATACATATGTATATACATATACACATATATATATATATGTATATGTATATGATAATTAGTATACATACATATACATACATATAAATAGATATACATATATATATATATACATATACATATACATATACATATAAATATATATACATATACATATATACATATACATATATACATATATACATATATATATATATATATATATATATATGATAACAATTGCGACTAGTGAAGTTCATTTTCGACTAGTGATCAAGAATTACAACTAGTGATCAAGAATTGCGACTAGTGATCCTCAAAATTGCGACTAGTGACCAAGAATTACGATTAGTGAACAAGACGCACGCCAAGTGTTTGATGAAATGCCTCAAAGAAATTTCAAAAGAAAAAAATATATATTGAGTATAAACTAGATTATCCATTATTCTAACATACCAAACACATCAAAACACAGTAAAATCAATTAAAAGAAGCAATATACTTGTCTAAATATCTAAATTAAGAACGCACACCAAGTGTTCGATGAAATACCACAACGAAATTTAAACAATAAAGCTTGTAAATCGAGTAAAAACGAGTTAGTACCGTTTGAGAGGACATGCTTGGAGCAAATCAACCTTCAAATTCGCTTCACATTTTTTTTTCCTTTGAAATCTGATGGCGGTGGCGGTGGTTGGAGTCACGGTTGGTTGGTGGTTCACGGTTGGGGTGGTTCACGGAGGTGGTGGTTCAAGAATGGTGGTGGTTCACAGTGGGTTAGGTGGTGGTTGGCGCGGATTCGGGTGGTCGCAGGTTTGGGTGGTCGGGTGGTGAAGGTGACTCGCTCACGAGTCGCAACAAGTATCACCTAACGGGTAGCACAAAGGAAATGGAAAGTCAGTGGGTATTTTAGGCCTAGGCACTCGAGAATGCCGGGCGCAGGTCGCAAGTGTCGGTCGCAGGTCGTGGTGCACGAGTGATGTAGCCGGCTCGTGTCTTTTACTCGGTAACTCGTTAACGGGTCTGGTCGCAGGCCGCAGGTCGTGTAATGCGACCTGCGCGCGGGTGAGCTAGTTCGGCTTGTATTATACTCGGTAACGGGATTGGTCGCAAGTCGTGGTGAACAAGTCGCAGGTCGCATGATGCGACCTGCACCCGGGTAGGGCAAATCCACAACTTTTTTTTTTAAGAGCAAAATGAAAAATAAGTTCGAAAAATTAGGCATTTTTATTAATTTCCTTGAGAAAATGTATTGGATATGGAAGCCGCATTGTTTTGGAAGAGATATGTGCGTGAAGAAGATGATAAATATACAAATTACAATCCTGTTATTACCGAATTTATACAGTTATGCCATAGAAAAAACAAGAGATATAATAATGACTTGAACTGAATTTTAAATTGAATATCATAAAACAAGATCTATTCAAAATAATTCAGTGATCCACACTTTATAGATTAGATACGAAACACAAAGTTTCAGATTCGAAAGTAAAACAAACACTAAACTAAAGACCTCATACATATAAAAGTATCGAAAGTAAAACAAACACTAAACTAAAAACCTCATACATATAAACGTATGATCCGATACAATTATTTGCTCAACCAAGTATAGGCCAAACATTCGAAACCATCAAAACAACAAAGAAGAAGCGAGACTCTCATAATCAAAACGGAATACGAACTTAGAAACTCGAAAGTAAAGCCTCATACATAATAGTATGATACATTTATTTAATTTGTTCAACCAAGTATAGGGCGAACATTCGAAACCATAACACAGGCACACAACAAAGAAGAACTGAACTGAGACCCACACAAACACAATACCATCTTCAACATGATTTGCCGATAATATATTGAAGATGACTCCCCATGAAGAATTTGAGCTCAAGTACTCACTGGATCAACGAGAATGGATTTGATGATATTTATCTGTTCTTCTCCAGGATAACTAAAATAATTGCCATGCTTGTAGAAGATTTCCATTCCACGAGCCAAACTGATCACTTTATTAGTTATAGCAACTGGGAAATCCTTAATTGTTAGGGACTCGTAAGTCATTTTATTCCAAGCATCTTCAACTTTTTTATTAGACAGTTCATGGGCATCTTTCTCTGTGACATCAAATTGCTTCATAGAGCATTCAATGCTAGATACAACATGATATCTTTCTCGCTCCTCCTGCATTTTATTGAATCAATTAGGTAGTAGTTCGATCTGTAGCATAATAAACTAACAGACCTCGAGAGGTTAACCATAACCATTACCAAAGTGGTCTAGTGGAAGTCATCGTGATATTCTCACAGGAGGTGTAAGCTTCAAATCTTCCTAGGTAAACATTCTAGGGTGGTCAGTAAAAAGGGTCATAAGTGGTCACAGTACGTGTACGTACTCGGTTAGGGTGCGTACATCTTGGTTAAAAAAATAAAACTCGCCTCTCCCCAGGTAACCTTAAACCTAAGTCGCTTACTAGTTTATTGAGAGGTTAACGATGGTTTTGTAGGAACTATTGGGAAATGTGAAGCTTAATCGAAGAAAACTATCCCTGTGGGGGACGGGATTACTAGGTCGGCCAGAATGTGCAATTTTCTTGTTGCTTAAGATATTTCCTTGGGTTTATTGTTTCGTTATGTATTAAACTTTACACTTTTTACTATTGTATGCGACGTACTTTCGTTTATTCTATTGTATGTAGTGAACTTGTAAATATGGTATAATGTATGTATCATTTCCATTTCGGGTACGCCCAAAGGGATAAGTCCTCCGAAATGCAACCAACTTTGACCCGAAATCTATTGGGTGTAACCAACTCACGTGTGGGTGTAAGAATGCAACCAACTCTCATTAAGAGTGTTTTAATGTAATTTGCTGACGTGTCGCTCATTGAAGGTGCCACGTGGCATTCGGAGAGTTTGACAAGTCATCAACACGTCAGCAAATTACATTAAAACATCTTTTATAAGAGTTGGTTGCATTTTTACACCCACACGTTAATTAGTTACACACAATAGATTTTGAGCCAAAGTTGGTTGTATTTCGGGGGACTTATCCCATGACGAAAACATGAAACTTTTCTTTTTTGACCTTACCCAAAAAGGAAATAATACATACAATAGGGCATATTTACAAGTTCAATACATACAATAAAAGTCTTCAAAATTCAACTCATACAACAGTAAAAAGTGTAAAGTTTAATACATAACGAAACAATAAACCCTATTTCCTTCCATATATATAAACCTCTATGTATTATATACATTTGGTCCACACATTTCATAAGGAAAACTCTCTTGTTTGGCATCAAGGACTAAGACGATGTCCACATGCATCATATATGGTAGAGGTGGTAAAATAAATAGGTCGGGTTGGGTCTAAATGGGTTTGAGTCTATATGGGTCCGTGTCTAGATGGGTCATTTAGAAGGATGAGTTTAAACGGGTGCAGGTCAAATGGGTCTCGGGTTGGGTCGGTTCATCGGGGTTTCACCAAACTTTTTTTTTATTTGAATGAAAAATGAAAAAAAAATGAAATGATGTGAAAATAAAATAATTACCCACTAGACCCGTCTAAACCCGTTGGTTAATTATTTCTCAATTAGAGATTATACTGAAAAACCCATTTAGACCCTTCCAAAAAATAGTGAGGAGACCCACCAAACTCATCCCCTCCTAAAAATTAACCAAATTGACCCATAATTAACCAATGAGTCTAAATTTGACACCTCTAATATATGGAATAAAATCACGTAAAATGCTTATTAATTTAGTATCGTTCGTTAATCTTCTTTGTTTTATTTATTCATTTGTTTATATTATGTGGGTTGATTACTAACAAATGGAGTAGTATCATAGTCATGAATTGAATGTTGTTAATTGTTTGTTCCACGTACGTGCAATTTTTTTACGGGAACGACATACATTAAAGTTGTATGAAATATAAGAAGCAGATATATTCTAATAATAAATGTACCTTGTGGGTGACCATATCATCCATGATCCTGCAAGTTGCACAAGAAGCTTCAACAAGGGGAGGGTAGGAGAAAACCCATCTGACTAAATCATCCGAGTTTACGTGTTCCAAGGCAGCAAAACTTGATACTACAGCGATTTTGTAGCCGCAACTAATATAAGTAACTGCTTTATGTTCTTCAACTGTTGGTATATACCCCTCATGTGCCCACTTTGCTTCTGTAATATAGGCCCTGATGTATTCCTTCATCTATAAATTGAGAAAAACAAATATGACTTGTCAGTAAAATATTACCATAAATATGAAGAAAATGGGAGTTAATTTCTATTAATTAGTGATAATATTGTTAGTTAGATACTTAGATTGCTAGAATCAGTAATAAGACACAAAAATTCATTTCTAGCTATTAATTTTCAACAATTTGCCCGAAAGAAATCATGGATCGGAGATGGTTAACTTTAAGCCAAAGATATTAATATGAAATTATCATAAGGATCTTTTATATATATATATATATATATATATATATATATATATATATATATGCTATTTTATACAGTAGTAATATAAGATCAGATATATGGTATGCATACCGTCTCTTTGAAGTAGTAAAGACAGGATGATCTTCCCTCCTTTTCCAATATTTCCTCCAATTCGTCGGACATGTCCATAACCATTTGGTATGCTACTTTCAGTTTAGGTGGAAGAGTATCCATGCACGTAATCGACCACCTATAAGTAGTTTTAATTTGAGCACCATATACACACACATATATATAAAGGTTAAGTTAAAAGAATAAGAAAGCTAATTTTCGTGAGAATGTAGATAATCATTCAAAATCACTTTTTAACTATTCGAAACATATTATTTTTCAAACTTTTTCAATGATTACTATTAAAATAACTTTGGAAGCTATGATATATATATATATATATATATATATATATATAATATTAATTTTTATTTCGAACTTTTTTTACCATCTTTACAGTTGTGATTATTTAAGATAATCACAAAATATAACATGATAATCAAATGTGATTATTCTCTAATATAATGTGATTATCACGTGTTCGAGATAATCACAAAATATAACATAATAATCACATATTATTAATGTGATTATCAGGTTATAAAATGTGATTGTTGTGAATTAAAAAATTAATAAAAAAAATAATAAAATGTAGAATTTTTTTATTTGATAAATAGATTCTACGTTATTTGAAAAATAAGCTACGAAGAATTTTTTATAATATATCTTTGGTTTGGATAGCTAAAAGTTTTTTATATATATATAGTTAATGTAGATATATACCTTTGAATTGCTTCCGTAAAGATTTGAAGCTCTTCATAAGTACCATAAGCGTCATAAGTATCATCTAGAATTGTTCCCACTGCGAGATATTTTGTGGCAAATATTCTCGATCGTGAATATTGAGGCTCAAAGTGCATGCCTACAGCCCAAAGGAAGACTTCGACTAGTCTGTCTCTGGCGTAAGATAGGTTATTTGGAACATCATAACGTTTCCACCACCTACGAAATATAAATTTTAATGTATTAGTCCACTATTTAAACATTTCGCCTGATTAACTATATATAACCAAATGAAAAGCATGGACTTATTTGTGTGGAGGCATTTCCATTATTTGCATAAATTTCAAAGATTAGTGATCAATCCATTAAAACTGTTACTGTCTAAAAAGATGGAATGATCAAAGACACCATGCTTATTTAAGGTTTAATATTGATACAACTTTAGATGAAATAAAAGGAGCACATTATTTTTATTATTGTATATATATATATACTTCCGCCATCCATTCCAAATGTCTTAATTTCTATTTTGAAAATAAGGTGGTGTTTGGAATGACGGGTTGGGATTGGGTTTTGGGAACTGGAAATGATGAATTAAGTTTGGTTGATGGTTATAGGATTTACTATTCAGTTTTGGCTTTAAAACCCAAAAGGTGAAGCTGCAGCAAAACCCAAACCCTTTTCAAGGTTTACGGACATAAAACCTCTAGCGGGCTCCTTTCTCTCTAATTAGGGATGTTCATGGTTTGGCCGAAACCGTTTAAACCGGCCGAATCGAATTGTTTTTGTTGGTTTGGCCGGACCCATTTTTCTTAATTGGTCTAGTGGTTTGGATTTTTTCAAACTGTCATTTATGGTTCAGTTTGCGGTTTCAAGGCTCAAACCGGCCGTGTAAACCAAATCGAACCACATTATACCTTATTATATGAATCGTGAGGTATATACGTTTAACTTAAAAGATTGAGTAATTCTTTAACAAACAAACTCCAAATTTGCTTCTTATATAGTATCCAAGGTGTTCAAATATGCAAATCAATAGACGGATTATGCAACTAATCGTAAAGAAACTTCTAATTATTTGATCAATATTATGAAATATAATTTCTATTGAATGATATTAATTGTCAGACTTTTAGTTTTATCAATATTATACAATGTAGTTATTTATATCTTTAAAAACTACTAGGATATTAACAGTCGAACAATAATACGAATGATTACTCGTATTATGTGACTTAAATATTAGTTAAACATATTTTTTTATTAAAAATTAAATAAAAAGGGAATTGGTTCAAACCGTTAAATCGGATGAACGAAACCATTTCAGCTGCTATATTGGTTTAGTTTAATATACTAAATTGGGCGTTTTGGTTTGAAAAAATATCAAACCGTATTTACCGGTTTTGTTGAAATTTAATCATCAAACCGTCCAAACCGAACCATAAACATCCCTATCTCTACCCAGAATTTCTCCCTTTCTCTCTCTTCTTCTATTTCTTTTTCTTACTTTGTAATTACTCTATCCATCCCAAAATTATTGTCACCCGACAAAAAATACGCAGTTTAATAAAAACATAATCATTACTGCTTTTTCTTTCGTACTTTTTCCAGAATGACAGTTTTACCCTTAACCAATTAATTACCGCTTTCTTAAAAGTGTAAATAATAATTTCAATTGAGGGTAATATGGTAATTACGACCAAACTTAACTTTTATTTTGGAAGTGGACGATTAATTTGAAACGTCTGGAAAGGGATACATAGACTATAATTTTGGGACGAAGGAAATAAAGTAATACAAATAAATATATACTGTTATTAATGAAAAGAGAAATACTGTATTTACATAAACTTTACAAACAAAAATCCACAAAGTGATGTGGATGATGAGATGTGATCTAATCAAATTCAAGTTTTGTTTATCTTTCATGTTTCTCTTTCTGCCACATGCTATTAGTGTGTGAACTTTTATATGATAAAATTTGTGTAGTTGCATTTATCTTAATAAAATATATCCTTCATTCTACTTTCTATCGATCTACACCCAGGATTCTACATAACAAACGACTTAATGTCCACTTTGGACTGACATCCAATAAAAAAAGCTATTAATTAAAAAGTAAAAACATATTATATTAGATATCATTGTAATAATTACACATTCAATTATTGCATATGTGCATTTTCAAAAGTGATGACTTTGACTAGAGTACTATAGGGTTAATAGACATGTAGAGAATCCAACGTTTTCAAAATTTTCAATTTAGGGAACAATATAATTTCTTTAACAAAAAATAACTTAACTTTTAAAACCTTCACCTAATGAAAAATGAGCTGATAATGATTCATCATTTTGAATAATTTTATAAACTTTAAATATCCTTACACAATTTTTAATAAACTTTAGTTATCTTTATAGACATTCTAATAAACTTTGGTTATTCTTAAACACATTATGTATAGTTAAGGTTAATTGAAGTAAACAATCTTTGATCATTCCCTAAATCGAACATTTTTTAAATTTTTTTTAAATTTGATACCCTCACTTTACCTAGAAAGATCCGCAAGCTCCATCTTGTATTGTGATTGAAGCAATTTGAACCCTAACTTAGCAAGTTCTAGTAGAGACTCATTATGAGAAGCTTCTTGTTTGTAGAAAGGTATATAGCTCAATGCTTCTAGACACTCCCACCTTTTGCGTAGTGGTTGCTTTAGTGCTATCTGTATACGTGCAGACATATTAGAGTTGCTAAGAGTGTCATTCGCTAATTCAGCAAGACGAGTACGTGTAAACATAAGAGCATCCTCTAGTATGTCTTCTCCGTCCACCCTCAGATATGTTGCTTCGTACAAATCAAGCAATGCTTGAGCATCATTACCTAGAGATTCCTTAAAACCTCCATCATCATCCTTGTAGTTGTTGAAAACATCTATTTCGTTTTATATACAAAAGATCGAGATTGTTAAAATTCTAGTTTGTGATGAGCATGCATCAAAAGCTAAAACATTCATGAACTAATTGCATAGAGTGCTTACCACATGAAACATAGTAGCCATGTTCTCGTAGGATTCGAAACCAAATGGAAGTGTTACTACCAACCCATTTATCACCATATGTATCAAAAATTAGTTGCAAAGCTTGATTAATCTCTTCTTCAAAGTAATATGCTACACCAAGACGTTGGATTACATCGATTAGTTTTAACAAATTTGAATGTTCCGTTGGGACATTCAACATTGTTTTTATTTCTTTGCTCACTTCTTCTTTCAAGTCGTTGACTCTTTGTTTGATCTCATCCTGCTCTTCTTGCTTCATTTAAACATGATCGAACATCATAATCCGTAGTTATATATAGTAACAAACGCAAAATTAAATGATCGGTTTTAAGTTACATATATTGTACTCAAACACACCCTCGTAAAGACATACAATCATTACTCTTAAAAACATGTAAATTATACTAATCTTGTATATTTGGTAAAGTAGAAACATATGATTGTTAATTACAAGGATAAATTGAATACCTGGTCGTACACAAGAAACTGATCCTCCCAAACACTAGGAGGAAAATTCATTAAGGGACGGGTCACATCCTCTTGTTTGAGGGACATACTTTTTGGGGTGATTTGTACGGATATAATTCTATCTTTTGGATATTTGAATAGCTTGCTTCTATCACTGAAAAGGGTGTTAGTGTATATATAGGGTGGAGAAGTTGTTAGTTATGCCAATACTCATTACAATTATGTGTGATATCACATAACCCAGTTCATGTTCTCTCTCTCTCACACACACACAAATATATATACTTATATAAAATTGTTAGGTGCTTGTAAATCCATTTAACTAAAGTATCGTATTAATAGTGTGTAATCAACCACTCGGATGTACATTATATATAATTTAAACTTGTTATTTATTACAATTGTACGGAGTATGTATTTTGGTAACATGCATGTATACTGGTAAAGATGTCACGTAACACATTACATATAGATAATATGTCACCAAAATATATAGAATGACAATAAGTAACAAGTTTTTTTTAACAAAATTTATAATTCATACAATAGTAAAAAACATAAAATGTAATACAATTTGAAACAATAAACTTTTTTTTTTTTTTTTTTTTTTTGTGAAGTTTAAGTGCATGAATATTTATTTGATAAAGACATAAAAGACATACGGAGTAAATCTTAAAGTGGTGACATCTATGTCCGTGAACATGTTTATTACTAGGGAAAGTAACCAAAAAGTCCATATTTTCGTTGGTATATTTCATTTTACCAAAAAAAAAAAGTTGCGGTTTTGTCCCATCCGGGCGCTGCGACCTGCGACCAGCTTTTGCGACCTGCGATCATTGTGTTGTCCGAGTAAAAGACAAGCTTCTCGACCCGTATCCGAGCAAAATCTCTGGTCGCAAGTCGCATGGTGCGGCCTGCGACCTGCGACCAAGACATGCGACCTGCGACCATGATGCGACCAAGACCCGCAACTTGCGACCTTTGACTTATTTTTTATATCTATTATTTTTATTTTTTAACTTATTTTTTCTACATTTTCTTTATTTTTTTGATTAGTTTACATATTTTTTTAAGTTATTATTTTTAGAAGTTTTTTTTACTTATTAATTTTTTTACCTTTTTAAGTACGTTTTTTATTCTTTTTTTTCTTATTCTTTTTACTTATTTTTAACTTTACCTTTTTTAACTTATTTTTTTTAGTTATTATTTTTTGATACTTTACTTTTATTTTTACTTTTTTGCTCTAAATTTTTTTCCAGACCTTTTTGACAAGGGAGATTAAACATGTTTTCCTTTTTTATCAGATTATCCGCAATTTTCGGGATTTTCAGGATAAGATTTCTTATTATCTTTTTGAGATAAAATATTATCTTATCTTTTTGGATAAGATTTTCTGTGATTTTCGGGATTTTCATTTGTTTCTAAATAGTGTAACTGAAAGATTGAATTCCCAACATTTTACATTCTCCTCTCTTTCACATATCTTTTTCACAATGGTTGACAATGATCATTTTTGGTATTTTCGTTCTCCAAATGAAGAACCATCAACTGAGAAAATATACGCCGAAGTTCCTTGGATGTTTAGTGTTGCTTTCCGTCACGCTGGACATTTTCAGGGCGCAAAAAGAATGTACGTTCAAGGTTTGTTGACGTTTATTGATTGTGTTAAGGCCGATGATTTTTCAACTAAACTTTTGGAAACGGCTTTGAACGAGCTAGGTTACTGGCCTCCGAAGAGGTGGTATTTTTACTTTAAAGAGCATGATGAAGACCTAGATAATGGTTTACAATTGATAACAGATGATGTCGAGCAACTCAAGCAGATTACCGACTATGCAAAAATACATAGAGAAATTGAGGTGTATGTTACACGCGCTGATCTTTCACATTTCTCGAATTCGGATACTTTAATTCCGTTACCAATATCTAAAATTATTACCGGCTCTTCAAGTGCAAGGCGTTTATTCGATTAGTTATTGGTTAAATCTTGTAATTCGTATTTTTTCTTTAATAAATTGGATAGTTTGTCAATTATGTACGTTGTATTGTGAATCTACTTTTATTATTTTTAATCCTTATGTAATGATATGTTTAGTAACGTTCAAGCAAAGTTATTGAATCCAATAAACCACGATAATGCAAACGTACATAACATTCTTAATAAGTACATAACATAGTTTTTTTCATCACAACAATTTCAATTGTGGCTCAAGGCTGACTCAAATGGACACTTGGAAAAGTCTGAGTCGCCTGGGACTGTTCTCCTTCCTCCTCGAATTTGCTTGACGTTGCTTTTGTGGACGTTTTCTGCAAATCAAAATAATGACGAATGCAGTAAAAATAGGAACTTAATAATACAATGTAAATATTTGTTTTTTATGAATTAAAGTAACAACTTACTTTCTTCGATCTTGATTTTGATCTAGATTTTGACCTTGAGTTGGATCTTGCGGTGGTTCTTGATCGGCTTGGCTCATCTGTTCTATCGTACGGAGCTGTACAATTAACTCGACTATGACCGTGTGTCGCACCCCCAAATTATGATGCGGAAGCGGGTCGGTTCGGGGCGCGACTAATCAAATATCAAGCACACAAGGCATACAATGAACGACTCTATATGCGTCGTTTTACAAAATACATTGATATTATAAAAGTTTTACACTGTTATAATATAGTTTACAAAAGCTCTTGAGCCAAATAGTAGAGATTCTATGGCATAACTAAATTATACAAAATATAGTAATGCATGACAATCTCTTGATGTCTGGATGCGACTCGAGCTAATGGGCATCCTGAGTGAGCAGACCTAATGCTGCTGCGAACCTGAGAATACATGCTAAAATGGTCAGCTGAAAGCTGGTGAGCTCACAGGTTTAATGATAAAGTGTACTGTATGAACCGCAAGATTTAAGTATGAATATTTGTAATTAAACAAATAAGTAATTGATAAATGATGTATACAACTGCCATGAGCACATAGTCTGAGCTTAACTGAGGTGTCAGGATCACAATTAAGTGCCTGAGCGAGGGTGCCTCTATGCGTGTGCCTAATCAACACACGTATGAACAAATGATAATGCGTCCGGTTGACCAGTTAGTGCTTGCTAACCCGGACGGGGATTGTCAGTCCCATATGGTACCATACACTAACATTCACGCTATAAAAGTATTACCAAACTATGCTAGAGGACTTAAAATGATTAGAGAAAACAACTCATGCAATCTATAATGATGTTTTGATACTTGCGTTCACATGTAAAACAAAACAAGCATGTATTCCCACCCCTGGGTTAAAAACAGTAAAATAGGGGCTATGAGACTCACTTGCGTCTGATGAGATGCTATCAAGCAATAATGATGGTACACGATGAAATAATGTCGTCTTCAACGACTGAAACCTGTCGGGCGTCCTAAACGCGCAAGGTTTATAATAATGATTAGATGTCTCAACAGACCATCTATGCTAGTTGTTCACTCAACTAGTAATGTCCAAATACTTTGGTTTGATTGATTGTGTTTTGAAAATGTGTACAGCCCGTTGGTGATGGTTTGTAATAATAATTCAAAAGTATTATTATTATATGAGTCATCGTTGTGTCATATACTTGTAGATTTGTTCGCGTATACTTATCCGAAAGTATATATGCATTTGTATCCGAAAGTTGGGGTTCGAAAATGTATAATTTCTAAGTTTGTGGTCGAAATACAATTTATACAAAAGTCAATGGAAGTCAAATCGCTGGTCAAAGTTGGTCAAAGTTGTTGGTCAAAGATGGTCAACTCGCTGGTCAAGGTTGCTGGCCAAGCTGGTCAACTCGCTGGTCAAGGTTGCTGGCCAAGCTGGTCAACTCGCTGGTCAAGGTTGCTGGCCAAGCTGGTCAACTCGCTGGTCAAGGTTGCTGGCCAAGCTGGTCAAGGTTGCTGGCCAAGATGGTCAACTCGCTGGTCAAGGTTGCTGGCCAGCTGGTCAACTCGCTGGTCATGGTTGCTGGCAAGCTGGTCAACTCGCTGGTTAAAGTGACTTAAGGGTTCAGCGACTTAAGTGGTTGGTTGCTGAAGAGGTCAGTGACTTAAGGGTTCAGCGACTTAAGTGGTTGGTCGCTGAAGAGGTCAGTGACTTAAGGGTTCAGCGACTTAAGTGGTTGGTCGCTGAAGAGGTCAGTGACTTAAGGGTTCAGCGACTTAAGTGGTTGGTCGCTGAAGAGGTCAGCGACTAAAAGTTGGGTAACAAAAGGGTCAGTGACTTAAGAGTCCATTTACTATTTTGAACAAAAATAGTTTCGAAGTGTGGTCAGATTTGGTACAAAACAGACATATGTTCAAAGATCGAGTTATATACGAAAATACGGACATTTCTGGAAATGGTCAAAGAAGAACTTTTTGTAGAGGGCAAAAATACCAAACTTTTCCAAGTGGTCTCATACGTTTATTTAACTTAGAACTCCAGTTATGAATATTTTTGTGAGTCGGTTTTTGGAAGACAGAAACTGTCTTTATATATATATACACATGAAAAACGTATTCAAGCTTGAATTTGGACATTTTCTAGTCATATGAATATACTAATATGTATATAAACATAAAACAAACAAATCCAATGAAATGGAGATTATCCTTACAAGAAAAATGGTGATTTAAAGACGGTATGAGATGGATAATGCTCGGTTTTGCTCCCTTTGCTTTTCCTTTGCTTCCTTCACTAAAAGGTGGTAGTTTTTAACTATGTTATGATGGTGGTCGATGGTGGTGAGGTGGTGGTTGGAGGTGCCGATTGAGAGAGAAGAAAGAAAGAGATGATAGTGGTTAAGAAAAATGAAATGAAATGGGATTGGAAATATGGTTTCTAAGGTGTAATAATTCACCAAACAAGATCCATGATTTTAGGATCTTGTCTGGTCGACTTTTTACCAAGTCAAAAAGGTAGTGGCAATTTATTAAATCTTGTCTCAATTTATTACTGGTATTATATCCGTGTTTGTTTACCCGATCGTTTAAATGTTTAATTATACGTTATACGTTTTATACGTGCGTTTAAAATAATGATATAATCTCGATATTTATAGTCGAAGTATTTTATCAAAATACTTACTAATGAGTTATAAGATTATGACTTAAGTTTATTTTGTTGATCGGGTGTTATTCACGTACTTTTGTCACGTATAACTTGGTCGATACGATACGAAATACTTATGAAATATTATCGAAATAATATTTAGAAAATCACTATGTTTATTAAATAATTTAACATTATTTAACAAATTGGGTTCACCAACGTCCGTAATGATGTATCGGAATCCGACCGATATAATAACATGCACGATTAAATCTAATCGCGTAAATGCGTATATTTATAAAATACACGTAATGATACATACAATTAGCTTAACATGGAACTAATTACATGTATTACAAAATGATTAGAGACTAATAACTAGTTCTAATTTTTCGGGTGTCACATTCTCCCCTTGTTAAGAGAATTTCGTCCCGAAATTCAGCTCTGAGTTGGCGCGTGAGTGGAGTCTGAAAATAAATGTGGATATTTGAGTCGCATCTGGTCTTCCCGTTCCCAGGTGAATTTCGGACCACGCCGCGAATTCCACCGAACTTTGATGATTGGGATACGACTTTGCTTAAGCTGTTTGACCTCACGATCCATGATCTCCACTGGTGTCTCGACAAAATGAAGTTTGTCATCGATTTGAATTTCATCGAGAGGAATAATGAGTGTCTCATCAGACAGGCATTTTCTAAGGTTAGAAATGTGAAATGTGGGATGCACACTACCAAACTCAGGTGGTAGCTGCAATCGATATGCTACTGGACCAATCCTCTCGAGGATCTCAAAAGGTCCAACGTACCTAGGGTTTAGTTTCCCACGTTTGCCGAAGCGGATGACACCTTTCCAAGGTGATACTTTGAGCAGAACTCGATCTCCCACCTGGAACTCGAGATGCTTGCGTCTCACGTCAGCATAACTCTTCTGACGATCACGTGCAGCTTTCAGCCGTTGCTGGATACCAACGATCTTCTCGGTAGTTTCATGAATGATGTCAGGACCAGTCAGTTGGCTATCTTCAAATTCGGTCCAACAGATAGGCGACCGACATTTACGACCGTACAGTGCCTCGAATGGTGCAGCTCCAATACTGGTGTGGTAGCTGTTGTTGTACGAGAATTCACATAATGGCAAGTGATGTTCCCAATTTGCACCGAAGTCAACTACACAGGCGCGTAGCATATCTTCTAGTGTTTGAATTGTCCTTTCACTTTGGCCATCGGTTTGAGGATGATACGCAATACTCATATCCAGATGAGTACCTAACGATTTCTGTAATGATCTCCAAAACTGAGAAGTGAAACGACTATCTCTGTCAGAGATAATCGAGATAGGAACGCCGTGTCGGGTACGATCTCCTTCAGATAGATTCGTGTGAGGCGTTCCATTTTATCAGTTTCTTTGATAGTAAGGAAATGTGCAGATTTGGTGAGCCGATCTACGATCACCCAAATGGTATCGCAACCGCTTGATGTTCTCGGGAGTTTAGTGATGAAATCCATAGCGATTTGCTCCCATTTCCATTCAGGAATGTCCGGTTGCTGTAGCAGACCAGAGGGCTTCTGATATTCAGCTTTGACTTTTGAATATGTGAGGCACTTGCTGACATACGTGGCAATCTCTGCTTTCATGTTTGGCCACCAGTATGATCCCTTGATGCCATGATACATCTTGTCAGATCCAGGATGTATAGAATATCTGGACTTGTGAGCTTCATCCATCACTAAGTCTCGAAGATTCCCAAAGCTAGGTAACCAGATTCGGATAGCGAAGTATTTGACCCCATTGGGTTTGGTTTCAAACTGTCTCTCTATGTTGCGCAAGGCCTCATCTTTGATGTTCTCCGGTTTCAATGCTTCGAGTTGAGCAGCTAGGATTTGAATGATAAAATCATTATGAATGGTAATACTAAGGGCTCGAACTCGAAGTGGTTTTGGATTTTCTTTTCGACTTAGGGCATCGGCAACAAGATTTGCCTAACCCGGGTGGTACTTGATCTCGCAGTCATAATCGGTGAGCAGCTCGACCCAACGACGTTTCCTCATATTGAGATCCTTCTGATCGAATATATGTTGGAGGCTTTTATGATCAGTGACGATGGTACATCTTGTGCCATACAGATAGTGTCTCCAAATTTTGAGTGCGAACACTACGGCTCCTAGTTCGAGATCATGAGTGGTGTAGTTCTTCTCATGAACTTTGAGTTGTCGGGAGGCGTAGGCAATAACCTTGTACCGTTGCATCAACACGCAACCAAGACCTTGATGTGAGGCATCGCAGTATACCACAAAGTCATCGTTGCCTTCGGGTAACGATAGAATGGGTGCACTGCAAAGCTTTTGCTTCAATAGCTGAAATGCTGACTCCTGCTTATAAGTCCAATCGAACTTCTTTTCCTTCTGAGTCAGTGTCGTGAGAGGTTGAGCTATTTTGGAGAAATTCTCAATAAAACATCGATAGTACCCAGCCAGTCCTAAGAATTGGCGTAACTCGGTCGGCGTTGTCGGTGCTTGCCAGCACTTGATAGCCTCGATTTTCGATGGATCAACGTGAATTCCTTGACTATCAATCACATGACCAAGGAATTGAACGGTTTGCATCCAGAACTCACACTTGGATAATTTAGCACATAACTCTTCGTGTCTAAGAAGTTCTAGAATGGTTTTGAGATGTTGCGCGTGTTCCTGTTCATTGCGCGAGTAAATGAGAATGTCATCGATGAAGACAATGACAAACTTGTCAAGATATGGTTTACACACTCGGTTCATGAGGTCCATGAATACAGCCGGTGCATTTGTCAAACCAAATGGCATCACTTGGAACTCGTAATGACCATAGCGAGTTCGGAAGGCAGTCTTTGGGATGTCGATGTCACGAACTCGTAACTGATGATAACCTGATCGTAGATCTATCTTTGAATAGAAACTTGACCCCTGAAGTTGGTCAAATAGGTCATCAATGCGAGGAAGTGGGTAACGATTCTTGACGGTTAATTTGTTCAACTCTCTGTAGTCGATACACATTCTGAATGAACCGTCCTTCTTTTTCACAAATAGTACCGGAGCTCCCCATGGTGAAGAACTTGGTCTAATGAAACCCTTATCTAGGAGTTCCTGCAACTGAGTAGACAACTCCTGAAGTTCTGAAGGGGCTAAACGATACGGTGCTCGTGCAATGGGTGCTGCCCCGGGCACTAGATCGATTGAGAACTCAACTTGTCTCGGTGGTGGAAGGCCAGGCAAGTCTTCAGGAAAGACTCCTGGAAAATCTCTAACGATGGGCACATCCTCAAGTCGCTTCTCTTCTGACTTTTTCTCCATAACGTGCGCGAGGATTGCCTGATAGCCTTTTCTAAGATATTTGCGGGTTTTCATGCATGATATGATATTCAATCCCGTCCCACTGATCACCCCTTGTATGATTAAAGTACCACCGGTGACGAGAGGAATACGAATGATTTTGTCATAACAGACAATTTCAGCTCGGTGCTTGGATAGCCAATCCATGCCAACAATGACGTCGAAACTTCCAATCTCAACAGGTATGAGATCAATGGCAAACAATTCGTTGGCGAGGTTTAAAGTGCAATTAGGAATTACACTATTGGTTTCTATGAGTTTGCCGTTAGCTAGTTCTACAATGTACTTAGCATCTAAGGCAACAGGAGTGATGTCAAGCAATGGACTAAACTCACCAGATATAAAACTCCTATCAGCACTAGTATCAAATAGAACAGTGGCAGTAAGATTGTTGAGAAGGAACGTACCCGAGACCACATTCGGGTCCTGACGGGCCTCTCTTGTGTTCAGCACGAAAGCTCTTCCCTTTGCAGTGTTGTTACCCTTGTTCTTCAGCTTTGGGCATTCATTCCTAAAATGCCCAATATCTCCACACTCATAGCAGGATTTTGGTTGGCTGGTGGTGGTGTTGGTATTGGCATTGGTAGACCTGCAGTCTTTGGCCAGATGCCCATACCTTTGGCACTTACCACAAGGAGTGCCGCAAGGGCCTTCATGGTGTCGGTGGCACTTTGAACAGAAGGGTTTGTTCCCAGTATAACTCTTGTTGAAACCAGAACCAGTACTGGTGGTCTTGTCAGACTCAAACCTCTTGGACGGCGGTTGGTTTTGAGTGGTGTTTCCAGACCACTTTCTTTTGTTGTTACCAGAAGATGTAATGGATGCCTCACGGCTGACAATCATTGCCGTGAGTTCGTGTGCGAGGTGGATAGCACTTTGGATGGTTGTCGGTTTGGACGAGGCGACATTTCCCTGGATACTTTCCGGGAGACCGCGAATGTACCTCTTGATGCGCTTTTGCTCTGAGTCTACCATAGATGGGCAGAGGAGAGCGAGTTGTTGGAACTTGGTGGTGTAACCAGCGATGTCAGTACCCTGGACTCTCAGACTCCAGAATTCTTCCTCCAACCTCTGAAGTTCTTCGCCGGGGCAATACTCTTCCTTTAGCATCTCCTTCAGATCTCCCCAGGGAAGTTGATTAGCCACTTCAATTCCCACAGCACTAGTATGGGTATTCCACCAGGTGAGGACACCTTCCTGAAAGGTGTAAGCAGCAAACTTGACCTTGCTGTTTTCAGCGCAGTTACAGAGACTGAAGACAGATTCCATTCGTTCCATCCATCGGATCAGGCCAATAGCACCTTCCGTGCCCTTGAAGTACAATGGTTTGCAACTGAGAAAATCCTTGTAGGAACATGGTTTGATAACAGGAGGAGGAGTGGTATTGACTGTCTCATCACTCCTTCGAGAGTCTCGAGCAGCCAAGGCTTCAGCTACAGCTCGGGAAACTGCTGCATTGAGTTCAACTTCACTGTAACCCTTCCTCTTTGGCGGCATGATTCTTCAAGAAGGAAACAAGAAAATGTCAAATGAGTTATCTGTACAAATTCACGATATATCACAATAGCACAAGTGATAATCATAATTCAACAGATAATGGAGTTGAATACAAGATGCGATTTTTGTGAGAGAGTGGGGTAAGGTTTTATTTGTGGAAACCTATAAGTCCTTCTAACAATAGGTTCCACTTGTGATCCCGAAGAGTTAAAAGGATGGAAGGAATACGAAATGATATATTCCTTTATAGCACCTGACGGTATAACGAAATGTGTTGTAAGACGTTATGCGAGTATAATTAAATAGACGGTAGTAGCTATACTTGTCGTCTTCGGTGGTGTGAGCGTTAATGAGTCTACTATCGCATGATATCTATATATATTCGACATATATAATAGCTTAGAACGTAATACGCAGGTAAGGCCTATTCATATATCTTCAATATATAATAGCCTATAGAGTAGCACGTAGGTGAGTCCTATGTATGTATATACGCCTACATCACATAATAGCCTAGTGTGTATCTAACACAAGTCAAGTATAAGTCCCAGTTTCTCTCGTGGTCAGAGTCAACTTGTGCATTCCTGTTCAACATAACCCCTTTCAGATATCACACCATATTTCTTTAATTGTACATAGTTAGCTACGCTATGTTAAATTAAACTCGTATGATGTAATTCCAGAACCAGTTATATCTAATGAGGAATACTGCCTAACGGTCATAGTCTAGGCCCACTAAATGCAACCTAGTTCACTATAACCTTAGGCTCTGATACCAATCCGTCGCACCCCCAAATTATGATGCGGAAGCGGGTCGGTTCGGGGCGCGACTAATCAAATATCAAGCACACAAGGCATACAATGAACGACTCTATATGCGTCGTTTTACAAAATACATTGATATTATAAAAGTTTTACACTGTTATAATATAGTTTACAAAAGCTCTTGAGCCAAATAGTAGAGATTCTATGGCATAACTAAATTATACAAAATATAGTAATGCATGACAATCTCTTGATGTCTGGATGCGACTCGAGCTAATGGGCATCCTGAGTGAGCAGACCTAATGCTGCTGCGAACTTGAGAATACACGCTAAAATGGTCAGCTGAAAGCTGGTGAGCTCACAGGTTTAATGATAAAGTGTACTGTATGAACCGCAAGATTCAAGTATGAATATTTGTAACTAAATAAATAAGTAATTGATAAATGATGTATACAACTGCCATGAGCACATAGTCTGAGCTTAACTGAGGTGTCAGGATCACAATTAAGTGCCTGAGTGAGGGTGCCTCTATGCGTGTGCCTAATCAACACACGTATGAACAAATGATAATGCGTCCGTTTGACCAGTTAGTTCTTGCTAACCCGGATGGGGATTGTCAGTCCCATATGGTACCATACACTAACATTCACGCTACAAAAGTATTACCAAACTATGCTAGAGGACTTAAAACGATTAGAGAAAACAACTCATGCAATCTATAATGATGTTTTGATACTTGCGTTCACATGTAAAACAAAACAAGCATGTATTCCCACCCCTGGGTTAAAAACAGTAAAATAGGGGCTATGAGACTCACCTGCGTCTGATGAGATGCTATCAAGCAATAATGATGGTACACGATGAAATAATGTCGTCTCCAACGACTGAAACCTGTCGGGCGTCCTAAACGCGCAAGGTTTATAATAATGATTGGATGTCTCAACAGACCATCTATGCTAGTTGTTCACTCAACTAGTAATGTCCAAATACTTTGGTTTGATTGATTGTGTTTTGAAAATGTGTACAGCCCGTTGGTGATGGTTTGTAATAATAATTCAAAAGTATTATTATTATATGAGTCATCGTTGTGTCATATACTTGTAGATTTGTTCGCGTATACTTATCCGAAAGTATATATGCATTTGTATCCGAAAGTTGGGGTTCGAAAATGTATAATTTCTAAGTTTGTGGTCGAAATACAATTTATACAAAAGTCAATGGAAGTCAAATCTCTGGTCAAAGTTGTTGGTCAAAGATGGTCAACTCGCTGGTCAAGGTTGCTGGCCAAGCTGGTCAACTCGCTGGTCAAGGTTGCTGGCCAAGCTGGTCAAGGTTGCTGGCCAAGCTGGTCAACTCGCTGGTCAAGGTTGCTGGCCAAGCTGGTCAACTCGTTG
This sequence comes from Pseudognaphalium luteoalbum, assembly GCA_963422505.1. Taxonomy (NCBI): domain Eukaryota; kingdom Viridiplantae; phylum Streptophyta; class Magnoliopsida; order Asterales; family Asteraceae; genus Pseudognaphalium; species Pseudognaphalium luteoalbum. The sequence goes on from OY730194.1 coordinate 13,214,359, forward strand.
GTCAAGGTTGCTGGCAAGCTGGTCAACTCGTTGGTCAAGGTTGCTGGCAAGCTGGTCAACTCGCTGGTTAAAGTGACTTAAGGGTTCAGCGACTTAAGTGGTTGGTCGCTGAAGAGGTCAGTGACTTAAGGGTTCAGCGACTTAAGTGGTTGGTCGCTGAAGAGGTCAGTGACTTAAGGGTTCAGCGACTTAAGTGGTTGGTCGCTGAAGAGGACAGTGACTTAAGGGTTCAGCGACTTAAGTGGTTGGTCGCTGAAGAGGTCAGCGACTAAAAGTTTTGTAACAAAAGGGTCAGTGACTTAAGAGTCCATTTACTATTTTGAACAAAAATAGTTTCGAAGTGCGGTCAGATTTGGTCCAAAACAGACATATGTTCAAAGATCGAGTTATCCACGAAAATACGGACATTTTTGGAAATGGTCAAAGAAGAACCTTTTGTAGAGGGCAAAAATACCAAACTTTTCCAAGTGGTCTCATACATTTATTTAACCTAGAACTCCAGTTATGAATGTTTTTGTGAGTCGGTTTTTGGAAGACAGAAAGTGTCTTTATATATATATATACACATGAAAAACATATTCAAGCTTGAATTTGGACATTTTCTAGTCATATGAATATACTAATATGTATATAAACATAAAACAAACAAATCCAATGAAATGGAGGTTATCCTTACAAGAAAAATGGTGATTTAAAGACAGTATGAGATGGATAATGCTCGGTTTTGCTCCCTTTGCTTTTCCTTTGCTTCCTTCACTAAAAGGTGGTTGTTTTTAACTATGTTATGATGGTGGTCGATGGTGGTGAGGTGGTGGTTGGAGGTGCCGATTGAGAGAGAAGAAAGAAAGAGATGATGGTGGTTAAGAAAAATGAAATGAAATGGGATTGGAAATATGGTTTCTAAGGTGTAATAATTCACCGAACAAGATCCATGATTTTAGGATCTTGTCTGGTCGACTTTTTCCCAAGTTAAAAAGGTAGTGGCAATTTATTAAATCCTGTGTCAATTTATTACTGGTATTATATCCGTGTTTGTTTACCCGATCGTTTAAATGTTTAATTATACGTTATACGTTTTATACGTGCGTTTAAAATAATGATATAATCTCGATATTTATAGTCGAAGTATTTTATCAAAATACTTACTAATGAGTTATAAGATTATGACTTAAGTTTATTTTGTTGATCGGGTCTGATTCACGTACTTTTGTCGCGTATAACTTGGTCGATACGATACGAAATACTTATGAAATATTATCGAAATAATATTTAGAAAATCACTATGTTTATTAAATAATTTAACATTATTTAATAATTTGGGTTCACCAACGTCCGTAATGATGTATCAGAATCCGGCCAATATAATAACATGCACGATTAAATCTAATCGCGTAAATGCGTATATTTATAAAATACACGTAATGATACATACAATTAGCTTAACATGGAACTAATTACATGTATTACAAAATGATTAGAGACTAATAACTAGTTCTAATTTTTCGGGTGTCACACCGTGTTCTTTGCAACGACTACATTGATTTTTGTATTCCCGTTTCTCCTCTCCCTTTGAAGGAATACGAGCACGGCCTGGTGGGCGACCAGATTGCCTCTTCACCAATATAGGCGGTAAGCAAATCTGCAGATTACCTGGATCGTCCCATTCTGAAGGATGAGGCATTGGATTTATAGCTTCACTATAGGCTGCCCGATATGTTTCCGTGGTGAAATACCTCTCCGCAAAGCAGGTCACATTGTCCATTTTAAAGTAACGAGTTACTGCCGCTACGTGTCCGCAAGGTAAACCAGACAATTGCCATTGCTTGCAAGTGCATGTTCTTGCTTCCAAGTTGACTGTACCATTCTTTCTTGGATCCACCACCTCACATATCATGTTTATGGATGGGTTAACCATCCAGCTAAGTGATTTGCCAACCCTCTTACCAATTTTGTGTTCGGCATATGGTGTGAGTGGTGTTTTAACAGTCGCGGCAGTGTTTCGATGTTTGAAATACCATTGTTGTACTGAAGATCTAAAAAACTCCAATAACATTGTGACTGGTAGTCTCCTAGCATGCTTGGTCATGGCGTTAATGGACTCTGCACTGTTAGTTGTGAGGTAGGCATATCGTGTTTTTGTTGAATGATTCCTTGACCATCTTTCTTTCCCCATGTCTGTAAGAACCGTGGATGAAGTTGGTAAATGTCTAGAAATGACATCAAAATGTTCATCGAAATCTGATTTTCTGTAAGCCTTACACATTTTCCAATAATGCCATTCAAAGTGCTTGACTTTTGAAGAATTGCTTCTCAGGTTCATCAATAAATGACGACAACATAGGGCATGAAATGCCTCTGGAAATACATTAGAAATGCCGACTGAAATTGCGGGAGCCCTATCAGAGATGAATGTTAAGTTGTCAATCCCACCAGCAGATTCAAGTGCGTCACGTAAGTTTCCCAAGAACCAGGTCCACACCTCGGACGTCTCTCCCGCCCCAATTCCATAAGCTAATGGCAAGATGCCATTATTACCGTCCATCGCCACATCAATTAAGTTAGTACCCAAGTACCCACCCTTCAAATGTGCACCATCTACGATTATTATTGGGCGTATATGGTTGATAAATGAACGTATCTGCAAAGGGCAGATAAAAATATATATGAATTCTATAAGAATGTACATATTTGAATGTAAGATGTATAGTAATAATAGTTACTTACAGCTGCACCGATGGACATGTAACACATTACAAATTTACCCTGATCGTCTGTACGTAGATTCGTAGTGCTCCCCGGGTTATGTAGTTTTAGGTTGTGCAGGTAAATGGGAAGCTTGTTAAACGATTCAGCGGGACTACCTCTCAATATCTCTATAGCATAACACTTTGCTTTCCATGCTTGGTTGTATGTAAGGCTGATTTTAAAGCGTTGAGTCATATCAGCTTTGATCTCTTTGCCTCTATATACACGTCCTTCCAAATTCATCACCTCTTTTAATAGGTTACCAAGAACTTTCTTGGTTGCATGATGGCTATTTGACAAGATTTGAGTACGAGAACACGTGTGTAAGTCGTGTAACTTCCTAACTTGGAAGTTGTCACAATATTGGATACACGCTGCACTTATCTTCCAATCACAATTAGGCAAAATACATTTTGCTGTGTACCTTTTTTTGTCTGACTTCTTTGGCTTAATCTGAAAACCTTCTTCGAGACACTTGGTATGCAATTGAAGGAGAAACTCCTCTTTACTTTGAAATGTTTGGCCCTCTCGAATCCTACAAGATGTCCCATACATGGTAGCTGGTCATTCTGGAACTTCTTCTTCTTCCTCTCCTAACGGCATAGGTATATTCTAGAATATATCATGTTCGGGTGCTTTTACTGTTATTGGTTTGTCGTATATATCTCTTGGATCAGGCTCATCCTCCTCCTCATCCTCATCATCGGTAACAATGTGATTACCAAACGGATGGTCATGAGCCTTTGGTGGATTGACATTTTCCTCACCATAATGATCATAATCATGAGGATGTTGATCGGGCTCTGGCTCCTCCACATAGTATTTTGAATTAGAATGATCATAATGAACATCCGAATCAAATTTAGAATCATCTTGGGTCTCTTCAACTACAATTAATGAAGGGTTCATGGGATGTTGTGTTGGATGAAAGACTGTATTTTGTGGAGGAGCATGATAATGAAATTGATATTGTGGTTGATAAGGAAACGGAAATTGTTGAAAGGGCTGTTGAAATGAATGATATTGAGGTGGTTGAAAGGGTTGTTGAAATGACTGATATTGAGGTTGCTGGTAATTTTCATTAGTATGTTGTTGTTGAAAGTGTGATTGACATGCAGAACTACTGCTACTACGTTGATTGCTACCCGTACCCGAAACATTTCTTACCAAATCAACAATATAAATTTCTATCAGAGCATTGTTAATTGCATGGCACAGGAAATCCCTAAAATCATCAATATCATCATTTATATCAATAACATATTGACCGAGCTTATATTTTAAACAAACCGGTGAATCAAGTGGTAGACCTAATTTTTTTAAAACGTTTTTCAACAAAACTTTGCACGTCATAGGCCTTTCTGGTGCCACTGGAAGTTTTAACGGGACTCTATTGCATTCTATTGGCAAATACATTGGCATGTTGTTAACATATTCAAAACGACCCCCATAACAGATAAAAAGTTCAAACTTATTCATTACAAAATGCAATACTAATTAAGTGGTTTGAAAATTTTACCTGAAGACGGATTTCAGATGTTTCGCACACGTTTTACCTGAAGATGAAAGACTGTGAGTTGAGAGAGTGTTTTTAAGGCATGTTGTTATGAAAATACTGAAGAAATGTGTTTATTATATACATATAACTCTATCCGTATCATTATCCAAAAATCTCAGAAAATCTTATCATCGACTTATCTGGATAAAATCTTATCTTGAATATCTTGGAAATCACAAAAATGTCAGAAAATCTTATCTTGAATATCTTGGAAATCACAAAAATGTCAGAAAATCTTATCCGCCATACATAAAGTCGTAATACATAAAGTCGCAAGTGGCAAGACGTAATACATAAAGTCAACAGTCCCTATACATCAAAATGGGATAATACCAAGAATTACGTCAAAATGAACTAATAAATTCTAATACATCAAAAAAAAATAATCATCTAGGATCGGGTGGCTGCCAATCAAAACGTGCCCTAAAGAAAGTCTCTACCATCCGCATCCTATAATCCATAGCAACGGTAGTGGTATCCCCACTGATCGCATAATCTTCGTCATTGGCAATCGTCTCCATATTCCTGCACACCCATACTCCACAGTCGCCTAGCCCACTAGTCTGCACGGGCGCATCATTCTTCATGTGTAAACGCAACTGACAGTGATCAAAGGGCTTCTTGTGGACCCAATGCCTCCAAAAACTAATGGCATCCATATAATGTAGTATGTATCGACCTATCTCCTCGACGAATTTATTACGCTCATCAGGTGCGCAAAGACCGGGAAGGCTATCATATCCGTAGCAGTCAAAAAGGAGAAGATCAAACACCACTAGGATCCAATGTTGTCGTCCTGGAATGTGAAGTGGGAAAAGTACCTGCATCCACATATATAATACAAACACATATATTAAGTAAAATAATTAAAGATAGTTAAAGATATGGTTTACTTACTTTCTCACAAGTCCACCAGGGAGGGTAAGGTGCACGAGTGCCATCTGCGAACCCCATCAAATACTTATAGTCCACTCCCGATTCTCCTTTGTCCTCCACACCCTCAATAACACCCCGCGTCTTCTTCTTTCGCCGTCTAATCTTTTCATCCTTGTAGTGTACGAATTCTTTTATCATATTTCCAAAACCAAGGGGCATAATCGTCCATTTCAATGGCCTTCTAAGCTGAGTGGGACGTGTAAATGCTCGATATCGCCACCACAACAATAAATAGGACCAACCGTTGATATGCTAGAAGAAAAGGATGTGTTAGTATAACATTCACAAACTAACTCAAAATCAAATATATAATTCAATAGTTGAATAAAGATAAAGATAAAGGTATCTAGAGTCTTACAGTGTTTTCTAAGTATCCATCATCGACTTCACCATACAATCGGCCCCAAAATTCTGGACCAAGACACATATAACTAACGCCCGGTCGGATGAACATACAACGCACATGGCCCCCAGATAGATATAACTCTCTGGCAGTGGATGGTCCCTGATCCAACCTAAGTGGCTCAGGAGGGGGGGGGGGGGGGGGAGTAATGAGTTCCCCAGTCTCCGGGTGCACAAAACTCGCAACCATGTCCAATCTAGTGTCCTCATCAATCTCATCCTCATCTTCACCTGACTTTTTTATTGCCTTACGCTTGATTTTTTTAACCTTATTAATCGGCATTAGTAAAAAACATCATCAATCAATCACTACATATATACGAGATTAAATATATATACCCCTACACACATATACATATACTAATATATACATACATATATTTATACTAATATATACATACATATATTTATACTAACATACACAAATTTGAGTTTGTTTTACCTTGGTAATCGGCATACTAGGCGGGACTTGCTCATCATCCACCCGAGTCAAAACGGGCTCATCAACCACCCGAGTCAAAACCGGCTCATCAACAACCCGATTCAAAACCGGCTCATCAACCACCCGAGGAAAAACAGGATCATCATCCACCCGAGGCAAAACTGGATCATCAACCTCCCGGTGATCATCATCGGCTCCTAAACTAACCGTTGCTTCCTCGCGCGCCTCCTCATGCACCTTCACGCTTTTCTTCAAAAACTCCTTCTTAAGTTGTGTCGGGGTAATAAACGGGGATAGTCTAGCCGGGGCACGTCGTCGATCTCGCATACTACGACGCAAATCACGTGAAGCCGACATCTTGCCCGCAGTGGCAATATAAGTGTCGGATACATAACCATCGCTGTAAACCACGTCATCCTGGAAATCAAATAATATAAGTAAACAACTGATATATATATATATGTATTTATACATATATATGTATGTATATACACACAAACACATATATATATATATGTACATACATATATACATATATATATATATATATACATATTACTAAGGTAAACGTTAATAACAACACCATACCTGACCCTGAAACTGAGCAATAATGACATCCTGCGCGTCCACCCGCTTAAGTAAGGAGTCCACCTGCTCACGTAAGGTGGAAATGATCTGATCAAGCGCGTCAACACGACCTCGTAAGGAGGGCTCCTCCATCCGTGATGCTGACTGAGAGGTGCGACAACGACCTGTACTCGAGGTATGAGTAGTCGGATGACCGTCATGAGGCGCTGAAAGAGCAATATCATCTAGCGCCTGGTCATGAGATACGGGGGCAGGTGATGACTGAGCATGAGCTTTATAGGTATAACTATTCCGTGGCTTCTTAGAAGGCCTCTCGAACTCACGTACATTTTTCTGCTCATTGAAGAAAGTGTAACTATCCTTCCACCAATCGCACTCCTTCTCAGTTTTAGTCGGCCTCAACGTCATCTTCGGAAGCATGTCAAGAGTGGTACCATCCTACATTTTAAAACCAAATTAAAATTAATAAACCAGATAATGTTTCAGCTTACAAGTAAACACACTTTCAGCAACATCAACCATGTATCAACATAAGTTTATAAATAACATCAAGTAAATAACAACAAACGAAATATTTAAAAGTAAATCAATTACCGGCACTTCTAAGTATTTGTCAAATTTTTGAGACTCGCCAATCCTCATTTTGCGCGTCAAATGGACACCCCGAGGAATTTGCTTTGGCAACCTGAATACAACATCTTCTAATTGATGGGAAAAAGCATCCCAAATCCAACTCTAATAACATATAAGCACACTTCAAATTAGCATAATAGTATATTAAATAGAAAGCTACGTTAAACAATAATAACTAGAATGGAGCTACCTTAAACGCCCACCCAAAACCACTCAATGTGTATTTCATCCCTTCCTTAGCCACCCGGTTCTCCAACCCCTTATTCAGCTGCGCATAAGTTCTAGCCCACACAATATTACCCCAAGGGTACCTGGTAAACAAAAATAAAATTACGACATATATTACTATATGTGAATAACTGGCCACATGGAAAGTTTTCTAATCAAATAAAAAAATTGACTAAAGGTTACCTGTCAAACACGCCAAAATCCTCAACTAGATGCATATAATAATCCTCGACAACATACGTCGGCTGCTTTCCCATAAAACCCATGTTTATCAAAAGTAGCATACACAATCGAACGCAATCCTCATCGATAAGTTTACTCGACCCTACAAATGTGTTTCGATCCCAAACCTTTTCCTGAAGATTTCTTACATTCACCTTATCTAACTCCGGAAATACACGTTCTTTAAATGCAGGCCTCCTCTTAAGAACATCCGAGCTAATGTGATGCGCAATATCAACGTTGTGACCGAACCGAAGTCCAGTCACTAGGCAAAAATCCCTCCTACCAAATCGTATATAATGTTCCGGGGTGATCTTAAACCATAACTCATCAGCCTCCTCCCGAGGATGCTCCATATTAGGTCGATTGCAGCGCAATTGGAGCATATGATGTACATAGCCCGGGTCATTATCAATTGTCTTCAAATCCAACCAATGACCTAAACAATGTTCTTGAAATATCTTTTCTTGCTCGGTTGTCAGAACACGCGCAAAATCACTAATGACACTGAGCTGGCTCTTCAATGTCAACTTCGCATGAGTAAACTGCTGGAAAAAAATCAACCAATCACTATTAGTCAAAAATAAAAGGGAACACATATACATGTACATAAATGTCTAACGCTTAATCATATACATATATGTATACTAGTATATACACACATATACATATAATTAATAATATCTAGGCCCTATTATCTATAATAATGATCATATACATATATATATATATATACATATACTTGTAATCATAATCATACACGCACACATATATATATATATATATATACATACATATGTACATACATATACATACATATACATATATATATATGTATATGATAATTAGTATATATATATGTATATGATAATTAGTATACATACATATACATATAAATATATATATATATATATACATATACATATATATACATATACATATATATATATACATATACATATACATATATATATATATACATATACATATATACATATACATATACATATAAATATATATACATATATATACATATACATATAAATATCTATACATATACATATATATATATACATATACATATATATATACATATACATATATATATATATACATATACATATATACATATACATATAAATATATATACATATATATAATATACATATATATATATGTATATATATATATATATATACTAATCATAATATATATACATATGATAACAATTGCGACTAGTGAAGTTCATTTTCGACTAGTGACCAAGAATTACGACTAGTGATCAAGAATTGCGACTAGTGATCCCCAAAATTGCGACTAGTGACCAAGAATTACGACTAGTGAACAAGACGCACGCCAAGTGTTTGATGAAATGCCTCAAAGAATATTCAAAAGAAAAAAATATATATTGAGTATAAACTAGATTATCCATTATTCTAACATACCAAACACATCAAAACACAGTAAAATCAATTAAAAGAAGCAATATACTTGTCTAAATATCTAAATTAAGAACGCACACCAAGTGTTCGATGAAATGCCGCAACAAAATTTAAACAATAAAGCTTGTAAATCGAGTAAAAACGAGTTAGTACCGTTTGAGAGGACATGCTTGGAGCAAATCAACCTTTTTTTTTCCTTTGAAATCGAGTAAAAACAAATTCGCTTCACATTTTTTTTTCCTTTGAAATCCGGTGGCGGTGGTTGGGCTCACGGGTTAGTGGTTCACGGAGGTGGAGGTTCAAAAATGATGGTGGTTCACGGTGGGTTAGGTGGTGGTTGGCGTGAATGCGGGTGGTCGCAGGTTTGGGTGGCCGGGTGGTGAAGGTGAATCGCTCACGGGTCGAACAATGTTCACCTCACGGGTCGCACACGAGGAAATGGAAGGTCAGTGGGCAATTTAAGCCGAGGTAGTCGAGATTTCCGGACGCAGGTCGCAGGGGTTTGGTCGCAGGTCGTGGTGCCCGAGGTCGCAGGTCGTGGTGCCCGAGGGATCGTGTCTTTTACTCGTGCACGGGTCGCAGGTCGCAAGTCGTGGGATGCGACCTGCGCCCGGGTGAACTAGCTATTTTACTCGGTATTTTACTCGGTAACCGATTGGTCGCAGGTCGCCGTTTACGGGTCGCAGGTCGCATGATGCGACCTGCGCTCGGGTAGGGAAAAATCACAACTTTTTTTTTTTAAAATGGTAAAATGAAATATACCAACGAAAATAAGGAGTTTTTGGTTAATTTCCCTTATTACTATTAGTACTTATATGATCGATTGGTAAAAGTATATTCTTAAGTTTTTATGATATTTTATATAATTTATCTCCATTTTCTCATAATAAACATGAAATTTAACTTACTCATGATAAATTGAAAGTTACTATAGTGCTTTAATATAAACTTATGCATTAATTAATAGAATGGTTGAACTTGTAGATTGGCGATATCCTTTCACTTTTATATCAAGTTAGGTAACGAATTAATTTAATTACTAATGTAAATAGTGAACTTTCAAATTTTATGTCGAGTTTGGTAATATATCTTACGTGGCATATTACCATATTACCACATAAAGTAATTCATATAAGATGGAATTTAATTTATTAATATTCTGATTTAATATCATGAAGTTTGGTTGAATTCGATTTTAATGGTGAATTTTGAATAGATTGGCTCATATAACTCGAAAACCTTTTGACCCGATTAGATAAATGGGTTATCTGTATCATGTGCAAGTTGATAGGTTTTGAGTTGAGTTGAAATACTCAACTTGTTTATGAAATCAGGTTGGGTTTGAGTTGATCAATTTTGACCCGCCAACCGGCCCCAACTTGAATTGACTATCTGTGATTATTTTTTTTGGTTTATTATTTTGATATGTATTAAACTTTTTACTTTTTACTATTGTATGAGACATACTTTCATTTATTCTCTTGTATGTATTGAACTTGTAAATATATTCGATTGTATGTAAATTTTTCTTTTTGAGTAAGGTCAAAAAAGGAAACTTTTCTATTTTGGTCTTAGAATATTATCATCTAATCTAATTTCTAATTATTAATAAATTTCTACCCCTTCCAATGGGTTTCGAAGATAAAAATCTTTTATTGGCCCATAAATTGACCACCCAGGTAAATCCAAGTTAATGCCGGATAAAAAGGATTTCGGTTATAGTTTTCCGTGCTCCAAAATAGCATTTTCTTTTGACCCTATTTTTTTCTCTTACCCAAAAAGGAAAGTTTACATATGATGGACGATATTTATAAGTTCAATACGTATAATATAGTTTTTTAAAGTTTGACTCATACAATAATACTGTGTTAAATTTAATACATAACGAAACAATAAATCCTTTTTTCTACAAAATTTGTAGAAAATATACACATTAAAACCTCTTATATTTTGAAAAATTCGTAACTAAAACTCGCGGAGTCATCATTGCGTTACTTGTATATATGGTTCAAAAATAAAAATAAAAAGTAATTATGAGACAAAATCCTATAACCAAAGTTACTTATGATCAATCTATTACGTTTTGCATTTCACTTTTAACGAGTTAGTTTTTAATAACTTTAGGTTGCAAACACGTTCATATTCATATATTTATGATAGAAAAAACAAAATAAGCGTTGTAATCTAGTGAGTTTTACATGAAATTTCGTATCCATTTGTCATGGTGTTCTCACGGAAATCTAGAAATAGAGATTGGACATGTGAGCCTCACGTGTTCCTGTTCACGAGACACAAATCGAATATGCTAATTGGTCAATGTAATATTATATTACTAATTACAACTAGGCATGTCCATGACACCCTGCCAGGCATCAAATCTGCAGCTGATTTAATTTTTTTTAAAAGGCATCAAATATATAAAGTAACGGACTATTAGCAAGTCGTTAGAAATCCCCACAACTACAAAGTTCCATACATTAGAATGACTCCTCCAAAACATCAAACGCCTTAGATCTTAACTGCGAGGGTATTAAAAGAAATGAAAAAAAACCATAGAGTATCTAGGAAAAAATTCCCGAAACTAGGAGCCGAGCCACCAGTTTTCACCCTATTCTATTTTTGGTAGTACCCCAAACAGATCCAAGACAGAATTAATCTAGTACAGATCATTTAAAACATTAAACAGAATAAATTACAATAGTGCAAAATTAAGTGATCATAAAACTGGATCAGGAAGCCGACCCCCTAGTATAGTATATCGACTGCTTCAGCTTCACCATATAAACTCGCACCAGTTCCTCCATGAGATCTCTTGTCTCTTTGCTCTGTTAGTGATCCATAAAAAGCTAGAGCTCTGAACTCCAGCCTTTAAACGATGCCAAGAAGGGGTAACTCCTTTAAAACATGCTTCGTTTCTCTCTTTCCAAATACACCAACATGCAATGAGAATGATAGCCTGAACAAACTGCGTTTTCTCGCCACTTTCCTTTTTTTAGACACATAAGAGATCACGAATAGAAAAAGCAAAAATAAGGATAATTTTGCACCAAGAACTAATGAAACACCATAATAGATTAGCAAATTCACAAGTTATTAGAAGATGTTCGATATCTTCAAATATATTGCACAAAGGACAGAGGGAAGATGTCACATGAATGTGTCTTCTAGCTAATGCATATTTGGTGGGGATTGATCCATTTTCGCACGCCAAAGAAAAGATTAATCTTTCCCGGAAACCATTTATTCCATTGGAAATGGAATCCTTTTTTCTAATCACATGACTTTAAGATGTTATGTCTTACTGAAGCAATAGAGAACTTTCCCGACGGGTCTACCTTCCAAGTCCAAACTCCATTTTCAGCTGTGATTAAGTGATCTACATCCAGCTTAAAAGTCAACAGCTCCTTTTGTACTTTGCCAATATTAACCCAAGTGCTTAGAAACCTTTCTTAAAAGGGATTGCTATCGAACCGTCTTTACCCGAATGAATTGCACTAATTGCTTTCCTCCATACAGCGTTTGATTCCTGTTGAAATCTCCACCACCACTTCAGTAGTTTGCTGATGTTAGTATGTTTAATAGAGCCTAAACCGAAACCCCCCTCACTTTTTGGAGCTATCACTTTTTTCCAGCACACCCAGTTTATCTTTGAATTATTTTCCGATCCTCCCCATAAAAATTATCTCGTGATCTTCTCTAAAGTTTCTATGATTTTCGCAGGTGCTTTGAATAGAGAAAAATAATAAACAGGGAGGCTATCCGGCACTGACATGATTAAAACCACTCTTCTAGCAAAAGATAATCTCGTTGCTTTCCAAGATGTTGCAAATGATTTGATGGTTAGATATTATATAATATATTTTTTTATTCATTTATTATATAATTCTAACCCTGATTCAATTTTAACTGGTCTAAATAGATTGATTTTAGATAATTTTTACCTCAGAGTCTACTTTCTAAGTATATTATTTAATAATTCTAACCATGATTCAATTTCAACTAGTCTAAATAGATTGATTTTAGTTAAATTTTTACCTTAGAGTCTACTTCCTAAGTATATTTTTAAAAGAATAAAATAAAAGCTTATGTTCCTGAAATTTGTTAATGGAAAGGAGAGACAAGAAATAAAGGGAGGATTCTTATAAAAGTTTTCTTTAATAACCTTCTTCTCAAAATACTTTTCCATACTTTGTATCTGGAGTACTTCATTTAATTTCCTCTGCAGTATTGGGCTTGAAGAGAAAACATTTCACAACACGTTCCTTTTTATATGAAGATAAGTTTTTATTAAAAAATAGAGTTTTATTGAAAAATTATATTTTATTTAAAAAATCAATTTTGTTAAAATACAAATTTATAAAAAAAAGTTTCCTTTTTATATATATTTTATAGGGCATAACAACTGTACAGTTGACGGTACAAATAAATTGTGTTGTTGATCAATTATCACATATATATATATATATATATATATATATATATATATATATATATTACAGTTTTAGTCCTTTAATTTTTTAATGTTCACGCAAATGATCACTCCTTTATAACTAACCGTACGAGTCATTTGTGCAGTTTCGAAACATGGGTTATTTTCCTACGTTATAACAATCGGTTATACAACATTCATTTTCATGAAATCCTTTGTTTTTGTATATATACTATTCTTTGTTTACTTTTCATTTAATTTCTTTTGTTTTTATGAAAATAAACTATACTAAAACAATGAAAAAGAAAGGAAAAAAACATTAAAAAATATTGACTTTATGTAGCAATGATTTGATTGATTTGACAAGGTGTGCATCGAGAAGGCTCATCATAAACACCCCCATAGCTTGAACATAGCCTGACATGTTTGACTTTTCACTTCTTTTTTTTCATTTCATTCTTTCCTATTTTGTTTGATTTTTTGATTTTTTATATTATACATTGTATTTCAAAAATAAAAAACTTTATATAACTAGTATTATTATCTTCTTTTTATAGATATATGTAATGCTAAAAATATATAATTAACAATTAAAACTTACTAACATAAAACATTTAATTAACAATTGAAAATAACTTTATACTAATTTTTCAAGCACTAAGATCTACAAAAGCACATTTATAGTTTGGACGTCTAAGCTGAAGGTACATATCCTGTTGATTCTTATACGTGTGTTCCCATTTAGCATCATATTTAAATACTTTCCATTGCGGATGTGTTGGAGCTACTGGATAATATCCTTGTAACTCAACCTTTACAATGTGGTTACCATATACGCGGACAATTACACATATATGATGTTGTTGTGACTCGTGTGGACTGGACCAAAGCGGGAAACATGTCGTATCTTCTGAATTGCTTAATAATAGCAAAATCACATTGTACCTCGAAGCAACTGGTAAACCCATTATCGGAAAAATCATCCAATACTTCTCAGTTGCACTAGTATCTGGTGGAAGATCGATCGATTGAAACATTTTTAGCAATTCAACTTCTCCAAACATACTAGCGTATGCTGCTTGGTGCATGCTTATCTCTTGTTGTAAGTCCATTCTAATTTGCGGCCAACATTCTTCATGAAGACCCAGACATGAAGCTACTGATCTAAATCCGCAATTCCCATCACCGATTTATCGATCGCCATCGATACAAACATGTGAGAGTATTTGTTTAGCGATATGTCACGGAGGTATGCCAAAACAACTGAAAATGTAAAATATATATATTTGTTTTAATGGTTGGTGATATATTTGTAACACCTACTTTAAGAGCCTAGTGATAATTGGGTAATTTCCTGATTTTAAATTATTTATTAATGTATTAGGAAATTAATTTGTTATTGTATTAAGTTCTTGTGAATAATTAGTCAAAAAGTCAAATAACTTATTATGAGTAGTAAACTATTAATTGTTTTAACCTTATACAGTTGACGGTAAAATAAAATTATTGGAATCGTAAATGGTTTTCTAGGTTCCGAACAATAGGTTTTGAAGGGGACTAATTTTCTATGGGTACGGAGTCGGTTAGAAAGGGAGATGACTTAATTTCTTCTATTAAAAACCTTCTACACACATAATATAGAGAAATAAGAGTGAAAAACATGAGAATCATCCCTGTAGGTTTTGTGATTCAAACCAAAAACAAGAAACCATTATAATTGAATTCCATTTCAAATGAAAGCTTAGAAATCATCATCATCCCCATCTCAATTTTCTTTTTACATCAATAGTAAGTATGATTTTTCTTGTTTATTTGAATTAAACTAAAATTATAAGTATGATAATCTTGATATGAATTTGAGTTAAGGAGATGTTAATTCGATGTTATATAGCTTGATATTGATTGTTAGTAAGCTGAAATGATTGATTTAGAAACCTGAGATTGATGTTTTTTGGTTATAAGTTCGGATTCTGAGTAGCAGGAAACTTAAGGAAGGGGTCTGGGAACGATGCTGAATCGCGACACGATTCTAAAGGTTCGCGATGCGAAATCCTAATAATCACGACGTGATTAAGAAATAAAATGGCGACACGATTTTGGCTATTTGGCGAAGCGATTTCAAATGATTAGCGACGTGATTTATCCCCTAACGCAACACGATTCAAAAGTTTTGCTTTGCAAATTCTAAAAGTGCACAAGTGTTCTAAAAATTTGACAATCTTTCACTATATATGGATTGGGCTGAAATTCGCAGGATCACTCGGAAACGACCCAATGATTAAAGCTCTTTAACATGAGCCTTGGCGGTTTTAGGCCTTTCGAGGTCGTTTAGGGGTCGAAAATGGTATTTTTAAGTTTTGAACTTCGTTTCGGGACTTTTTAATTAAATTCTTGAACTTTGGTTTTCTTAGACCTCGGGGATTATCTGCTTGGGTAGATATGCTATGATGATAATTTGAAACTAGATAATGAAGTAAATGGTTATATAAATTGATTCATGATGACTTGAATTAAACTGTTAGTTGTAAATTAATATGATTATTAATTACAACTGGATAATTGTTTATTTATGTATTAAAATATAATTTGATTGAGTAGTTATGATTGATATTTTAACTTGGTAATTGTGGTGGTTTGATGTAATGAAATTAAAACGAGTTATATATTATGAACATGTTACTAACTCATTATTTATTGTATTCTCGGATATGGGAAGACTCAGTAATATTAGCATTCTGAGATTGCAGCTGAGGTAATGGTGAGTGGATCTGTAATCCTCAGTCTGATTTAGTAGTAACAAATTTGGTTACAACGGGTAAATATATTGTTATCATTTATAGACTGTTTAGTGTGCATTATTACTATTGATAGATTGTTTAGTCTGACTTAATGTGTTGGAACATTTAGTGTGTCAGTCAGTTGGTCTATCGAGTTGTAAGTGTCGTGAGTTAAGTTTAATAGAAATATAGATTTTGTACTTAGCGACACTTAAGTTTTGGTTTAGGCGACACTTGCCTTAGTGACGCATAGCGACACTTAGGTAAGGGACGCATGAAGGCGGCTACATGCGACACTAGCCAAGTGACGCATGTCTGCCGTCTTGTGTTAATATTTAAGCAAACCTACGGGTTTCTGGCCAGGGTTGACGAAATCCTAGCACCATTTGTCGACTAAACTCACTTGTAAACAGTTCCAATTCGTTCGTTAAGCTAATAAACTCGTTTTACTTGATTAATCAATTGTTTTCGGTTTGAGTTTATTATTGTTTCGTGTGATTGTTTGTTTTCCACCTTACAATCATTGTCATTCATCACTTAGATCCACGTACAGAGGGACTTACAACTGGTATCAGAGCAACTAAGTGTTTTGATCGACGTTTCGTTCGTGTATTGGAAGGTTTTCGGTTAGATTTTGTGAAGATCATTGGAATTGTTGCAATTTTCGGATCAATTGGGTGCTATTCTTACGTTTTAAATCAAGATTTACAGGTTGCGTTCGTTTGGGATCGAAGGATTTTCGTTAGGTTTACGAAAATTCGTGTTTTAGGGTTTTTGGAGTGTTACAGCCGTTTGAGCGTCACTCGAAGCGTCACTTAGCAAGTTTTAGCAACACTTCATAGCGTCACTTCATCCGACACTCAGTAAGATTAATTAGGGTTTCACCGACACTCAAGTGCGTCACTTATACACGTCACTTGTGTGTTATACGACACTTCTGTGCGTCACTTACCTTAGTGTCGCCATTTGCATAATACGTCACTCAAGTCCGATACTTGGGTACGTCACTTCTATTAGCTTACCGACACTTCCTTAGTGTCGGTATTCTCGTTTATACGTCACTTACCAGCGCCACTTACCCTAGTGACGCTATACTAAGCGACACTTCGGTGCGTCACTTCCTAAGTGACGCCTTTGTTACTAATTCTTTTCAAGTTTTGTTTTTGAGCTATTTTTCAGATTCGTTTAAATGGCCGCTGATAAGGAAGATATTAGAGGAATTAGGGAGATGATAAAGCAGGGAAATGATATCGGTTCTAGCAATAAACCTCCATTGTTCACTGCGGATATGGACTATGCGTATTGGAGAGACAGATTTGAACAGTTTGTAGACTTTCATTGTCCAGAACTTTGGGGTCCACTAAAGCAACAATATGTGGCTCCGGTTGCTGAAGGAAACTATCGTGGTATTCCTCCAGCAAAAACGTACAATGCCATGACACCTCAAGAGAGAAAGGAACTTGAAATTGAAAGAAAGGCACACTCCACCATCTGTATGTGTTTAACAAAGGATGTTATGAGACTCTTTAAAACTCATGACATAACTTATGATTTGTGGAAGGCAATTGAAATGAGGTGCGGGGGAAATGAAAAGTACAAGGAGGCTAAGCTGGAATTAATCACGAAGCAGTATGATCTATTTGACATCTTTCCTAATGAGACTACTTCTGGACTATTCACCCGATACTCACAATTGGTTAGTGAGTTAATTGAAGGAGGATACAATCTCACTGCACTTGAGATAAACAAGAAATTGTTAGATGTGTTTGGACCAATTGATAGGAGTTCTTCAAGCTCATGCAATGGACCAATTGATAGGAGTTCTTCAAGCTCATGCAATGGAGTTGAAGAAGAAAGAATGCAAGTCGAGTGGATTTGTATAAACCACACTATATGGAGGACAAGTCAATTCTGGCAAGAGTTATGGTGGAATGGCATTCATGACAGATACTAGTTCACCATCTTATTCAACTGGGGCTCAACATGCAGCCTACGTTTCTGGTACATCTCAAGGATCACAACAGCAGGTTCCAGTCTCACCAGCTATACAAGAGCAAACTGCCATTTATACAGCTTTTATAAGCTCTTACAAAGATTTGGTTACTTAACCAAACACCACGTTGGAAATGACAAAAGAGGATTATAGTCTGCTGGACGACGATGATCTAGAGCAAATGGATTTAAACTGGAACATTGCTATGATCTCAAGGAGGGTTCAAAAGTTCTTGCAGAGGACGGGACGCAAGAGCTTGGAAGGAAATGGGAAAACGGGATTTGGTTTTGATAAAAGCAAGGTCCGATGTTATAACTGCCAGAATTTGGGTCATTTCGCTAGGGAATGCGAGAAACCCACAATGCCACCATCGGGTCTTACTAAGCCTGATCCTCCAAAGACGAATGAGAAAGAAGAAGTCAAGTCATTGGCTGCGGACAATGCTTTGGTCGTTTTTGAGCCGACTACTTCAGACTGGAGTGTTCAGGCTGCACAATTTCAATAGTGTCTGATGGCTCACATCACACCTGAGGTATAAAATGAACCAATTGAGCCTTTTAATTGTGTTACTTGTATTAAATTGACTGAATCTCTTGAGGTCTATCAAAATGACAATTTAGACTTGCGGGAAAAGGTTGTAAAACTTTCAGAATCTAACAAGTTGTTGCAAAAAAATGAAAAACTTTATGAAAAACATATTGAGGCTCACAAGTTAGACACTCAAACTTTAAAGCAAAGGTCTTTAGTCAACAAGATGCAATTAAAAGTTATCTTACTGAAATTGAATTGTTGAATAAAGAACTATCAAATTTAAAAAGTGAGTTCGATAATCATAAAAGCAAAATCTTAGGTTCTTCATCCGCAACTTTTGTCTTTAACGAAATCGTTAACAAGCAAGGGACAGGCGGTAAAAAGAAGAAAGGACTTGGTTATAACCAAGTACCACCACCTTCTCATGCCGAATATTGTCCTGCGCCTGTTAAGGAAGGCCTTGAAGAAATTCCAGTTGATTATACAAAGCTTTATGGTATTAAAGCTAAAGAAGCCAAGCAAAATAAACTGACAAAGGAGAAAACCAAAAGGCCAGAGTATCCTTTGCCTCAGTTTGTTAAGCCTAAATGTGAATCTCCAGTTAGTATTGAGGAGATTGTTGAGATTGAGGACATTACTGATCAGGAGTATCCTGAATTTAAGAAAGTTGAAGTTAAACCTGAAAAAGTGGCTTTAAAAGTTGAATCTGCAATTAAGGTTCAAACTAAAAAAAGGAAAAGACAAGGTTTTAAATGCCAAACCTCGAACTTTACAGTCACCTATAAAGATTTTGCAACATAAAGTTATAAATGAAAAAGTTTCTTGTGATAAACCTTCCACTTCAACCTCTCAACCAAAATAAACATTTTCTAAGACGTGTACGCAATGTTCATGTTCTAGAAATGTTTCCCCATCTCCTGTGGTAAGTCCTCAGCCTCAACCATTTGTTGAGACTCGTTCTTGTTTCTACTGCAAGAGACAAGGACACTTGATTCGTGACTGTCCCAAACTTTCTCATCAGCGCTATGGGAGAGAGATGCCTAGGACATCAGTTTATAGAAATTCTTTTTCAAAATCTCCACCTAGGCGTTATTCAAACTCTCCCAAGCCTGTATTGAAGCCAAGTAATGTTGAGCAAAAGTCGTTTCCAATTAAAAAGCCCAACATTACTTCTAAACCCATTTCCGAACCATCTAAAGTTTGGAAGAGAAAAGAATCTGCTGTAGACTCTAATGTCGTCAACAATAACACATTGGATACAAATTCTGATTTGTTTAAAAATAAAATTCTATATGATGTGCTTATTGTTGATGACTCCGGTAGACCTAAGTCTGTAAAGGCTTGGGTCACCGTTTCTCACTAATCTCCTTATTTTTGGGTGTTGCAGCAGTCTGAACGTGTGAAAGATAGCGAATGGTTTATGGATAGCGGCTGCTTGCGACACATGACTGGCGATGTATCTCTACTTGTGGATATTAAACCATACGCAGGAGGACATGTGGCCTTTGCAGGAGATACTGGAGGAACGATTTCTGGTAGAGGAACGCTAACAAATGGGAAAGTTAGCTTTGAGAACGTAAATTATGTGGCAGAACTACAACACAACTTCCTGAGGGTTTCACAAGTATGTGATAAAGATTATACCACATCATTTACAAAGACTGAATGTGTAATACTGAAGCCAGGGTATGTCATTCCCGAGGAATGGGTGTTAATGCGTGCACCTAGAAGAAATGACACCTATGTGATGAATATGCGAACTGCAGAGACTACAAGCAAATTTACTTGTCTACTCTCAAAGGCTTCTGAAAAGGAATCACTCCTTTGGCACAGACGGATGGGACATATTCATTTTCGTAAAATGAATTTTCTGATTAATAATGACTTAGTGAGGGGAGTTCCAAAATAGTCCTTTGCCTTGAAGGATGACTGTATTTCTTGCCACAAGGGCAAACTCCATAAGAAGTCCCATAAGTCTAATGTTGTGAATTCCATTGCAGCTCCGTTAGAACTATTACATATGGATCTTTTTGGTCCGGTTTCTACGAAGAGCATTGGTGGTCGGTCTTACTGTTTGGTAGTTACTGATGACTACTCAAGGTTTTCGTGGGTTTATTTTCTTGCAACAAAGGATGAAACAGCGGGAATTCTGGTTTACTTGTTGGATAAGTTGGCAAATTTGTGCAACTTAAAGGTGAAGAGACTACGAAGTGATAATGGAATCGAGTTCAA
This sequence comes from Pseudognaphalium luteoalbum, assembly GCA_963422505.1. Classification (NCBI taxonomy): domain Eukaryota; kingdom Viridiplantae; phylum Streptophyta; class Magnoliopsida; order Asterales; family Asteraceae; genus Pseudognaphalium; species Pseudognaphalium luteoalbum. Next base: position 13,235,517 of record OY730194.1, read on the forward strand.
GAATTCAACTCTCGAGTTATTCTGTGCTTCAAGAGGCATTGATCATCAATTCAGTGCTCCAAGAACTCCTCAACAGAATGGAGTTGCAGAACGAAAGAATAGAACCATCATCGAGACAGCTCGAACTATGTTAGTAGATTCAAAGCTGCCTATTATTTTCTGGGCTTAGGCAGTTAATACTGCCTGTTACATTCTGAATCGGGTGCTCTCGGTTAAGAAGAAGAACAAGACATGCTATGAGCTTTTCAATAACCGCAAGCCGAACCTGTAGTTTCTAGAGCCGTTTGGGTGTCCATGCATGACTATGGTTACAAAAGAACGTGTCTCTAAGTTTGGTGATAAATCTGTTGAAGGGATCTTTCTTGGATATTCGGTCAATTCTCCAAACAAAAGAGTCTACAACAAATCGACAAATCAAATAGAGGAATATTTTGAGGTAAAATGTTTAAGGTATACGAAACCTCCTCTAGGTACGGGTCCGGATTGGTTTTTCAACTATGGTAAACTCTTTAACTCTTTCAACATTCCGGAAGAAGATGATACGGAAGAGTTGGTTACCTTGCTTCATGGAATCCATATTTCTCAAGAAACATTTGGTTCTCCTTCTAAACCATCCGATCCAAAACCCGATGCGGCACCCAACCAATCTTCTCCAACACCTACTCCAACTCCTGCATCTACATCTACACCTTCATCAACACCCACACCTACACCTAACCCACCATCTTCTGATATTCATTCTGCTTCAGAAACGATCAATGCAATGGATCTTCCTGATGATCCAGACATGCCTCCTTTAGAGGAAGATGGAGAAGAAGAAGAAATGGTTCATTCTCATCTCTTTATTGATGAAGCAGATGAAGAAGAAACTCCTGTCACTGAAGGAGATTTGAACAACTTGGGTTTGACTCTTGTGCCGGATGTCATTCCAGTTACTCGGGTACATAAGGATCATCCCATTGAGAATATAATTGGTGATCCTCACTCTAAAGTTCAAACGAGAAATCAAGCAAAGCAAACTGCTGAAGACAAGCAAACTTCAGCTGAACAGGTTTTGGGCCTCATGGCAACCGTCGAATCATGCCATCTTTCTGAAATTGAACCTAAAAAGGTTGAGGAAGCATTGAAAGATCCATCGTGGGTCGAGGCCATGCAAGAGGAATTGCATCAATTTAAGAAGCTGCAAGTTTGGGAAATCATGCCATTACCCAAAGGTGCTCATCTTACGGGCACTCGTTGGGTATATAGAAACAAGATGGATGATAGAGGTGTGGTTATTTGGAATAAAGCGCGTTTGGTAGTTCAAGGCTTCAGTCAAATTGAGGGTTTGGACTATGATGAAGTATTTGCCCCTGTTGCTCGATTGGAATCAATTAGGATTTTCTTGCTATTTGCTTCTTTCAAAGGCTTTCGAGTTTACCAACTTGATGTAAAATGTGCGTTCCTTTATGGTGAGGTAGATGCTGAGATATACGTAAAATAACCTCCAGGCTTTGAAGACCCTGCGCATCCTAATCATGTGTGAAAACTGAGCAAAGCACTGTACGATCTTCATCAATCGCCAAGATTTTGGTATGAGAGGCTTACTACGTATCTGTTGAAGAATGGCTTTTCGAGATGCCAAATTGATAACACACTTTTCACCAAAGGAGAAGGAGAAGATTTGCTATTGGTGCAAGTTTATGTGGACGACATCATATTCGGTTCTCCAAATGAGGCTTTGTGCAAGGAATTCGAGGTTCTAATGAAGTCTGAGTTTGAGATGAGTGCGATGGGAGAACTTACTTTCTTTTTAGGTGTGCAAGTTGAGCAATCTGCCAAAGGAATTTATATTCACCAGTCAAAATATGTCAATGACATGTTGACTAGGTATGACTTGCTTGATTGTAAAACATATGGTACTCCCATCGAGATAAATCACAATCTTGGACCCGATGAGGATGAAGAAGAATGCAAGGAGAAAGACTATCGTTCAATGATAGGCTCCCTTATGTATCTGACTGCCTCAAGACCAGATATTGTGTTTGCGGTTTCGCTATGTTCGAGATATCAAGCGAAGCCAAAGGTGACTCATATGAAGGCTGTGAAGCGAATTTTTGGGTGTCTCAAATATAGGCCAACTCTTAGTCTATGGTATTCAAATGAGAAATCATTCGCTTTAACTGCCTATTCGGATTCAGATCATGGTGGCTGCAAAATGGATAAGAAGTCAACAACTAGAGGATGTCAGTTTCTCGGATCGCGGTTGGTTTCTTGGCAGTGCAAGAAGCAGACTACGGTTGCAACTTCTACAGCTGAGGCCGAGTATGTTGCTGCTGCAAGCTGCTGTTCTCAAGTCCTTTGGATCCAGCATCAACTACGTGATTACGGGTTACTTCTTTCTATGACTCCTATTCATATAGATAATACTGCTGCTATTTCCATAACTCGCAATCCCGTACAACATTCTAAGACCAAACACATTGAACTTAGGTTCCACTTCATACGGGATTGCTATGAGAAACACCTGATAGACCTTGTCCACATAGACACCCTTAAGCAAAATGCCGATCTTTTCACAAAAGCTTTTACCCGTACTCGTTTTAACGAACTGGTCAACATGATCGGTTTGAGATTCTTTCAAGCTAAAAAGTGAATTGTGACTTGGTTTTATCTTTTAAATTTTTGATTGCTTAAAAAAAAAAAGAAAAGGCAACAACCACTCTTTGTACTTTTTAGTATTAAAGAAATACACGGTTGTTACATTTTTTTAAAAAAGACATTGAAGTTGTGTCTGTAAACAACTTGGAATATGATAGTACATCGGGTGACATGCACAAAATGGAATTTTAAGGTTTATCTTGGATGTGTCAGTAGATTTATCTGACATGTTGAAAACAGTTTTTATAAACATTGTCTTCATCATACGATATATTAGTAGGTATGTTACACAAAACTCTTTGAGACCTCTTAAGAAGCCTAATATATAATTGTTTATTTCAAGTGGTATAACACCGTTAGATGTATGGCAAAAGTCTTAATATCTTACTTATGCTAGACATGTTTTCGTGAAAGAAGTTTATTTGATATCATTCGGAGGTATATATTGACAGTTTCCTCTGTTATACGTAAGTATAGACCTTGTTTATGTTAATATATACTTGAAAATTAAGCAAACACAAGTCAAAGTACTTGCAAAGTCTTTAAAATTAAGATATCTAACAAGGTCGCCAAAATGGTTTGACCAAGTCTGGTTTTGCTTAAACCTGAATCAAGCTATGTCGCTCTGTTGTACGTAAGTACAGACCTGTCACCGCTGACTTGATTCTAAAAATTGATTTTCTTATATTCTCTATGTAAATGGAAGCATGGTCTATGTATTAAGTTAAGATGTATATCTATGGTGGGGACCACAGCGAAATGTACATACGAATAATAATAAAATTAGCTCCTAGATGTGAGTGTAACATGTTTAAGAGGACAAATATACTGATAATCATTTTAAATAATTTTTATAAAAAATGTTTTTAGCATGCCAAGTAAATTTAAAGTGGACAAATATACTGATGATCGAAATAACACTTACTATTCCTAATAAATGCATGTTATTCCGATATGATCCCTAACCAGATTAAATCAACTCCGTCACCAAAAAGAATGTGTTAATTTTATATTTGTAAATTTGCATTACTTTTGTGTTAATATATTTTTTTATCTTAGTTAGTTTTATTCCGTGTTAAAGCCAAGTGACAGTTACCTTCAAATTTGAGTACCAAAATCAAAATGCACAAAATCGACAAAATCTCAAATTTTTCTTTTTCACTAAGTGATTTTATGCGTCACTTCGTAAGTGACGCTCTTAGTGACGCTTCTAGTGACGCTATAAGTGTCGGGTTGAGTGACGCATATTAGGGTTTTCATATAAATACTCCTTCACATGACACTCAATCTCATCACTTTCACTATTACTATAGCGTCACTTCCACCGACATAGCGTCACTTCGTGTGTCCCTGCGTCACTTCGAATGGAGCGTTTTCTTGGATCGATTATTGATTTTGCGACTCTGTTTGTGCAATCGGCCTACATCTTCGTGTTCCCCTCACTCATACGCATCTATTGGTACTAATTTTAACCCCTGTACTTACGTATTCACGATTTAATCATATGTTAGGGTTACGGGTTTAATGTTATTCACGAAATCACTCGATTTGGGCATTGATTGTTAATGATACATGTTAATATATGGTGTGTTTTACTCGTCTTTATCATGCGTACCTCGTGGTACCTTTGTTTTTCAAAAACCCCAAATTTGGGTCGAAGTGATTTCTGGGAGTGAACTGTGACGCGATGATCTTCATCGTTGCGTCAGTTAGTGCGTCACTTCCTGTAAGTGACGCTTTTTGGTAATTTAGAACCCTTACCGTCACTACTACCGTCACTCATATAAGTGACACAGTTATATGCGTCATTTCTTTAAGTGTCGGTTTAAATGATGCCTAGGTCTATTCCGTCACTAACACCGTCACTCTTATAAGTGACGCCTTCTTATGCGTCACTTCTTAAGTGACTGTATTAGTGACACATTTGTTTTACTGTCACTTGTTAATTGACGCACTTACTAACGCATGTTTTTATAGCGACACTTATTAAGTGTCGTACTCAATGACTCATGCATTCGTAACGTCACTTACACCAGTGACGCATTGATAGCGTCACTTACCCCAAGTGACGCTCTGGTTAATTTCTGATTTTAAAACACTGTTGCATGCGGCACTTCTTGAGTGTCGCTACTAGGTTATGCGTCACTCTTCGAAGTGACGCCTAAAATCATATTTTCAATTTTTATTATTTGAGCTTATTCTGTAACGATGTTTCTGGTTATTTTTATGTAATTTAGTTACAGATGGCAGACGTTGAGAACGCAGATCTTCAGGACTATTATCGACGAACAAATACTCGTCATAATATTGTCGCTTTTTTGGATTCAACGCATAAGAACTCAATTCCATTTCGCCCAATGATTGAGTTTCTTCGCCGATCGAGGATTCACTATGCTATCACCGCGTCTACTCCAGTTTATCTGAATCAGATCGAGGAATTCTATGATCACGCGCTTATCAGAACAGATAATGATGTTCCGCGTATCATATCTACTATGTTTGGACAAAGGATCGAGATTACTCAGGATATGATTCGCCGCGTTCTTCAATTTGATGATACGCCTGAGATGCCAACTCAGTTCGAATCAACTTTCATTCTAGGTGGTCTTACACGAATGGGATATCCGTAAGCTCAATTTTCGGATTTCAGGAAACAATATCTGAGCCGGGTTTGGCGGTTTTTGTGCCACATCATTATAATATGTTTATCTCCGCGAAAAGGCGGGTATGATGCTGCGAGCCATTCTACGTTATCCCTGATGTTGGCTTTGGTGTATAACAAGCCATACAACTTCAGTGGTTACATTTTTGGGAATATGGTGGAAAATATCCAGGGAGGCAAGGATAAATGGCTGCAATATCCTCGTTTTGTGCAGCTGCTTTTGAATGATATGAATCTGGAAATCGCACCTGATCCGAGGTCGAAGCTGATTCCAACACCGATGCTTCTGAGAGTTTTCAACGACTGCAAACTACCACCAAAGGATTCAGAGGTATTACCGGATCATGATTTATTTGGGCACATAGTCAACGAAAACTATGTTGCGCTAGCTAATAATGGATTAGAGGATGCTGAGATCCCTCCTGTAAATGAGGAGGATTTGGTTGAAAATGATGTTGCTCAGGATTTGAACGACATCGAGAATATTGAGCGTGTTGATGTTGACGATGATGATGATGATGGTGGGCCCACACCACCCGACTCTGAGGGTGATGTGCCCCCACCGACTGCTTTAGATGGTATTCAGATTGTTGATCCTCGACGCTTTAAGCGTATTCTGCAAAGGATTTCTGAGGGCAGGGTTCACGTGCCGAGGAATACAGGCAAGCTACCAGCTGGGTCTTCTCCATTTTATTCAGATTTACCTCTGAGGAGACGCCAGAGAACGGGAATAGTTATTCAAGAACCTGGTCAGCGAACCCTTCAACAACAACAACAATCTCCACAACAACAACCACCACAGCCACAACTACCGTCTATTCAACAGCTCCTGAGGCAGATGGAGCAGTTGACTAAACGTTTTGATGATCAGACGATAATTATTGCAGCTCAGGCATCTCAGATCAAGGATTTGGAGGTTAAAGCTCCACAGGTTGATGCTTTGAAGCTTCAGGTGTCTGATCTTAGGTCTAGATTGCTAGAGTTAGAGTCTGTTACACATGTTTCGGGGGAGGAAGGTCGTACCTTGGAAACAAATGTAACACCTCCCCTAGAATCGGAAAATGTACAAAATTCTGATGTTAATGAAAATATCACTTTAGACTATTTTGTTGAGGTTCAGGGTCAACCGAGACCGATTGTTGTTGATTACTCGAATATCAATCTCACGTATCTACAGAGTTGATTAATCCAATTAATGAAGATGATAGATCAGTTGATCCCGACGATGTAGAAATGGATGCAGAGGTTCCAGGGCCGGATAAGGTTTATATGGAAAATCCGAATCAAGAACCGGTGCCTGAAAGAGAACCCGAACCTATTCAGGTTCAACCGGCTCAACCATATGATTTTGATGCACCAATCATTGAGTCGGATTCTTCAGAAGATGAGGAAGAAACGTTTGAAAATATTCAGGAACAACCAACTGTTCAATCAGTTCCTGAGTCGTCATCTCAATCAGTACCAGAAGGCGAATCAATATCTGTTATTCGAGATTCGACAAAGCCGCATTTGAGTTATTTTCCAGCCGAACCTGAATTGAAGAAGTGCAAATTTTTCGAGGTTCGAGGTGAATTGACAGGTTTAATCAAAAGTTGGAAATTTGATGCTGAAAACTTTTTGATTTTGATTAAAAGAAGAGACGGCGTGCAATATTTTAAAACAAGATTTAATCATATTAGCACATTGCCAAAGGTTGAACTCAATCGTCTTGCTCAGCTGAACATTATTAATCATACAGATGATTTTCGAGGAAATATGTTTCAGAAGCTTTTAAGGAAAGAAATCTACAGCAAGACCTATATGTGGATTAGACCAGAGCTGGGAGTTCGTTTATGTTATAAAAAGAAAATTGATCCGAGAACTCAGGAACCAATTGTGAAATATCATTATCCACTAGCTGCTTGTCTGAAGAAAGTTCCCCTACAGTCATTACCACTGAATTTTCTCAAGTATCTACGATATTGGTGGTTTGACCCTGATACGCAAGAAGCTGTTATTGAATATTCTTCAAGGAAAGAGTCTGAGAAAGAAAAGACTGAATGGCATATCAAGGGAGCTCTTGGTAAAAGTATTCGTGTGTTTGACCCGCTCAGCCTTATCAATATGTCAAAGAATGATTTGAAAGCTCTTCACAAAAGCAAGATGAGATATAATTAGATTGATCATGAGGAAGCTGTCAAATTTATAAAGGTTGTCGAGGTTTGTGTTAGAATAGGTGTTCATGCTGGTGGAACATTCCCGGAAGGTTGGTGCTGATGAGAGACATTTGAATATTGAAGATTTTTGAAGATCAAGCTGCTGACAAGGGGGAGTTTGTTGGTACATTTAGTGTGTCAGTCAGTTGGTCTATCGAGTTGTAAGTGTCGTGAGTTAAGTTTAATAGAAATATAGATTTTGTACTTAGCGACACTTAAGTTTTGGTTTAGGCGATACTTGCCTTAGTGACGCATAGCGACACTTAGGTAAGTGACACATGAAGGCGGCTACATGCGACACTAGCCAATGACGCATGTCTGCCGTTTTGTGTTAGTATTTAAGCAAACCTACGGGTTTCTGGCTAGGGTTGATGAAACCCTAGCACCATTTGTCGACTAAACTCACTTGTAAACAGTTCCAATACGTTCGTTAAGCTAATAAACTCGTTTTACTTGATTAATCAATTGTTTTCGGTTTGAGTTTATTATTGTTTCGTGTGATTGTTTGTTTTCCGCCTTACAATCATTGTCGTTCATCACTTAGATCCACGTACAGAGAGAACTGAACTAGTAGACAGACGCCTCCGGGCTAGACAAGATATGCCTTATTTGCAAGATGGAAGACCTGTTGATATGGTCTTCAACCCATTAGGAGTACCTTCACGAATGAATGTAGGACAAATATTTGAATCTTCACTCGGGTTAGCGGGGGATTTGCTAGACAGACATTATCGAATACATAATGCCATGACGATTATGGATTATGTGATTATGTGATACATGGCCATTGGGCATATGTGATTTATTCAGAGTCAACATTGGTTGGGCTTAGTTACTATTGTTTGGCTGACGGGGGTTTCCTTGTATACATCGTTAATAGTAACATGTGTCCAGTGAAGATAGTAATAAGCTATCGGTTAACTTCTGTATTGGCCTGCAGTTGTTTTAAGTGTTCTTTGGAGGATACCTCAAGAACACCCGATCCTGTTTGACGCTATGTGTTTACGATGCTTTTGCTAAGTTGGGTTGTTGGTTATTTATTCACTCACTTAGCTTTATGCTAACCCCACCACCCCACTTCTTGCAGGTTATGATTTTGATATAACGGGCTGGGCAAGAAGTGTATTTGGGACGGAATGTTTGACCAGGCGTTTACTCTGATAATCATTTTGGATGAGTCAGTGTTGTCTTTTGAAATTATATAACACCTAGTTGGTTATATTATGTTTTGAAATAGTATCACTTTGTATACATAATATGTAATGTAAATTGTCAATGTATGTTTGACCGGCGCTTCCAAATTGTCGTATGTATAGCTTATTAAAAAAATGGTTCTGAAATTGAAGGGTGTTATAATATTCGATTAAATGTTTGTTTAATTTCAAACATATAAATAGTAATACCTGGATGATCGATCAACTTGACTTGAAGCAAGTTATAGTAATGGGTATATAATGCCATTGTAGAAGCTTTAACTAATGAAACCCACGTACGGTGAAAAGAATCCCATTCGTTTTCTGACTTATAATATTTTTTGCAAATCTTAAAAATATTTTGCCAGATATGCCATCTACAAAGTAATTTATTAGCTTTTGGAAATATTGTTTCACATGCACTCATTAGAGCTAAATCTCTATCGGTGATGATAACCCGCGGTTCATACGTATCGTTAAGTGCCAACTTTAGACAATTTAATGCCCATTGAAAGTTGATTGTCTTTTCCCGATCTATCAAAACGAACGCTATAGAAAATGTTTTGTTTGTAGAAGTAACACCAACTATTTCAAGAAAAGGTAACTTATAAACATTCGTATTGTACGTGGCATCCATATTCAAAATATGTCGAAATTCACGCAATATTTCATATGAAATTGGATGGATCCAGAATCTCATACGATGTTGAAAGTCATACCCTTTTAACTTTAAAAATGACATTACAAACTGTATAGGAGTCAGATTTTCTTGACAGATTGTGCGAAGTTTTGCTTTTGCATTGTATATCGTTGTGTTTTGTCGCACCCCCAAATCCGTGATTAGCGGAAGCATACTTTGGGTGCGACTAATCAAGTTAATCAAGCACAAAGATATATAATGAATGGCTCTATATGCGTCGTTTTAACAAAATACATTAATTCCATAAAAGTTTACATCAGTTGTACCAAATACATTAGCTCGTGTTCTGAATATGAGAGATTTCCTAGCATAAATACTTATACAAAATATATTAATGCAATAAAATCTCTGATGTTTGCATGCTGACTCGAGCTTAGCTAATTCTTGATTGCAAGCCTACAGCTGCTGAGTACCTGAGAATACATGCTAAAAGGTCAGCTAAAAGGTGGTAAGCTCACAGGTGTGATAGTAAAAAAAAGTATGAACCGCAAGATATAGTTATGTATGAAATCAATCATAAAAATGTGTATATTACTGCCATGAGCCCATAGTTCGGCTTAACTGAGGTGTCAGGAATCACAATTAAGTGCCCGATCGTGCATGCCTCCCTGCGAGTGCCTAATCTACACTCGTATGTACAAATGATAATGCATCCGTTCGACCGCAGTCGTGGTAGCGCGACTACCCCGGACGGGGATTTTCAATCCCATATGGTACCATACACTAACATTCACGCTAATTCCATATTAACAAACTATGTGGTAGAGGACTTCATGATTAGTAGAGCAAACTCATGCAGTCAATATATCGTGTTTTGTACTTGCGTTTAAATGTAAATGAAAACTGAGCATGTATTCCCACCCCTGGGTTAAAAACAGTAAAATGAGGGGCTATGAGACTCACCTGAGTCTTAGAGTGTTTGCGAAGCAAGCAAGTATGATGTTGTACCAAATGAGTGTCCGCAGACTGTAACCTGCCGGGCGTTCAAAACGCGCAAGGTTATATGAGTGAGTAGATATCTCAACAAACCATCTATGTTAGTTGTCCATCAATTAGTTATGTCCAAATGTTTGATTGTTTTGTTTGAGTTTTGAAAGCATGTACGGCCCGTTGGTGTGGTTATGTAATAATAATTCAAAGTATTATTATTATGTTCATAGTGTTGTATACTTCTCGAAGCATATGAGTTTCATGTATGATTCTACATCATAAAGGTTTGATCTTTGTAGGTGTTTATTGCTTTTTATATATGTATATATTTATATGTCCGAATGTGTTAAGGTCCGGAATTCAGAGTTTAAAATGTGATTTTCTGGAAATTAACTAAGGGTCAAAAAGTCAACTCTCAAGGTCAAAAAGTCAATCTTGAAAAGTCAACTCGCAAAGTCAAAAAGTCAACTCGCAAGTCAAAGTCAACTCGCAAGTCTTCAGTTCGCAAGTCAAACTCAACTCGCAAGTCTTCAGTTCGCAAGTCAAACTCAACTCGCAAGTTTTTCAACTCGCAAGTATCTGTTCGCAAGTCAAAGTCAACTCGCAAGTCTTTCAACTCGCAAGTCTTCAGTTCACAAGTCAAAGTCAACTCGCAAAGTCAACAGTTGTGTTTTTGCTTTAGTAACACGGCCAAACGGGCTCGGTTTGACCCGAAATTTTTAGAGAAGCCTTAGATTAGTTCATAGAGTCTCCAGAAATTTTTGGTTCATGTCGGAGTCATTCCGAGGTGTCAGTTTTAAAATGCATGTCAAAACTTTAAGATTTTCATGTTTTCGGTTTATGTCGGTTCATTTCGCCAAATTTTTCTTAACTAGTTATGATTCAAATTAGAGTCCACAATTTTTACCAGTTGTTCTCCTATGTGTCTAGTTTTTAACCTGATTTTTCCGGTAATTATAGAGTCCATCTAGATAGGTTAAAAATTCTGCGTAAGAACCGAACTCGGTTTTCGACAAATCTCAGACCAGGCTCAAAGATCGGGTTATACACAAAGATACGTATAGATCTGGAAAAAGTGTAAAACACGAAAGTTGTAGCTCTTTTCAATACGCAAATTTTTTTTAAAAATGCATCATCTAACTCTTAGTATACGATTTTATATGATTTTTCTACTAAACTGACTTTTGAAGACAGATTTATGCATGTTTGTATATGTTGTATAAAAACGTATTTTAACTTGATATTTGGACATAATAGTGTTAGATGATCAATATAGCATATAAATAAATAACATGCAATAATATTTATGAAAGGTTTTGGTAATTCTTACAAAGAAAGTAGTGAAGAAGTTGAAGATGATGAAGAAAATGATGATCTTGAGCTTGGTTCCCTTCTTGCTCTTGATTTTCTTGAATGAAGTGGTAATTTCTTGATGATGATGAACTGATTTCTTTCAGTAGTTTAGAGAGGAAGAGAGTTGAGGGAATTTGAGTGAAATGTGGTGAAGTGAATGGGAGTGTAAGTTACATGTGGGTGTTAGAGAATCTCATCATTCATTTGCATGAATGCATGGAGTTTGTATGGGTTTAAGGGAAGGTGGGCACATGGGGGCAGCAAGGGGGGGCCGGCCAAGAGGGCCCACAGGGGCTGGTCAATGTTCAAATTTTGTCCCCTCGATTCGCGCTGCGTACGGTATTCGTTTCCTCATTTGTTTCGACGTTTATTTTGACGTTAAACGTTTAATACTCGTATTTTAGATAACGATTGAAATCTTGATATTATTGATTGAAGTATTCATTAAAATACTTAAAAACATTTATAAAAATGTTCTGTTAATTTATTGGCCTCGATTTGCGTGCACGTTTTACGGAGGTTAAATCGCGTAACGTTTTAATTATCCGTTTTTCATTATCGATTTAAAATACGATATTTTGAATGAAAGCTTTACTCGAAATGATATATTTTAAACTTATAAAATATATTTTGGCTTTCATTTGGTTATCGAGCGTGTTCCGCGCATTTTCGTCGCGTTTATGATACTTTATACGTTACGTTTTACATGTTAAATATTATCAACATAATATTTAGAGATTTTTGAGTTTATTAAATAATTTCACATTATTTAGCATTTTGTTCACCAACGTCCGCATTTATAATGTGTCGGAATTCATCCGATAGTGAAATGTACGATTTAAACAAATCGTATATGTGTGTATATATATATATAAACATATATCAATACACATAGTGATACACATAATTAGCCCTAAATATAACTAATTACATGTATAAGTACAATGATTAGGCACTAACACAAGCCCTAATTGGTCAGGTGTCACATGTTTGAAGAAACATTTTCTGGATTCCGCTCATTCAACGTCGCAAGAATTTTAGGAGGTTTTATATTATTTCTTGGCATATCTGCAACTAAACGAAATTCATCATTAATCAATCGCATTGCATATGCATGACCTTACATATACATTATACTTTGATGATTGTGTGCTGGATTTATCATCGTTATCGACCAAACACCTTTTGTCTTTGAAAATTTTGCAACCATTTTAAATTTACAGTCAATTTTTATGCATGGAGTACTTTTTTCGGGTGTTACTTTACTCCTGGTTACACCACCACGCTTACACATAGATATAATCTTGTAACAATAACCATTTTTTGTTTTTGATCTTTTGATGATAATAACTTGTCTATGAGAAAGTGCCTCATTTTTCACCCATTCCATCAATTCTTCACGACTATTGAATACCTGAAATTAGTAGTTATTTAGTTAGAACATGATAACATAATATGATTTAGAGTACCCTTATATAAAATAGTATACCTTATCGGTGGAAAAATCTGACACACTCGATATATCTTCTTGTAAAACTTGAACCTTACGAGATTGTTTTTAAGGTAATTAATCGTTACACATTTTGAATGTTATGAAAAATGATTTGATATAGGTTCGTTTATATAAGAATTTTTTTTTCACTTTAGTCACGTCAAATAATTTGAGCTTTGCTTTCGTCGTGTCAAATAATTTAACCTTTTGGTTTAGTCGCGTTAAATAATTTTTAACTTTTACTTTATCCGCGTCAAATAATTACACTCTTTATTGTTAAGGTATTAATTTTTATTAATTATACATTATCTCAAAAATAAAATATAAAATAAAAATAAAATAAAGAAGATATTAAGTATGGTTACAAAATAAACAACATAATACTCCGTATGGGTTCCCTCATCCATTGCAAGCCTATTATACAGCCTATGGGAAAATGATGGGGGGGGTACCCTCATTGACACCCATTGAGAAACTTAGATTGTGTTCAAATAGAATCCACCATTTAAAAACGCACAAATAGCTCTAAAGGTAACGTAAAGCTCAAAATTTTCCAATAAAGGGAATATCATTTTCTCCCTTGCCCAAAAAGGATCAATGTCTTTAATTCTTGCCCAAAAAGGATTGTTATTATCAAAAATCTTAAATTAAGGGGAATATCGCTTGATCAATTTTTCTAATTTCCAAAATTAAGACATGTTAAAGTTAAGGCTTGTCATTTATAAACACTTTATACCAAAAATTAGGGTTTAAAACATTTAAAGTCATGAGCATGGCCACTTAAGGCTTCAAAATTGAAGTGACAAATTCTTATTTAAAAGATTCCGAATCATGAGATTGAAGGTTATTTGTATGTTCATGATGCAAGAATGTGAACTTTTTAGATACTTAGAAACCTTAACAAGTCGTTTCAAGAGTCAATTTTGTATAAAAATAAATTGATCGAGTGACATTCCCCTTAATTTAAGTATTTTGATAAAATGAATCATTTTCTGGCAAAAATTAAATATAAGGGTCCTTTTTGGAAAATAAAGAATGTGATATTCCTCTTATTGCGAAATTTAGAAAATTTACATTACCTTTTTAAGCTATTTGCCCTTTAAAAACTATCTTTTTAGTTAACTAGTTAAGTACCAATATGATGTTGTAAGAACATTTTATAGATTGTAAAATGAGGATATGAAAAATCATTGCAAAGTTGATTAAGATAATATTGTTTATACATATATATATATATATATATATATATATATATATATATATATATATATATAGTGGAGGGTTCAAATGAGAACCCATATAAAGTTGAGAACTTTGAGAACCACAAAAAATACATGTTTGTTCACATGTGACTACCTTCAATCATATGTGAACATTGATGTATGTTAAATTGAAAAAGAAAAAAGTAGAAAAAAATCATAAATTTACGTCGAAAAATATATTTAACCGATTTGTTCACATTATCGTTCACAAATGAACATATTCGATATAATTTTAGGATTTTTTTGACTTTTTTATTTTTCAATTAAACGTACATCAATGTTCACATATGATTGAAGATGATCACATGTGAAGAAACATATATTCTTTGTGGTTCTCAAAGTTGTCAACTTCATATTAGTTCTCATTGGAACCTTCCCTATATATATAGTGTGATTAATTTCAATCATATGTGTATATACATATTCAAAGTAATTTAACTATATTATCATTCAAAGTTCTAATGGAACAATAAAAATTGAATTTGAAAATGAAAAGGAAGAAGATGATGAATCTCCATTAATAAGAAGAAGTAAATTGAATAGAACTAGATCTAATTATTCACACTTTTCTCCATTTGATTAAAAGTAGAAATCCCTTCATCGATTCCATCAAGGGATTCAACTTCTCAAATAAGAGAAAGAAAAATTGAAAGTTTAAAATGATAATATTGTTCAAGGTAATTATGATGAGGAAATTCCTGCCTCAGAAGTAGATTTTGATTTTATTTAATGGATAAGTTATAAAAAATTGATTTCTCAAAAGGATCAGTGACAAGATCTCTAATTTCAAAAGAATTTCGGCTATCAAAATGGGAGCCATTTACAAATTGGTATTTTGAAAATATTTCAAGAGAAGACCAAACAATTCTTCAAAACCAATTTTATAACACTACTACAAAAACAAGTATAGACCACCCCTAATAGACCACGAAAATAGTGAAAAATCATAAAATACGTGGTCTATTTGCCTTAAAACACTCATTTTTTAATTTATTGAGGTGGACCACGGTTAAAAAAAACATGAACACGGTTTTTACTTGTGAACTGTGGTCTATTTACTAGAAAAATAAGGAACATGGTTCATAGGGGTGGTCTATTTGACTATTTTTTTTAAAAAAGGAACAGTGTTCCTATACTAAGAATTGTGGTTATTTTGGATTTTCAAAAGGACCACAGTTCTAACGTGGGAACCGTGATCATTTATCCAAAAAATTTGAAATTTTAAAATTTACAAAAGGACCACGGTTCTTAATGTGGGAACCTTGGTCCTTTGTCCAAAAATCTAAAAAATTTGAACTTTTCAAGTACCCGCCCTTATTTTCTCCTATTCTTTAATATACTCTTTCAGACCACCCCACCCTTTCATATTTTTTTCCCCAAATCACTCTATTTGCTCAATTTTCATTATTTCAAATATTCAATCTTTGATTTAAAATCAAAACCCAATTTCATTATCTTTCACAAATATCATCCCCATTAAAACACTACTACTCCTTATATACGATCGATTGTTCTTCCTTCTAATTTATATACATCTACCTTCATACTTAAAGTTGTTCTCACGAGTTACTACCCAACGAGATTGTTTAAGGTGATTTGTTACTTGATTCTATTATTTTTTTTATATTTATTCTTTCAATTTTAGCTCTACATTTGTTCTTGTTTCTTTGATTTGGTTTTAAAGGTTTTTTTTTTTTTTTTTTTTTTTTTTATGAAGGTCATATAGTTTGTATATCTTTGGGTTGTACTTCAAAATTTTACAAATTATATATCTTTTTAGTTCAATATTTGTTTAGTTTAACTTCTTCATTTATTGTTATTTTTTTCCGTTTAGGTACTTGATGTGCCAGAGGAGTAATATCTTGCTTCGATGGAAGAACCCCACGTTATGAAGATGTTAATTTCATTCATATGTTTGTTTGTTGTTGTTAGTTTATAAATTATATAGTATTAGATATAGTTTGATTTTAAGGTTTGTAGTATTTTATTAAGGTTTGATGTAATCAGAATCATTTGCTTATAATAATGATATACAATATATGTTTATAAATTGTTATTTATGTTTTTGTAAGAATGATAATTTTATTATCAGTTTTGAAATATGTTTTATAGAATTGAATGAACTAGACAATAAATAATTTTTTTTTTTATAATTTGTCAAATAGACCACGGTTCTTAGTGTAGGAACCTTGTTCTTTTTTTTATATATAATTAGTCAAATTGACCACGTGAAAAAATCCGCGGTCCTTTTATTTTTCAAATAGACTTCCCCCCTTATAGACCACCCCTCAAAATCCATGGTCCATATGCTTAAATTACCATGGTCTATTTGAACTTTTCTAGTAGTGTAAATACTTAGAACAAATTAATCAAATTATATATTTTATTCCATGGTATTTTGATAATTATATTACACATTATATTTCCACTTTAGAAAGAGAATATATTTTAAGAGATGGAAAAATAATAAAAGAAATTTTCCTCCAAATCTGCTTTTGCAATAAAAAAGGAGAAATTAGTCTACAATTTGAAGCATTTAAAAAATCATTTAATGAAAATACTTTGTTAAATACAACAGAACAAATAAATGCTCTTATTCAACAATAAAATTTTGCAAATTTATATTCTATGTTCTAGGAGAACAATTATTTTTTTAAATGATAGAATTAAACAATTATTAAATCATTTTGGAAAAAGGGAGGAATCAAAAGAAACTAAAATAATAAATAGTATACAACCTCCACCAGAAATTACAAATTTCAAATTTAAAAATACAAATGAATTAGAAAAAGTTCTGAATGAACATTTAAAAATTTTAAAAATTAATACTTTAGAAGAAGAATTAGAAAAATTCTCTGACGAAGAATATAAAAATTATATTACAGAAGAAATGAATAAAATAAGTAGGTATGATAATACTTATTCAAATAAATTTTCAAGTAAACCAAATCAAAGAATGTTTTATTATCCGAGACCTACTCCTCAAGATATTCTATATGAGGAACAAGGAATATACAATTAATAATAGCTATAATGGCAAAAATATTTATGAATGGAATATAGATGGATATTCTGAAAGACAAATTTATAATTTGGCACACAGAATGCTTATGTATAGTACAATTGCTAGAAATAATGACAATAATGATAAAATCATAGTTAATATGATAACAACAAGTTTTATAGGCCAATTAAAAGGATGATGGGATAATTAGTTAACATTAAAAGATCATACAATAATTTTAAATAATGTCAAAATAGAAAACGGTATAGAAAATACCCAGGCAGTATACACTTTAGTTGTTAATAAAATTGAACATTTTATAGGAAGATGGCCAGATAATTCTGATACAATCTAGACACTCCTTAATGGATTAAAATGTCCTACATTGACCATCTTTTAGATGGTATAAAGATATATTTTTGTCAAGAGTTATGGAACTTCCAGATACTAATAGTAATCATTGGAAGTCAAAATTTATTGATGGTCTATCCAGTTTATTTGCAGAAAGGGTAAGGCCAGCTTTAAGAGGTAATGAATCCTCAATAAAATATGAAAATTTTACTAATGGAAAATTAATAGGAGGTTGTGTCCAAGAAGGATTAGGACTTTGTAATGAAATCAAATTAAATCAATAAATGAAGAAAAATAGATTAACAGAAAGAAAATAATTTGGTCATTTCTATGAATAATTTGGGATGAAATGTTCTACATCTAAACAAAAAGTTTATGAAAAAAAAAAGATTTTAAAAAGAAAAAAAAATTTTCAAATAAAAGACATAACTATAAGTCAAAAAGAAAATTTGAAAATAAATTAAGTAAAACATCTAAAGTTTGTTTCAAAGGTGGCAAACTAGGACATTTTGCAAATAAATGTAAAATGGAAAAGAAGATAAATAGTTTAAAAATTAATGATGAACTTATAAAAAGTTTATCAAAATTATTATTAAATTCTGATAATTCTGAGACAGAGTATTCAATTGATGAATCTGAAGAATATTCAAATGAAATTTTTTTACAATGTCCAGATAATGAATCTTTAATGTTAGATACAAATTGTGAATGTCATGAATCTATATCTGAAAATGAAATATAGAGAATTCAAGCTCAATTTGAAGACTTGAAAATAAATATTTTAAATAAAGATACATTTGAATTAATAAAAATAGTTAAAGATCCAGAAATAAGGTCTAAACTAATTGATGAACTATTAAAAGAAGAAGAATCAAGTTCTTCAAATTAAACTAATATTTTTTCAAATACAAAATATTATATGATGTCAGAAGTTTTTAATTTATTAAAACGAAAACATTAAATTAATTATCAAATAACAAAAGAAGATTTGAAAATCGAGATTAATAATCTCAAAAAAAGAAATACAAGATATTAAGAAAAATAACTTATTAATAGAAAATAGAAATTCAAATTTAGAAAAAAATAAATCTATAATTAAAGAAGATGTTCCACAAAATAATGAATTTTTAAATATCTTAGAAATAGTAATATCCCAAAAATGGCTAGTAAAAATTAAATTATTAGTAGCAAATAATTTTACAAAATAATCTATTTATCTTATTAATTGTGGAGCAGATTTAAATTGCTTACAAGAAGGGTTAATTCCTACTAGATATTTTGAAAAAATCACTCAAGGTTTAATGGCTGCAAATGAAATGCCATTGAAAATTAATTAAAAATTATCAAATGCAAGAGTTCGTCAAGACAAGATTTGTATTACTACAAATTTTATCCTTGTAAGAAATATAACCAACCAAATGATTTTGGGAGCACCATTTATAAATAAAATATTTCTTCTTCAAAGAGTAGATTCCACAGGTATAATTGGAACATTTGAAGGAAAAACAATTAAATTTGAATTTATCACTAGACCAATAACTAGAATGGTAAATGAATTACAAGATCTTTTGATTGCAAAAAACAGTCAGATAAATTTTCTTAAACAAAAGATTCAAACATTTTCAATTGATGAGCAATTACAAAATCCTAAATTATAGGATAAGATAAAATTAGTTACAAATAATTTCTTATTAAATATATGTAATGATCATCCTAATGCTTTTTGGAACAGAAAAAAGCATAATGTTAGTCTTCCTTATGAAGAAGACTTTAATGAAAAATTTTTTCCTACAAAGGCAAGACCTTGCCAAATAAATTCAGAATATTTACAATTATGTAAAAAAGAAGTTGAATCTTTAATAAATAAAAAACTAATAAAACCATCAAAATCTCAATAGTCTTGTACTGCTTTTTATGTTAATAAACATGCGGAGCAATAAAGGGGAGTACCCAGACTTGTTAATAAACAGATAGCGTGATTACCCGCCGGGTAATATGTGTACCCACAGGGTACAACTGTATGCACAGGGTAGTCCGTTTTGGATCACTTTCTGTCAAACTTTGAGCATTAGTACCCGCCGGGTACTTGACTTTCCCGCCGGGTAGTCAGACTATTCTGCAGACCTGCATTTTTAAGTTACCAAACTACAAACTTTAAACACGCATAATTTTTAAATGGTAAGGAGTTAAGCCCTAAAACGTTGCAGGCATTTTCACTACACCAAAATAAAGGTTTCTCTTTTTACACTTTTTTAAATTTCACAAAAACGTGCGATTTGGGCGTATGACCAGTTCGAGGCCATTTAGGCCGCTTTTGGCCACTACCAAAATCACAAACCACAAGAAATTTGTAACATCCTCTCCAGTGGTCTGGTAATTTCTAATATTGACTTGATTATTTAATTATTTTAGAAATTATTTAATAATAATTGTTTTAATTGAGAAACTTAGGTAAATAAGTTTCAAACTTTATTGTGGATAGTAAATTGTTGTTTGTTTTAATTTACTATAGTTGACGGTAAAATAAAGTAAGTTTCTCGCAATTGGTATTTAGGTTCCAAACAATAGAATTAAGACTGGTATAAAATACCTAATGTATGGAGTCGGTTAAAACAAAGGCCGACCTCTTTTTGATGTCATTTTCCCCAATTCCTTTCCTTCCTCATTTAAAGAACCTAACCTAAATTCTAAGTTCACTACAATTGAATCCTATACTAAATTAAGAACAATAAGGCTGCGATTTTGGGAGTATGTATTGACTTGTCATTATCATCTTGCTATCATGTAAGTTAATTCCTTGAATTATATTCATGAACTTGAAATGAGGTTTATATTTTGATTCATGATAATTATGTATGTATATTATTAAATCTTGAAGAATGATTCTTTTTTGTGAATGATTGTGAAGTTTTCTGATGTTAGTAATCAAGTTCCTTGATTGATTCTTCAAACCTTAGATGATTATTTTAGTTAGGGTTTATACTATGGTTCTATGAATTTGAGCATGAAACTTGAATTACTTGTTGTTATATGGGGATAATTAGATGTAATAAGAGGTTCTTTTGGTATTGGAATGTTGGTTATAGTGATTTGAGGACTGGATTGTTGATATATTTCGAGTATGGTTCGTGTTTGGGTTTTTGGTTATGCTGTTCTGCAGATTGCTGTAAATGCAGATGAAGTCGGCGGCTCCCATAAAGAAGCCGGCGGGTTCTGTGTTTGGGTTGGGGAACCGGCGGGTCAAATACCCAAGCCGGCGGGTTATATCCCAAGCCCAGCTGCTCCTTGGCCTATCAGGCGGCTCACACAGGCTTTATTACGCAACTTAGTTATGTTTCTTCAAAATCCATTTTACCCGGTGGGTTGAGTGTGTGACCCGGCTGCTTGAGAGGTGGAGTCGGCGGGTCATAGACCCTAGCCGGCGGCTCTTTTGGCCTGTCCAACACCTCATTTTTTACTTGATTGATTTCAATGTTAATTGACTTCTACATGTTGTAACCTTGATAAACCAATATTACTATATGATAATAGCTAAGTTGTGATTAATAATATATGATTAGGAACTTGTAATTGTGATGTCGATTGTGTTAAGTTCCTAGTGTTATGAAGTGATATAGGTTGAGTATTGTTGATCCGGATTACTAACTTATATTTGATTATTGATTCTCAGATCCTTCAAAAGATAAGTGACACCTGGATTCTGGGTTGTGAAGACAAAGGTATCGGTGAGTGGATTTAAAACTCACCATTTGATTTAGTTGTAACTATTTGGTTACAACAAGTAAACGTAGATATGTGTTAGACTGTTTAGTCTTGATTATTGATTATTAATCTACGTGATATGTGAACCAATGTGTATCAATGTTATTGAGGTCAACATGTTAGTTGGGCTTATTGGTTATTGTGTGAATTACACAGGGTCTTGATTCATTCGTTGTGTGTAGAACCTGTGTTTGATTATAATAACCATTAGCTATCGGTCTCGTCCGTTATGACCATACGGATATGTACGATAAGTGTTCTTGGAAATCCCCGGGTATTATGATAACCCAAGAGCCACCGATCCTCATTGAAATATGTGTGTTTACGATTATTTGGTGTAAACTCTTAGTTAAGTTAAGTTGGATTGTGTGTGATAAATCTATTCACTTAGCTTTGTGCTAATCCCTCCAATTACTTCCTGCAGGATATGTTTTGATTACTAGTGGGTGCAGGAGGTAAATAGTTGTTCAAGGAATGTTTGAACACGCTTAAAGACTCTGATATGGTTTCTATAATAAACCTTGTTTTGAGAATTTTATAATACCCCGTTTTGAGTACCTTTGTAATGTTTTTAATAACTTGAAAGTTTACTACCATTTATGTAAACAATATATATATCTGGTATAGTAAGGGAATGTATTTTAAATTCATGCTTCTGAGTAAAATAATATTATAGTGTTGTATTGAAAGAGGGGTGTTATAAGTTGGTAATATTCATCTCAGCAACGTTCTCAGCAACAGATAACTGTGTTTGGTAATATTCCTCCTTTTCAGTCAAATAAACTGTGTTCATAACAACCACCTGAGTTTCGTGGAAGTACAAATCCATTTGTAACTTTAAATTGGTTAAGAGATATGGAGCGGGAATTTGATGTTACTCGCTGTGAAGAAGAATCCAAAGTGTTCTATGCTATTCAGTGTTTAAAAGATGAAGCCATGGTTTAGTGAGACTCGATTACCGGTCATTTGACTCAACAACAAAAAGAAGCTATTCGATGGCCTAATTTCCATCAAGCTGTTTGTAATCAATATTGTTCTGTCTTTGATATGGCACGCATTAGGAGAGAGTTTGTGAATCTTCAATTAACTGATAAGATGACCATTAATGAGTTAATAGCATAGTTTTCGGAGAAACTACGGTTTGTGCAGCAATGGGTTCCCGATGAGAAAACCAGAATCGAACAGTTTGCGGAAACTTTACCTCATAATTACCGAAATACAGTGAGGTTAGCTATTAATCTATCCCAAGCTTTTACTCTTGCACGCTCGGTTGACAGTGATATTAGAGGTTTTCGAGAGTCTCAAGCTAGAGATACTTCTTCTTCATTTCCAAGAGCTAGAACAAATTCTTCGGGTAAAGGAAAGTCCAGGTGGCAGGGTAATCGTCAGGGTCAAAGATTCAGCAGTAAAAGTGGTTCATCCGGAAGTTCTACCTGGTGCAGTTCTTGTCGATCCAAACATACTGGCCCATGTACAATTCAGACAAACAAATGTGTTAAATGTGGTGAATTGGGTCATGAGTTTAAGAATTGTAAGTTTCCCAATTTTTTATGTTGGAACTGTAAGAAAGAAGGGCATCGTGTTGGGCAGTGTCCTGAGGCAGGTAAGCAGGGTTCGGTTTCGGTCGGCAGTACGTCATCTTCCGGTCAAAAGCGGAAGAATCCTCCGCCAGCAACGAGTAGGGCTTTTCAGATGACAGTCGATGAGGGTGTCCACACAGATGATGTGATTACTGGTACTTTTCTTATAAACTCTGTACCAGCACGTGTTTTATTTGATTCTGGAGCAAATTGTTTTTTTATATCTGTGTGTTTCTGTGATAAGTTGAAACTGATCCCTACTGTGATAACTAAGCCCTTAGAAGTAGAGATTTTTAGTGGCAAGTTAGTTCATGTTACCACCTCGGTGACTGAAGCTAATATTGTGATAGATGGCCAGACTTTTCCAATTTCGTTTCTTTTAATGCCAATTCCAAGTTTTGATGTGATTATTGGCATGGATTGGTTAAGTCAGTTTAAAGCAAGTATAGATTGCCACCATAAGCTGATTAGAATCCCAATCTCTGAAGAGTCATACGTTGTGGCTCGAGGAGAACGGGATAGTGGATGTATTCCTCTGATTTCCATGGTAAAAGCTAGAAAGTCGTTGTATAAAGGCTGTGAGTCTTATCTGGCTTATGTGGTTGATGCAAAATTAGAAAAGAAATCCATTTTTGATATTCCGGTTGTGTCTGAATATCCAGAAGTGTTTCCTGATGAATTACCTGGTTTACCACCGGTTAGGGAAGTTGAATATCAGATTGATCTTGTTCTTGGCTCCTCGCCTGTAGCCAAAGCTCCCTATAGATTAGCTCCTTCTGAAATACGTGAAATGAAGAATCAGATTCAGGAGTTATTGGATAGAGGGTTTATTAGACCTAGTTCTTCTCCTTGGGGTGCACCGGTTTTATTTGTTAAAAATAAGGATGGGTCTTTTAGAACGTGTATTGATTATCGGGAGTTAACCAAAAGAACAGTAAAGAATAAATATCCTCTGCCTCGAATAGACGCTTTATTTGATCAGTTGCAGGGATCTTCGTTTTATTCTAAAATCGACTTGATATCAGGTTATCATCAAGTTCGTGTTCGTGAACAGGATATTCCTAAAACCGCCTTCCGTACCAGGTATGGTCATTTTGAATTCTATAACACCCCTTAATTACAAACAATTATTATAATGATTTCAGTTCGGAAGCGTAGATTTAAACCTTACATCATAATTATGCATCACTTAAAATGTACATAAACTTTTTCAAACTAAATACATAACTATTTACTTTCTTTAAATCACATTTTATCTAACTAGGTGTTATATAATTCAAAAATATGTCTTCAGTTATTAAACCAACATCAGAGTAATCCGCCTGTCAAACATTCCATCATTTCCATGAACTTCCTGCCCAGCCCCAATATGTCCCATCACTTTTAACCCGCAGGAAGGACTGTGGTGGGATTAGCATAACGCTAAGTGAGTGAAACTATCATCAACAGCCTAACTTAGCATAACAACCTTGTTTACAGCAAATTATAGTAAACAAATAACATTATAATATATCAATGGTTCTTGGGGAAACCTTCAGCCAAGAACACACAAACAATATTACATAATATCAATGAGATAACATCTCAATACAATGAGGATCGGTGGTTCTTGAGATATCATAATATCCGGGGATTCTCCAAGAACACTTATCATACATATCCGTATGGCCATAACGGACGAGACCGATAGTTTAGTACTAATCTTATACGACCTAATTTCCTATTAACGATGAGTACAAGGAAATTCCTGTCGTCTTACAATAGTAACTAAACCCAACCATCAAGTTGACCCCAATACACAGTGCACAAAGGCAATATATCATGTGATCACATATTCACAACTCATCATGGCAACATATCAACCTGAATAGTCTATCCACAGTATTATTACTACCAAACCATAATCATCATGGCAAACTAAAACAGTAATAATACGATATCCGTTGTAACCATACCTGTTACTACTAAATTACACTGAGGATTAAGATCCACTCACCGAAACCTCAGCCTCTGCTCAATAGTCTAATGTCACTGAGTCTTCTCGTAATCTGAGAATTCAAATCAAATATAAGTTAGTAACTTGTCTCAAAATCTATACAACATCATTTCAATATTATAAATAACCGTATTAACAACACAATTCAAACTCACTTATCAAGTTTATGATCATTATGACCACCACCTCATTTAATCAACTTTTATTATCACCATTAACATGGTTAAATCTTTAATAAGATCATTACCATCAAATATCACTAATTCATTCAAAACCCCATGAACACTTAATCAAATTCTTTAATTTCAAGTTATGACTCAACTTATAATTATGAATTAGGCAATAACTAACAATTATAAC
Organism: Pseudognaphalium luteoalbum; assembly: GCA_963422505.1. Lineage (NCBI taxonomy): Eukaryota > Viridiplantae > Streptophyta > Magnoliopsida > Asterales > Asteraceae > Pseudognaphalium > Pseudognaphalium luteoalbum. The sequence continues at coordinate 13,260,997 of OY730194.1, forward strand.
ATAACAATAAGCTTCAATTCATGAGTTATCAACTAAGTCATAAACTTTTATCATGAACATACATCGATTCCTTTCTATATAGGTTAGGGTTTCACTATAATCATGAAATACTCATTAACTAACAACTATATGATCATTATAAGCATCAATTTCACTTTATTCATCTTAATTTCATCAAATACCCAAAAACCCATTTCTAGGTTTATATGAAAATTGAAAATTAACACTTACAACATGCTTATGATGATGATGGAATTATTAATCCATGTTATTGAAGCTTAACTCATATCAATTTACCCTTTTGAAACCCTAAATTCGGATTATAATCAAGAACACTAAAACCCCTAAATTCTAGGGTTCATAATTCAAGAATTTGAGACTTACAAGTTGATTAAGATGATTAAAAGATGATAATCCATGGGTTTGAAGCTTGAATTCAAATTATGAAGCTGCAATTTGATGATTTCTTCATGTTTTGACTTAGGGTTCTTCATGTATGTATGTATGATACGTACGTATGTATGTATGAGGTGGAAATTAAACAACCGACTCAATCTGTGAGTATAATATAATTATGTAATATTAGTTCCCCGTACTTATCATTATCTGGAACTTAAAAACTATTTGCGGGGAAACATTATTTTATTTTACCGTCAACTGAATTAAATTAAAACAGTTAATAATTTATTAACCACAATAAATTATTTGACACATTTTACCCATTTATTTTCAAATAACACAAAGATGTTACAAAATATTAAAATACTACCAGACCCGAGGAATGGATGTTACAAATTCCTGGTTATGCCTTTTGGTTTGACTAATGCGCCAACAGTTTTTATGGATTTGATGAACCGTGTTTGTCGGCCTTTTCTCGATAAATTTGTTATTGTGTTTATCGATGATATTCTGGTATATTCTAAATCTGAATCAGAACATGAAATGCATTTGAGAATAGTGTTAGAAACATTGAAAAGAGAACACTTATATGCCAAGTTTTCTAAATGCGAGTTCTGGATTCGGGAGGTACAGTTTCTGGGTCATATTATCTATAATGAGGATGTCAAAGTTGATCCTGTTAAAATTGAAGCTGTTATGAATTGGAATGTTCCAAAGAATCCTTCTGAAATCAAGAGTTTTCTTGGGCTAGCTGGATATTATAGAAAATTCATTAAAGACTTTTCAAAGATTGCTAGTCCGCTAACTAAATTGACACGTAAAGATGTTAAATTTCAATGGGATTAGTCACAGGAGATAGCTTTTCAGACTTTAAAGCAGTTACTGTGTCAGGCGCCTGTGTTAGCTTTACCAGATGGCTCAGATGACTTTATTGTTTATTGTGATGCATCCTATTTTGGTTTGGGTGGTGTTCTTATGCAGAGAGACAAAGTTATTACCTATGCTTCTCGGCAATTGAAACAGCATGAAAGAAATTACCCCACTCACGATTTAGAGTTGGCAGCTGTTGTGTTTGCATTGAAAATTTGGAGACATTATCTTTATGGTACGAAATGTATTATTTGTACAGATCACAAAAGTCTTCAGTACATGTTTTCTCAGAAAGAACTAATCAAAGATTATGATTGTGAATTTCGTTACCATCCCTGAAAGGCAAACGTGGTTGCCGATGCGTTAAGCCGAAAAGGTACTTCTGACCGCATTTATTATTTGAAAGTTGATGTTTCTTCTGACTTAGTGGATAAAATTAAAGATGCACAAATTGAAGCTTTTTTAGATCCTAATTTAAAGTCAGAAATCATGTTGAAAAGAAAAGAGTTATTAGTTGATGATTCTAGAGGATTGAAGACATTTCATTCTCGAGTATGGATTCCTCTGATTGGTGGTATTCGGGATATGATTTTGACTGAAGCTCATAAGTCACGTTTATCTGTTCATCCAGGCAGTACTCGAATGTATAATGACTTGAAACCGTTGTATTGGTGGCCCACGATAAAAATCGATATTGCACAGTTTGTTAGTGCTTGTCATATTTGTGCTCAGGTTAAAGCTGAACACCAGAAGCCATATGGGTCATTAAAACAGTTAGAAATTCCTGAGTGGAAGTGGGAACATATCACTACGGATTTTGTAACTAAACTTCCACGTACTTCTAGAGGAAATGACATGATTTGGGTTATTGTTGACCGGTTGACCAAGAGTGCACATTTTCTGGCTACCAGTGAAACTGCTTCTCTTAGTAAACTTGTTCAGTTGTATGTTGATGAGATTGTTTCCCGACATGGTATTCAGTTGTCTATTGTATCAGATAGGGATTCTCGATTTATTTCTCATTTTTGGCAGAGTTTACAGCAAGAACTGGGTACCAGAGTTAATCTCAGTACTGCTTATCATCCTCAGACCGACGGTCAGTCAGAATGTACGATTTAGACACTTGAGGATATGTTGAGAGCTTGTATTCTAGAATATGGCGGTTCTTGGGATTCTCACCTGCCATTAGTGGAATTTGCCTATAATAATTCCTATCACTCCAGTATTGGTATGCCTCCTTATGAGATGTTGTATGGATGTCGTTGTAGAACGCCCACGTGTTGGTTAGAAACTGGAGAAAAGCAGTTTGCAGGTCCAGACATTGTGCAGATGACAGCTGACAAAGTAGCAGTTGCATGTGAGAAATTGAAAGCTACATGACAGACAGAAACAATATGCAGATCCACGTAGACGACCAGTATTATTCTCTGAAGGTGAGCTTGTTTATCTCAAAGTTTCACCTTGGAAGGGGGTTATTAGATTTGGAAAACGTGGTAAATTTGCTCCTAGGTATATCGGTCCATTCAAAATCAGCAAAGTGGTTAATGATCAGTCCGTTGCATTGGATCTTCCTCCAGAACTTGCTGGTTTCATGACACGTTTAACATTTGTTATTTGAGGAAGTGTAACGTTGAAGACCAGTCTCAGATTCTTCCTTTGCAAGATTTGTGTGTTAATAGAAGTCAGAAGTTAGTTGAAGAACCTGTTGAACTTTTTGACAAAAAAGTTACTAAACTTAAGAAGAAACAGATTCCCATGGTGTTAGTGAAATGGAAACATAGTTTAGGTTCAAACCTAACTTGGAAGACTGAGGAATGTATGAGGTCCAGATATCATGGATTATTTGATCGTGATGAGATTTCGGGGACGAAATCTTCTTAAGGAGGGGAGATTTGTAACATCCTCTCCAGTGGTCTGGTAATTTCTAATATTGACTTGATTATTTAATTATTTTAGAAATTATTTAATAATAATTGTTTTAATTGAGAAACTTAGGTAAATAAGTTTCAGAACTTATTGTGGATAATAAATTGTTGTTTGTTTTAATTTACTATAGTTGAAGGAAAAATAAAGTAAGTTTCTCGCAATTGGTATTTAGGTTCCAAACAATAGAATTAAGACTGGTATAAAATACCTAATGTATGGAGTCGGTTAAAACAAAGGCCGACCTCTTTTTGATGTCATTTTCCCCAATTCCTTTCCTTACTCATTTAAAGAACCTAACCTAAATTCTAAGTTCACTACAATTGAATCCTATACTAAATTAAGAACAATAAGGCTGCGATTTTGGGAGTATGTATTGACTTGTCATTATCATCTTGCTATCATGTAAGTTAATTCCTTGAATTATATTCATGAACTTGAAATGAGGTTTATATTTTGATTCATGATAATTATGTATGTATATTATTAAATCTTGAAGAATGATTCTTTGTTGTGAATGATTGTGAAGTTTTCTGATGTTAGTAATCAAGTTCCTTGATTGATTCTTCAAACCTTAGATGATTATTTTAGTTAGGGTTTATACTATGGTTCTATGAATTTGAGCATGAAACTTGAATTACTTGTTGTTATATGGGGATAATTAGATGTAATAAGAGGTTCTTTTGGTATTGGAATGTTGGTTATAGTGATTTGAGGACTGGATTGTTGATATATTTCGAGTATGGTTCGTGTTTGGGTTTTTGGTTATGCTGTTCTGCAGATTGCTGTAAATGCAGATGAAGCCGGCGGCTCCCATAAAGAAGCCGGCGGGTTCTGTGTTTGGGTTGGGGAACCGGCGGGTCAAATACCCAAGCCGACGGGTTATATCCCAAGCCCAGCTGCTCCTTGGCCTATCAGGCGGCTCACACAGGCTTTATTACGCAACTTAGTTATGTTTCTTCAAAATCCATTTTACCCGGTGGGTTGAGTGTGTGACCCGGCTGCTTGAGAGGTGGAGTCGGCGGGTCATAGACCCTAGCCGGCGGCTCTTTTGGCCTATCCAACACCTCATTTTTTACTTGATTGATTTCAATGTTAATTGACTTCTACATGTTGTAACCTTGATAAACCAATATTACTATATGATAATAGCTAAGTTGTGATTAATAATATATGATTAGGAACTTGTAATTGTGATGTCGATTGTGTTAAGTTCCTAGTGTTATGAAGTGATATAGGTTGAGTATTGTTGATCCGGATTACTAACTTATATTTGATTGTTGATTCTCAGATCCTTCAAAAGATAAGTGACACCTGGATTCTGAGTTGTGAAGACAAAGGTATCGGTGAGTGGATTTAAAACTCACCATTTGATTTAGTTGTAACTATTTGGTTACAACAAGTAAACGTAGATATGTGTTAGACTGTTTAGTCTTGATTATTGATTATTAATCTACGTGATATGTGAACCAATGTGTATCAATGTTATTGAGGTCAACGTGTTAGTTGGGCTTATTGGTTATTGTGTGAATTACACAGGGTCTTGATTCATTCGTTGTGTGTAGAACCTGTGTTTGATTATAATAACCATTAGCTATCGGTCTTGTCCGTTATGGCCATACGGATATGTACGATAAGTGTTCTTGGAAATCCCCGGGTATTATGATAACCCAAGAGCCACCGATCCTCATTGAAATATGTGTGTTTACGATTATTTGGTGTAAACTCTTAGTTAAGATAAGTTGGATTGTGTGTGATAAATCTATTCACTTAGCTTTGTACTAATCCCTCCAATTACTTCCTGCAGGATATGTTTTGATTACTAGTGGGTGCAGGAGGTGAATAGTTGTTTAAGGAATGTTTGACCGCGCTTAAAGACTCTGATATGGTTTCTATAATAAATCTTGTTTTGAGAATTTTATAATACCCCGTATTCAGTACCTTTGTAATGTTTTTAATAACTTGAAAGTTTAGTAGCATTTATGTAAACAGTATATATATCTGGTATAGTAAGGGAATGTATTTTAAATTCATGCTTCCGAGTAAAATAATATTATAGTGTTGTATTGAAAGAGAGGTGTTATAAAATTAGACCTGGAGCTTTTGACAACAATTCAAACATATCATAACAAAGTTAGATTAGTAGACACAATCACTCTAACCTTTATCTGACTCTATTAAGCTTACGGATGCAATTAGTGACCCATTTGGACACTTTTTGACCCATTTGCCAACAAAGACTAATTTGACTCATTCACTAGTCAACTATAACCCATAATTGACCAATAAAACGTGAGACCATGCCTCATCACCATGATTTGACCAAAACATAATTTGACCATTTTCCACATTCACAAATCAACAAACGACACTTCTAACACTTTTAATAACCATAAATTATCGGAGACTACAACATAACATCTTCCACTTAGTTTTGACTTTCAAAGGTACAAGAAGACAAGTTTGACCATTAAACAAAATCTTAGTTTCAAAATACAACAAGTGGGCAAATTATACAAGTGTGATACATAACGATAATTCAAAAAGAGAATACATGCTACTTACGCTCACGCAAGCCAATCCACTCTATTCCTTTTTGATTCCTTTACCTTCCCTTTGACCACTTGAACCTACATCATTTAAACACTTAAGAGTAAGCACGATATGCTTAGTGAATACATAGAAAACCAGTTAAGCAATTCAACCAATACACCACTTAAAACAAATAAATATAGATACGCTTACACACATAATCTTAATTTCACAACTAATGAGCATAGTTAGAGATTGACACCAAGTGGATCCGCGGTCCATAAGATTCGATCAAATAAGACATCATACCATGTGGGTATGATTACCAAGTTGAATAGATGCCAATTAGTGTGTGACACCCGGTAAAATTAGGATAATTATTTGTATCTAATTATGACATGATTATGTGTACTTAGTTTATATTAGGCTAAATACAATTGGATAATTGTATGTTTAAAAAAAATCATGTTCGGGATAGATTCCTTTAAATCGTATAAAATTCGAATCAAATAAATATTCTACAAATCAAATAAGGACGTTGGTGAATCAATTATTAAATAATACGAAATTATTCAATAACATTATTGATTAATTTATATTATGTTGATAATATAAAACAAAAGTATACGTTTATTTAAAACGTTACATTAATCAAACAAATGTGTAATTTGTAACCGACAACCAAATGAACTAAACCATCATTCTAACAACTCAATTATATTATATTATTTTGGACAATTTCATTCAGAAAGTTGAGTTTTAAATCGTTTTTGAAAACTAGTATATATAACGTTTTACGTTTATACGGATGACGAAACGACCGGGGAAATGGACACCGCACGGAGTGCAAAATTGAGGAAACAAATTTGAGACAAACACTCACCAATTGGGCCCACATAAACCAGTTTTCAACCCCCATAATTCCATCCCCATTATTTTTGGATCATGTTTTCCCATTTTGTTGACTTTGAAACATATCTCAACCAACCTCAATTATTTTTCACTCTCAATCTCACTCTATCTCAATCACTCTCGGCTCTCTCTCTTTCCCTTAATTCAAGCTTTAGAAACATATTTAAGGATATCCAAAAAGTTTCGGATCAAACCAAACACGTTTGACAAAGTCAATAAAAAACGAGCCCCAAAACGATAAACGCGCACCAACTTGAGATTCGATAAGATTTTGGATCACAAATGAACCTCTATGATTTTATTTGTGAAATTTGAATAAAAAAAGACAACATATATATATATATGGTACAATATACGGATAAGAAAGTTATACACATATATCTATACTTCGATAAGTATACATTTTAAAACACTCACGGAATATACGAAAAATGTTTTCATACGGTATAAAATACGAATAATGGTTTCAGCATATACTACAGATAATAATATTCGGAATATATTTTATAAGTAATAACTAAACACATAATAATACATGGATTATTATCATAAACCGTCACCAATGAACCGTCAAATCTTATAAATACAAATTCCATCGGTTTCACAAACATATAATCGTAATAAATCGGACATTTAACGGTTGAGTGGATACATTTTGAGAATGGTCTAAATTGAAATGTACTCATGTGTATAACCTTATATGCTTAGAGCATTTGAAGGTTTCGGGTTGTTCATTCCTTATCGGATAATCATTGCTCGGTACTCAGGTGAGTCTCACGACCGCATTTTACTAATTTACTATTTTAATTCGAGGGAGATGCAACACAAATTGTTTTCATGATCACAGTAATTTGATTAGTTAAATTAATTTTAACTCGGTTATTATATTCGGTTATCATTGTCGGTATTGTTTTTGTTCGGATATTGCATGAGTGTTTCAATTCGGTAAAGTCCTCATCAGTGTATGATTCGTTAACTTAATAAGGTGCGATTACTAAAATATAGATCTATCATGGGAGTGATGTCCCCGTCCGGGTTGCTAGCTACAACCACGTACAAACGGACATTTTAGTAATTGTTATGGGTGTTGACACTGTTCGGGAGGAAGAAAATCGGGTTAGGCCTCGAACCATGGCTCAATGCAATATTAGTGTCGGTATATTTAACTCGGAAACCTTAATTGGTTTAATCATTGTTCGGTTATAAATCGTCGATAATTATGTTGATCACATCATGTTTTATGTTAAACCTGTGAGATTCACCAGCTTTATAGCTGACCCTTTTAGTGTTGTATTCTCAGGTGCTCAGCAACAGTAGGGTTGCCCCTAGGATATGCTAGCTAGTACGAGTCGCATGCATCTATATACTTATGAAGATTTTCTCGCATTATCTTTTGTAAAACGGTTATGTATTTAAATCTTCAGGATCTAAGTATGTGAACTCATTAATAATATAACTTATGACTTAAACGGTGTACATCTTTTGTAACATGTATAAACGTCTCATGTAGAGTCATTTACTTGTATCTTTGTGCTTTTATTATTGATTAGTCGCACCCAAATGATCGCTTCCGCAAATCATGAAATCGGGGGGGTGACATAGTGCTAAGCACTTATTTCGTAATAATTGAATATTTTGTAAGGATTACATCTCTACATTAATGCTCAAACACACAAGCCAAGCATTTAATCACAATAATTCCAAACAAGTTAAGTATAACAACAACAACAACAACAACAACAACATGGTTATGTAAAACCTTTTGCTCGTAAGCAATCCGGAATTACATAACCATTACTTAATTAATTCTCTATATACTCACATTAGTGATTAAATGGAGATTCACAAGCAATGGGCAACACAAGACTTCCCAGCTTTAATACCTATTTCATGATACCTATTTCAACATAACAACACATTTAGCTACTAGAAATCATCAAACTCATCTAATAATCAAATTCAATCCTCCCCCACTTTGATGAGTTTAGCTAAACTATTAACCAACTAACCAAAGTTAAATCTTCAACATACGTAATCACTTCTATTATCATTATTCACTCAATTCATCATTATTACTAATCATGTTTCTAGTTGATGGATATAAAAACATATATTTTTAGCAAATTCATGAAATCACCTCAAGAACAAAATTGATGATTTCATTACTTTCTCTATAAATTATAGTTATGAATCACCACTAACATAATTACTAACAACAGTTCTTTCAATTTCTGACCCTAATTTCGAATTGAAAACAATAATATGACAAAAGTTATCAAACCCCTTTAAAACCCAAAGCTTAGGTTTAGTTCATGGAGAATTTAACTTACAATTGATGTGGAGGAAGATGAAGGAGATGAAAGAGGTGATGATTTAAACCCTAGAAGCTTGAATTAGAGCTTAGAATTTGAGATTTGATGATGATGATAAACTTCAGTGTTTTCTTCTTCTGCTTCATGAATTTTCTGGAGAAAAATGAGGTTTGGGATAAACATGATACATATATGCATATTAAAATGCATTCCCTTTTGATGCGTGTGAAAGCGTCTAGGTTTATTATTTATAAAGTACATGATATACCAATCACTACTATCACACAACCAGGCAAGAATACCCGATCGGAATAGTATAGTTATGGTAAGTCCACGTCGAACACGGGAACACAGGAACGATGTTATTCAATTAAATTGGAATTATTAACTAAACTAATAAAGCAGTAACATAGGGGATACATTTTAGTTCCGTATGAACGTTCAATATGAACTAATTAACCAAACCAAATAACATAAAACAAGATAAAGAAGAAAAGATAAACAATCAGAGATAGACATGTAATTGCTTAGATTCTTCCACTCAGATTCATATTACCCGGTTCATGTGTTTTGATTGTCTGATTGTGATTTCTTTTATATTAACTTAGATATTAATCAAAGAATCCAAGTTAAATGTAAATTAGTCTCCGGTTCTGGTTAACTAATTTCTACAATCTAGAGTCCCACATTAAACATCGATCCGACGTCGCAAGAATGTTGCTCTATTGCGTGCTTTTCCCTAGATTGTGCATTAAGTATTCACAACTTGTTACGATTAATCTTCACGGTATGACTCAACAATACCTACTAATAATCTCTTATCAGCTCATTCATTATAGATTAATTAATTACCATGCTCTTAACCTATCAAACTCAATATATTTAGCACTGATCATAAACCTAAATTCATAATCATCAATAATCAATAGTATCAAAGGAACTCAATCTCAATAATCCTATTGACCACGTGAAGTAGCAATTAATTATCAATAATAAACAAGGTTCTACAGACAACATAACAATCTTCAATCAGTCAATTGATTTAAAACACAATTATAACTTTCAAACATTCATAATCAAAGATTATTAAACTAAACAATTAATAATAAGTCTAATCCATGATTTAATTATACAAAATCCGATTCATGATCTCAAACAAACACATAGACATGTTTTGAATTTAAATTGGAGGATAATACGCAAACCGAATCGTGAACCAAATGAAGTAGAATCAATAGGATGATGCTAGCCTTTTTCGCCTCCAAACCACCATCGATTTGCTCCCAAAATGGGGGAAAACCCCCCCTCCGGTCGGTTGTTGTTCGTAGGTTTAGGTATATAGAAGTTAGGGTAAAAATGAGGCAAATGGGAATTTAACCTAATCTGCAGAATCAATCCATACGGCGTATGGAATTTCCATACGGCGTATGGATTGAAAAGAAGTACGGCCCAACTTCGCGTTACACTGGGCCTCCAACACCTCATCCATATGCGTATGAAAAATCCATACGGTGCATGGATGAGTTTTCACCCAAATGATCTGAATTTTTGATATGTTGTAGCTCTGCCTGTTAGCTAAATTCTCCAACTTGAATCAACCCAATCGGAGTTCATATGAGAAAGTTATGGCCAAAATACTAACGCATAGTCGAAAACTCAGATTTTACATTCTTCCTCCATTTTCAGCTCATCTTTCATTCCTTTTCCGATTCGAGCTTCATTTACACTTCAATCCAATTTTCTCTTGTCTATCTTTTGATTCTCAAAGCTTATTTTCTTCATAATAAGCTCGTTTTCTGTTTCTTTTCAATCCAAGCTTCGATTAAACTCCTAATTGCAAATATGAACGAGATGAGTATCTTATTCACATAAAATGCATTAGAAATCTATCAAACAAAGGGGTATACTAATAATACTTTATAATATAGTAAATTTTGGCATTTATCACCTTTTATTTCATACAATCTGGAACTGAGAACTCTATTTACTTTATCTATTCTATCATATTGTTTAATTAATAATACTTTATAATAAATATATTTTCGCGTATACTAAAATAATACCTTGAAATTTGGGGTGTTACATGATTAGTGTTAGAGCACTCGGAGTGGACAGTTTCGTATCAAAATCTTGGGTTGAGAGTGTCGTCGGACAGCCATCTGCCGCACCGGGATGGCGTTCCCGATGGCGTTCTGGACGAAATCCTCAGATAGCGTCCGGTTTAGAACGGTGAGGGGGCGAGTTTGTTTGTTTATTTTATTATAAGTTTCCCCCCTTTTGGCCTCAACGGTAATAACATAAAAACATAAAAAAAGTTAAAAAGTAGTCGTTAATACGGCAGGGTTTTTTTTAAAAATAATCACGGAATATACGGAAAATGTTTTCATATGGTATAAAATACGAATAATGGTTTCAACATATACTACGGATAATAATATTCGGAATATACTTTTTAAGTATATAACTAAACACATAATAATACATGGATTATTATCATAAACCGTCACCAACGGACCGTCCAATCTTATAAATACAAATTCCATCGGTTTCACAAACATACAATCGGAATAAATCGGACATTTAACGGTTGAGTGAACACATTTTGGGAATGGTCTAAATAGACATTCACTCATATGTATAACCTTATATGCTTAGTGTCACACCCCCAAAATCAGTAATCGTGTTTATTAATGGTTTAGCGGAAGCTTTAGTTAATTAGCGGAAGCATTTGTTTATTAGCGGAAGTAATTTAAGTTACAGTTTAACAGCGGGGGTGCTGACGTTACAATAGTGCATTCATTGTATCAGAGCATATGATCATACAGAACATATTAATTTAAGATGCCATAAGTTTAAACATTATTACAAAAGGGTACGACTTATAAAGTCGTACAAGTAGTGGTGTTGTAGAACAACATAAGTTTACAAAACATGAGTTTATAAAAGAGGGATTTCGTAAGTATAACCAATGGAATTGGTAATACAAAGGAAATCCAAGTGTCCCAAAAGTGGCATCATAAATAGTCTGGGTTGCCTACGTCCTTTATGTATGCAGAAGTACCTGAGTCCTAATTCCCTGAAAAACATAGTAAACCGTCAACATTGAATGTTGAGTGAATTCACAGGTTTAGTATAAATGTAGTTAAACCAAGTTTTGTATAAATTATTCATGTACACAAACATAATGTTTATATGTATAGCAGGAACAGAAGTGTTCTTATTAAAGAAAACATTTCCTATTTTTCTGTAAGAATGTCATTCTTACCACAATTCAGTCGAGGTGTTAGGAAACACAAGTTTAATCATAAACATTTCCTAATAATGGTTGCAGGAAATACAATTCAACAATCAAGTAAACATTTCCATATATACCGTTGTAGGAAACACAGGTTTAACAATCAGGTAAACATTTCCATATAAAAGTTGTTTTGTCGGGAAACCAAGTTTATCCAATCAAGGAAAACGTTTCCTATAAAGAAATCATGCATAGGAACACCTGTCCTATTAATTATCACAGGGAATACCCTTCCCAAATCAAGTTGTAGTTTTGTTGTTTTAGTTATGCGGGAAATGTAGACTATAATCCCTCTAAGGTGAGCGACACCTTTAAAGTTAAAGTAACGACTCCTAGTACTATAACCAAACCACGACTAGTTGATGTTGTTGCCTCAGTAACACGGTAAGTATACACTCCTCGTTACGACTGCCGTCGTGTGGTTGGAATGACCAACGAGTTATATCAGTGGGAGGGTTGTCAAATCGATAGTACTATCTGTATACTCAGTGGCTAGAGTCACCTAGCTAATGGTTATAGGTTGCAAGCACTGGGTCTTATGTGCACTACAACTACCTCACGTAAACCTAGGATCGTACCAAGATTCGTTCTTATTCCCAAAAAGTTGCGAAAACGTTTCATATAGTTAACAGTTGATTTATAAAGCAATAAGCATTTACACAAATCAATTCGATATAATAGCATGTCAAGCAATTATATAAACTAGTATCATGTTATAACATATAGTTCTATGTTTTCCACCCCTGGTTTTAAAAGCATTTAAAACAAGTAAAAGGTAGGGGCTGTGAACTCACGTATAGCGGTCTTCAGCGAAATATAACATCTAGTAATAGTAGTCGTCCAAACAGTGTACTTCAAGGCCCTAGACGCAAGAAGTATACTTATATAAGTATTTGTCTAATACCTTATACGATTTGGTTGTTGGTGATAGATGAGTTGCGTACAAGTATATATTTATATATACCTATTAGTTGAATATATATATATATTCTTATATATATTAATTGTCGTTGCCGTGTATATATATATATATATTATTCATTTGTTAATGTCGCGTATATATATATATATATATATATATATATATATATATATATATATATATATTGTTTATCGTTGTTGTTTATGTTTTAAAAACATAATTATAGTAGTTATAAAAATAACTTTGTTCTAATACGATTGTCTTAGTTCATTTATATAATTATATATAAATTATAATCGTCCATTATATGTATAACCTAGTTGTCGTGTTACAAATTTTCATTTGTCCCATTTACTCGTCACTTATATATATAATCCGGTTTAACGTTTGCATTTTGAAATCTCGTGGCCCGTTGGGCTCGGTCCAATAGGTTTGGCCTAATAGGTTTGGCCCAAATATGCGTGGCCCAACATAATTTGGCCCAAGTACGTTTAGCAAATCATTTTGGCCCGTTCACAAAATACAACTTTTGACTCATTATAGATTTGGCCCGTTTGGCCCAAAAAGTTATATTCTTAATTGTCCGTGTCAAAATAATGTCCCGCGGTCGTGTACAACTTTGTCCCAAACTTTGTATCCTAAAGTTTTATAATTTTTATAACTTTTTAGTATTTGTATTTCGTACACGTTAACATATTTGTACTACGAAAATTATATCGACAATGTACTAAAGATTAAACATCGAACTGATCAGTGCACAGCCTACACCAACCGTTCGGCTCGAAAACACCTTAGCCGATCGGCTAGGTGTGATGAGCCGATCGGCTCATTGGTTCCAGCCGATCGGCTGGTTAAAACCAACCGATCGGTTTGATTCCAAGCCCGTGTTCGTCCCCTATTCTTGTCTGTAAATGCATATAGGTATATGTTCGGGTGTTTGATCTCAGTTTATGTACACTACTACATCATCATAATATATCATACAATCCAAACTATAACATGTTTACATAACTACTAACATTATACATACCAAATTTATATGATCAAAGTATGAATATATATATGTTTTTGAACCTTACAAGATGAAGATTATAGATGAAGATGGTGATGATTCCTGATGTTGATGATGACGAGATGATGATGATCAAGAAACCATTTTTTTGTGTTAGTTTTTGTGTTGGTTTGAAGGATTTAAACTTGAGAATGGAGATGATGAAATGGAGATGGATTTTGTTTCTGCTCTTTGTTCTTGCTCGACACACACACACAGCTCACATAGTTTTGGTGAATTATTGGAGATCAATTGTAGGTGTGGGAGTATGTATCTGGTAAATTTTTCAAAGGAGAAGTATGGAGGGGAAGGAAAATGTCGATAGATATTTTCAAGTGTGTGAAATGTGTGAGTTTTTAGCCCGTTAGTTCCGTGTACGGGTCCAATTATTTGTACCCCGTGTCCCACTCAATTATTCGTTTGTTTAAATTTTATTTTAAACTTTATAATTGATAAGTAAAATAACTGAAATAAGTTTATTTAAAACTTTTAATAAAACTATCCACCGTAGTGGGACCGTACAGTTTACTTGTGTGCCAGATTTCGGTTGAATTTGGAATTTATACTTTAAGGTAAGGTTCCAAATACTAAAACAGGAACGGAAAAATAAATACTTTTATTATTTTCGACCTTTAGGTACGTTTTATAATCGTTTCTGTTCGTGTATGACGCGCTCGTCATGTTTAATATAAAACATATAATATCTTATATTATTTCAATAATATAAGTTACTAATATTAGTAATTAATAATTTTCGAATTATTAATTATTTTGTATCACCAACTTTATTGTATTTTAGTTTGTCTAGTTTAGTACGTTTATTTCACACGTAATTATATATACATATAACTACGAATTTAATATATCACGTATCACATAGTAAGTTTCACAAACTTAATATATAGAAATTGTATTGAATTCACTAATCAGGGAATTACTCTAGGTAATGCATGAAATTAATTTAGGATTATACCCTAAATGGAGGATTGTCACATTCTCCCCCCGTTAGTGAAATCTTGTCCCGATATTTAAGTTGAGTTGTTCGTGACAGGCGTTTGTTCAAACAGGTGAGGGTATTTCTTTCGTATCTCATCCTCGCGTTCCCAAGTAAACTCCGGGCCATGTTTCGAGTTCCAACGAATCTTGACAAGTTTGATTCGTTTGTGTCGAAGTTTCTGTGTTTTTGTATCGGTTACTTCGATAGGTTCCTCCACAAAGTTTAGTTTTGAATTTATAAAGACTTCGTCAGGAGGGATGATAAGTGTTTCATCGGAAAGACACTTCTTCAAGTTACACACATGAAAGGTGTCGTGAATGCTACTAAGCTCTTGTGGCAACTTTAGTTTGTAAGCGACAGGACCAATCCTCGCAAGGATTTCAAAAGGTCCAACATATCGCGGGTTAAGTTTTCCTCGTTTGCCAAATCGTGCTACCCCTTTCCAGGGCGATACTTTGAGTAGGACTTTATCTCCTACTTGAAACTCAAGAGGTTTACGACGGTTATCGGCGTAACTCTTTTGTCTGTCTCTTGCCGATTTCAATCGGTTGAGTACTTGAGATATCTTGTCCGTGGTTTCCTGGACAAGCTCTGGTCCGGATAGTTGTCTGTCACCCAACTCTGCCCAGCAGAGTGGTGATCGGCATTTGCGTCCATACAGTGCTTCGAATGGAGCCATATGTATGCTGGTGTGATAACTGTTGTTATAGGAGAATTCAGCTAATGGGAGGTGAGTATCCCAGTTTCCCCCAAAGTCAATCACACACGCTCTCAATAAATCCTCAAGCGTTTGAATCGTTCGTTCACTCTGACCATCAGTTTGTGGATGCTAGGCTGTACTCATGTCGAGTCGAGTACCTAAAGCCTGTTGTAGTGATTGCCAGAAGCGAGATGTGAATCTGCTATCTCTATCAGATATAATGGACAATGGTACACCGTGTCGAGAAACGATCTCTTTGATATAGATCTTCGCCAGTTTCTCTAGTTTGTCAGACTCTTTGATAGCAACGAAGTGGGCTGATTTCGTCAATCGATCGACAATCACCCATATGGAATCAACTCTAGTTGATGTCTTTGGTAGTTTCGTGATGAAGTCCATTGTTATGTGCTCCCATTTCCATTTTGGCATTTCTGGTTGTTGCAAAAGTCCTGAAGGTTTTTGATACTCAACCTTAACCTTTGAACAAGTTAGACACTTGCTGACATAAGTAGCGATGTCTCTTTTCATATTTGGCCACCAATAGAAACCTTTCACATCTTGGTACATCTTATCTGCACCAGGATGAATCGAGTAGTTGGACTTGTGAGCTTCGTCCAAAATCAGTTTGCGTAGTTCATCATCGCATGGTACCCAAATTCGATTCATGAAGTATAAAACTCCATTTTCTTTGGTTTCGAGTTGTTTCTCCATTCCCCTCAGGGATTCGTGTTTCATGCGTTCGGTGGTGAAAGCTATTCGTTGTGCATCACGAATTTGAGTAATAAGATTCGAGTGGATTGTTAATACCAAGGCTCGAACTCTGCGAGGTTTAACATTCTCTTTACGACTCAGGGCATCTGCTACTACATTAGCCTTGCCCGGATGGTACTTAATCTCACAATCGTAATTGTTCAGCAATTCGACCCAACGTCTTTGTCTCATGTTGAGTTCTCTCTGGTCGAATATGTGTTGTAAACTCTTGTGATCGGTGAAGATCGTACACTTCGTACCATATAGGTAGTGTCTCCAAATGTTGAGTGCAAAGACGACTACTCCCAACTCTAAGTCATGAGTTGTATAATTCTTCTCGTGAATCTTCAATTGACGAGATGCATAAGCAATAACTTTGTCGTTTTGCATGAGGACACAACCTAATCCCTGATGTGAGGCATCACAGTAAACAATGAAGTTTTCTGTACCCTCAGGTAAAGATAAGATTGGTGCGGTGCTCAACTTTTGTTTCAACAGCTGGAAGGCATTTTCTTGTTTTTCACCCATTCGAATTTCTTATCCTTTTGAGTTAAGGTGGTGAGTGACTGGGCTATTTTTGAAAAGTTTTCGATAAATCGACGGTAATAGCCAGCCAGACCAAGAAATTGTCGAATCTCGGTTGGGGTCCTTGGAGCTTCCCAGTTTTTGATCGCCTCAATTTTGGACGGGTCCACATGAATTCCTTTATCATTTATCACGTGACCAAGGAAATGAACCTCTCTAATCCAAAATTCACATTTGAAGAACTTAGCATACAGCTTCTCATTCTCGAGTAGCTGGAGGATAAGTTTCAAGTGTTGTTCGTGAATCCTCTTTTGTTTTCGAGTAAATCAAGATGTCATCAATGAACACAATGACAAACTTATCAAGATAAGGTTTGCACACTCGGTTCATGAGATCCATGAATACTGCAGGCGCGTTAGTCAATCCAAATGGCATGACTAGGAACTCATAATGACCATAACGAGTCCTGAACGCGGTCTTCGGTACATCCTCTTCTCGTACCTTCAGTTGATGATAACCAGAACGCAGATCGATCTTCGAGTAGTAACTCGATCCTTGTAACTGATCAAACAGATCGTCTATGCGAGGTAACGGGTATCGGTTCTTAATAGTTACCTTATTCAGCTCTCGGTAGTCAATACACATCCGCATAGATCCATCCTTCTTCTTGACAAACAAAACCGGAGCTCCCCAAGGTGAAAAGCTCGGTCGGATGAATCCTAAGTCTAAGAGTTCCTGCAACTGTGTAGACAGTTCTTGCATTTCTGATGGAGCTAGACGATAAGGTGAGCGAGCAATTGGTGCAGCTCCGGGCACCAGATCGATGCGAAACTCGACTTGTCGCGGAGGTGGTAATCCTGGAAGGTTATCAGGAAACACTCCCGGATAGTCTCGCACTACAGTTATATCACTTAGACTTTGCTCCTCGGGTCTCTTTTCTACAACATGTGCCAAAAACGATTGGTATCCCTTTCGGAGATACTTAGTGGCCTTTAAGCAATTGATCATTTTATCGGCACTTGTCCTCTTATCTCCTTGTATCACCAAGGTTTCTCCAGTCAACAATGGTAAACGTACCATTTTATCAAAACAAACAATCTCTGCACGATTCTTCGACAACCAGTCCATACCGACTACGATGTCAAAGCCTCCCAACTCAACCGGTAGTAAGTCTATTTCGAAAGGATGACTCTCTAGTGTTAGAGTACATCCTGGTACTATTTCTCCTGATTCAATCAACCTACCATCGGCTAGTTCTAAAGTGTACTTGTTATCTAGTTTACGGGATTTAATGTCTAATAGTGGTCTAAATTCCGTAGACACAAAACTCAAATCGGCGCCTGAATCAAATAACACAGAGGTATAATGGTTGTTAACTAGGAATGTACCAGTGACAGTTTTGGGGTCCTGGCGTGCCTCCTGTGCTCCAATGACAAACGCACGACCTCGAGCTGGTTGGTTGTTGGTGTTACCACGGTTGCTGTTGTTCGGGTTTGCATTGCGGTTCTGATTGTTTTGGTTGTCGCGGTTAAGTTTAGGGCACTTGTTTCGGAAATGACCTTGCTCGCCACATTCGAAACATCCATTAGTTGGTCGATCCCTATTTGTTTGAGTAGTAGGGTTCGATCTACAGTATTGGGCCAGGTGCCCCCAGCGTTTGCAATTCCCACAGAAAGTACAATCACCATCATGGTGACGTTCACACTTGCCACACTTGGGCTTGTTCCCCAAGTAAGTCTTTTGTTCAGCAGTAGTGGCAAGGTAAGCTTTCGTGGTTCCAGTCTGCTTTTTATTCTGCTGACCCTGACGGTCATTCCACTTACGTTTTCCTTTTCCAGCATCAGCACTGCTAGATTCAACCTTTCCCGAAGCAGCTTTCTTAGTAAGGGTTCCCATTCTGACTGCTTCATCTGTCAAGCGATGTGCTAGTTCCACAGCACTCTTAAAGGTGGCAGGATTAGACGAAGTCACCAAGCTTCTAATCTGCGGCACCAAACCCCAGATATACCTTTCAGTGCGCTTGTACTCAGGTGTGACCATGTGTGGTACAAGGCGTGCCAGTTCTTGAAATCTGGTGGTATATCTAGTGATATCAGTACCAACCATAGTAATGTCCCAGAGCTCAGTCTCAATCTTCTGCAGCTCACTGCGGGGACAAAATTCTTCCACAACCATGGTTTTCAAAGTTTCCCAAGTCATCGAGTGGGCGGTTGTGCGTCCAAGTGCTTGAACTTGTCCATTCCACCATGTCAATGCCTTATCAGAAAATGTGCAGGTAGCATACTTTACCATGCAGTCACGAGCACAGTTGCTAATATCTAGCACAGACTCCATTTTCTCTATCCAATGAATGATTCCAATGGCACCCTCAGTACCACGAAAGTGGCTCGGTTTGCAAGCTAGGAATGTTTTGTACGAACATCCTCTTTGGGTGCTCTCAGGGTTACCGTCAGATACAACAGGTTCGGTATTTCTGCTACCGCTAACCCTGTCGCTACGGTTTCGGTCAGTATCATACTGAGCAAGTGCTTCAGCAATCCTTCGGTTGACCATTTGTTCAGTCGTCTCCTCAACAGCAGGAGGTGGTGAAGGGTTTCTTCGGACGTTCCGGGTATTCCTACGCTTAGGCGGCATGATTCAGTCCTAATCACACACAAGAAACACTCGTAAGATACCCTAATCAAATCATCACTCATAAAGTATGTGATAAATATAGATATAGTATGATAATCAATCACCAACTGATATCACTCATAGTGTACACAGTGACATAAACTAAACATAAGTTATATATCATATATAAGTCGAAAGGTGTTACATAAGTTTTGTACAATGATGGGATTGACAATAACGAGAAAATACACCCATCTTATCAATCATGATCTACAAAATGTGATGGATTTAACCTATACATCCATCTAATCAAAAGTTTTACCCTACTACATCATAGCTACAATCCTAATACATCATAGATACCGTCCTGACATGGTGAATCTAATAGAAATATGCTAAAAACATCCCTACAACCATCCTAACAGCTGCCATCAGTACACAAACTCCAACTGCAGAATCTACTATCCCCAGACGTCTCTCAAGCCTAATCAGACGTGCCCTAGTCTCATCGGTGGACTCTCGATCCATCTCAATGTGTACCTCAGAAGTGGCAAGACGTCCATAGATAGTAAGCACATCACCGTCCAGTCGAGAGGCATCACTGTGCAACTCTCCGATAGAATCTTGTGTACCATAATGAAATCCAAGAAGAGTACGGACAACTGACACTACAGTAGGGATAGTGAGCTCCAGAGGCTCCTCAGTCAGATGTAAGGGGGTCGATGAGTGAGATGACTCCCCAGTCTCGAAGGTGGAAGGAATCCTCTCAAGTGTCCTCCAGTGGCGTAGTATACGCGGCATCCAGTCAAGATGCGGAACTCTAGTCCTCTGCAATGACTGCTGATCACAAGGTATCTCTCTCTCCTCAGTCATAGGATCCTTGTCACGAGGTGCTAAGGGTCCTACAGGTGGGGATCTAACGCTCATCCTGGTAGTCCTACACAATCCAGGCCCACGTGAAGACTCTCCAAAATGACGAGTCACCATGAAAGTAGATCCTAGCATACGAGTAGTGGGATCAGTGGGTGGTGATGGTGGAGTGCCTATGGTGCCATCTGAAGTAGCTGTAGGAAATGTGGGTGGGTAGACCTCCTCAGAAGGGTCATCACTAGCATAGTCAGGCTCCTCCTCTGACTCTGAGATGTAGATCGGAAACTGCCTAGACATAACTGTGACAAAGGCAATTGTGTGTGTCGTGTTAGACTTATGCAAAGTATGAATGCACAAATGTGTTAGCCAAGGCTATAGTCTAGGTCTCTAAGGTTTTCAGTCACTTAAAGACTTCTAGTTCTCTATAACCAATGGCTCTGATACCAAGTTCTGTCACACCCCCAAAATCAGTAATCGTGTTTATTAATGGTTTAGCGGAAGCTTTAGTTAATTAGCGGAAGCATTTGTTTATTAGCTGAAGCATTTTAAGTTACAGTTTAACAGTGGGGGTGCTGACATTACAATAGTGCATTCATTGTATCAGAGCATATGATCATACAGAACATATTAATTTAAGATGCCATAAGTTT
The DNA here is from genome assembly GCA_963422505.1 of Pseudognaphalium luteoalbum. Lineage (NCBI taxonomy): Eukaryota > Viridiplantae > Streptophyta > Magnoliopsida > Asterales > Asteraceae > Pseudognaphalium > Pseudognaphalium luteoalbum. The sequence continues at coordinate 13,282,318 of OY730194.1, forward strand.
AAACATTATTACAAAAGGGTACAACTTATAAAGTCGTACAAGTAGTGGTGTTGTAGAACAACATAAGTTTACAAAACATGAGTTTATAAAAGAGGGATTTCGTAAGTATAACCAATGGAATTGGTAATACAAAGGAATCCCAAGTGTCCCAAAAGTGGCATCATAAATAGTCTGGGTTGCCTACGTCCTTTATGTATGCAGAAGTACCTGAGTCCTAATTCCCTGAAAAACATAGTAAACCGTCAACATTGAATGTTGAGTGAATTCACAGGTTTAGTATAAATGTAGTTAAACCAAGTTTTGTATAAATCATTCATGTACACAAACATAATGTTTATATGTATAGCAGGAAACACAAGTGTTCTTATTAAAGAAAACATTTCCTATTTTTCTGTAAGAATGTCATTCTTACCACAATTCAGTCGAGGTGTTAGGAAACACAAGTTTAATCATAAACATTTCCTAATAATGGTTGCAGGAAATACAATTCAACAATCAAGTAAACATTTCCATATATACCGTTGTAGGAAACACAGGTTTAACAATCAGGTAAACATTTCCATATAAAAGTTGTTTTGTCGGGAAACCAAGTTTATCCAATCAAGGAAAACGTTTCCTATAAAGAAATCATGCATAGGAACACCTGTCCTATTAGTTATTACAGGGAATACCCTTCCCAAATCAAGTTGTAGTTTTGTTGTTTTAGTTATGCGGGAAATGTAGACTATAATCCCTCTAAGGTGAGCGACACCTTTAAAGTTAAAGTAACGACTCCTAGTACTATAACCAAACCACGACTAGTTGATGTTGTTGCCTCAGTAACACGGTAAGTATACACTCCTCGTTACGACTGCCGTCGTGTGGTTGGAATGACCAACGAGTTATATCAGTGGGAGGGTTGTCAAATCGATAGTACTATCTGTATACTCAGTGGCTAGAGTCACCTAGCTAATGGTTATAGGTTGCAAGCACTGGGTCTTATGTGCACTACAACTACCTCACGTAAACCTAGGATCGTACCAAGATTCGTTCTTATTCCCAAAAAGTTGCGAAAACGTTTCATATAGTTAACAGTTGATTTATAAAGCAATAAGCATTTACACAAATCAATTCGATATAATAGCATGTCAAACAATTATATAAACTAGTATCATGTTATAACATATAGTTCTATGTTTTCCACCCCTGGTTTTAAAAGCATTTAAAACAAGTAAAAGGTAGGGGCTGTGAACTCACGTGTAGCGGTCTTCAGCGAAATATAACAGCTAGTAATAGTAGTCGTCCAAACAGTGTACTTCAAGGCCCTAGACGCAAGAAGTATACTTATATAAGTATTTGTCTAATACCTTATACGATTTGGTTGTTGGTGATAGATGAGTTGCGTACAAGTATATATTTATATATACCTATTAGTTGAATATATATATATATTCTTATATATATTAATTGTCGTTGCCGTGTATATATATATATATATATTATTCATTTGTTAATGTCGCGTGTATATATATATATATATATATATATATATATATATATATTGTTTATCGTTGTTGTTTATGTTTTAAAAACATAATTATAGTAGTTATAAAAATAACTTTGTTCTAATACGATTGTCTTAGTTCATTTATATAATTATATATAAATTATAATCGTCCATTATATGTATAACCTAGTTGTCGTGTTACAAATTTTCATTTGTCCCATTTACTCGTCACTTATATATATAATCCAGTTTAACGTTTGCATTTTGAAATCTCGTGGCCCGTTGGGCTCGGCCCAATAGGTTTGGCCTAATAGGTTTGGCCCAAATATGCGTGGCCCAACATAATTTGGCCCAAGTACGTTTAGCAAATCATTTTGGCCCGTTCACAAAATACAACTTTTGACTCATTATAGATTTGGCCCGTTTGGCCCAAAAAGTTATATTCTTAATTGTCCGTGTCAAAATAATGTCCCGCGGTCGTGTACAACTTTGTCCCAAACTTTGTATCCTAAAGTTTTATAATTTTTATAACTTTTTAGTATTTGTATTTCGTACACGTTAACATATTTGTACTACGAAAATTATATCGACAATGTACCAAAGATTAAACATCGAACTGATCAGTGCACAGACTACACCAACCGTTCGGCTAAAGTTTAACAAACCGTTCGGCTCGAAAACACCTTAGCCGATCGGCTAGGTGTGATGAGCCGATCGGCTCATTGGTTCCAGCCGATCGGCTGGTTAAAACCAACCGATCGGTTTGATTCCAAGCCCGTGTTCGTCCCCTGTTCTTGTCTGTAAATGCATATAGGTATATGTTCGGGTGTTTGATCTCAGTTTATGTACACTACTACATCATCATAATATATCATACAATCCAAACTATAACATGTTTACATAACTACTAACATTATACATACCAAATTTATATGATCAAAGTATGAATATATATATGTTTTTGAACCTTACAAGATGAAGATTATAGATGAAGATGGTGATGATTCCTGATGTTGATGATGACGAGATGATGATGATCAAGAAACCATTTTTTTGTGTTAGTTTTTGTGTTGGTTTGAAGGATTTAAACTTGAGAATGGAGATGATGAAATGGAGATGGATTTTGTTTATGCTCTTTGTTCTTGCTCGACACACACACACAGCTCACAGAGTTTAGGTGAATTATTGGAGATCAATTGTAGGTGTGGGAGTATGTATCTGGTAAATTTTTCAAAGGAGAAGTATGGAGGGGAAGGAAAATGTCGATAGATATTTTCAAGTGTGTGAAATGTGTGAGTTTTTAGCCCGTTAGTTCCGTGTACGGGTTCAATTATTTGTACCCCGTGTCCCACTCAATTATTCGTTTGTTTAAATTTTATTTTAAACTTTATAATTGATAAGTAAAATAACTGAAATAAGTTTATTTAAAACTTTTAATAAAACTATTCACCGTAGTGGGACCGTACAGTTTACTTGTGTGCCAGATTTCGGTTGAATTTGAAATTTATACTTTAAGGTAAGGTTCCAAATACTAAAACAGGAACGGGAAAATAAATACTTTTATTATTTTCGACCTTTAGGTACGTTTTATAATCGTTTCTGTTCGTGTATGACGCGCTCGTCATGTTTAATATAAAACATATAATATCTTATATTATTTCAAAAATATAAGTTACTAATATTAGTAATTAATAATTTTCGAATTATTAATTATTTTGTATCACCAACTTTATTGTATTTTAGTTTGTCTAGTTTAGTACGTTTATTTCACACGTAATTATATATACATATAACTACGAATTTAATATATCACGTATCACATAGTAAGTTTCACAAACTTAACAGATAGAAATTGTATTGAATTCACTAATCAGGGAATTACTCTAGGTAATGCATGAAATTAATTTAGGATTATACCCTAAATGGAGGATTGTCACACTTAGGGCATTTGAAGGTTTCGGGTTGTTCATTCCTTATCGGATAATCATTGCTCGGTGACTCAGGTGAGTCTCACTTCCCCATTTTACTGTTTTACTATTTTTATTCGGGGGAGATGCAACACAAATTGTTTTCGTGATCACAGTTATTCGGTTAGTTAAATTGATTTTAACTCGGTTATTAAATTCGGTTATCATTGACGGTATTGTTTTGTTCGGATATTGCATGAGTGTTTCAATTCAGTAAAGTCCTCATCAGTGTTGGTTCGTTAACTTAATAAGGCGTGATTACTAAAATATAGATATATCATGGGAGTGACGTCCCCGTCCGGGTTGCTAGCTACAACCACGTACAAACGGGCATTTTAGTAATTGTTATTGGAATTGACACCGTTCAGGAGGCAGAAAATTGGGTTAGGCCTCGAACCATCGCTCCTTGCAATATCAGTGTTAGTATATTTAATTCAAAGACCTTAATTGGTTTAGTCATTGTTCGGTTATAAATCATCGGATAATCATGTTGATCACTTCATGTTTTATGTTAAACCTGTGAGATTCACCAGCTTTATAGCTGACCCTTTTAGTGTTGTATTCTCAGGTGCTCAGCAACAGTAGGGTTACCCGCAGGATATGCTAGCTAGTACGAGTCGCATGCATCTACATACTTATGAAGATTTTCTCGCATTATCTTTTGAAAAACGGTTATGTATTTAAATCTTCGGGATCTAAATTTGCGAACTCATTAATGATGTAGCTTATGACTTTAACGGTGTACTACTTTTGTAATATGTATAAATCTCTCATGTAGAGTCGTTTTCTTGTATCTTTGTGCTTTGATTATTGATTAGTCGCACCCAAATGATCGCTTCCGCAAATCATGAAATCGGGGGTGTGACAGATTGGTATCAGAGCCTAAGGTTATAGTGAACTAGGTTGCATTTAGTGGGCCTAGACTATAACCGTTAGGCGGTATTCCTCATTAGGTATAACTGGTTCAGGGATTACATCACACAAGTTTAATTTAACATAGCCTGATCAACTATGTACAATTAAATGAAGATGATGTGAGATCTGAAAGGGGTTATATTGAAAAGGAATGCATTAGTAGACTCTGACCACGAGAGAACCGGGACCCATACATGATTTGTGATAGACACAACTAGGCGGATATATAGGTATGTATGATATATACATACATGATTAGGCTATTATATTATATATATATATATATATAGGAATAGGCCTTGGATATTCGGTAATATATATACTTGATATATATACTAATCGGTCTCGGATGTTCGGTAATATACTTGGTATATATATATTGTATATATATAGGCCTCGGATACGGGATATACTTAGGACGTTATAGGCCTCCGTTACCCAATACGCTCGAGCAATCGCAAATGGCAATACGTTCCGCGGCACCGACACGTACTCTCGATGAAGATATCCTTTCATTTCTTGAAATCACGTTTAGGATGCACGACGGGGAGAACTGCTAGGCCTCCACGAACTAAAATTTGTTCCATACTCACTGTTGGTAATATCACTTTCAACCTAACAAATTCCTAGCCTAGATGTTACGGATTCTCGGAAACCTTTTGTAAACTCTAACTCTTGTGATCTTTGGACATGCATGTTAAATGATTACAACCTTTATTATTCTACACTATTGATTGTCACTTGTGTTGTGATATATTACCTTTATATATACAACTACGATAATCATACTCTTACACAAAAACTCACATGTCCATTGTCTTTATTGAAGGAACATGCCCCCGAGACGACAATCCTTCACTCCTGCTGAACTTGAACAACTAATTACTCAACGCGTAGCTGAAGCTCTAGCTACTCGACAAACGCCTCCCAACAGTGGATCAGGCCCAAACCCGGGAAGTGGAGAGATCAACAACAACATCCCACTAACCAAACCTTGTTCCTACAAGGACTTCCTCAGCTGCCAACCTTTGAAATTTAAGGGCACTGAGGGAGCCATCGGCTTACTGCAATGGATCGAGAAGATGGAATCTGTTTTCCGTATCTGTAACATCCCAGATGACTGTAATGTCAAATACTCTATCCGCACACTGATGGAAGGTGCACTCACTTGGTGGAACACTTATGCCCAGACCGTGGGTATCGATGACGCTTACAAATTACCCTGAAATGAACTAAAAAAGATGACGCCTGAAGAGTATTGCCATAGGAAGGAAATACAATAGTTGGAAACTGAATTCTGGCATCACACCATCCAACGGGATGACATAGCTGGATACACTACTTGCTTTCATCAACTAGCTCTCTTGTGTCCAACCATGGTCAACCCCGAATACAAAAGGGTCGAAAGGTACATCTGGGGACTTCCCGCAAACATCAGAGGAATGGTAACTGCTTCCAAACCGGGAACCATCCAAAGTGTTGTTCGTATGGCTCACAGCCTCATGGCATAGGTTGTCCGCGAAGGGAAGGCCAAACTAACAAAAAGTCTGCAACCGCCAAGGTCAACGCCTCTGATCGCGCCCAAACGGTCAGTCGGGTTTTCACCCCGTCGTCGGACCGTCTGTCTAGGCGCGGATCGGGTGAGTTTTAAAATTTATAAAGAGCTGGGGACTCAATTTATAAGTACTACCTATCACACAGGGTGAGTAAGCAGTAAGTATAACTCGAGGTTGTTCTTAAATCGGAGCGAATTGAAACGAAGTGATGATCAAGATAGAGTTTTGCATTTAGGATGGGTTTTGTGCAGATAGGTAGGTTTTGGGGGTTTTCTAATTTAATTAACTAATTAACTAAAAACAGGAAAAGTAAATAAGATAGAGTAGAATCGGTAGCTAGGTAGACAGATAGAGAATTGCGGCGGTTGAAACTTCAATAATCAGTTGCGGGGATGATGCTTATTATAAAGATAATTGGGGACATTTTCAGTTAATAAACAGATGCATTATGGGTGTAAACACTAGGACCCTACTTATTCTAGTTAAGTACCAGAATTAGTATGTCACGAGACCTAGGCTATCGTGATTCTGATCAGAACAGGCTGCTCAACCCCCCACACTGTCTTTTTGGATAAGTGACCCTTCAAGGGTGCAGGAATAAGGTAACAGACTGCCACTTGGGTTATTCTGACCGTTCTTAACACCTAAATGTAAATGCCATTTCCTAAATATGTTCAGATTATTAACTTGTTATTCTAAACTATCAGTTTTGTAGAGTCTAGGGGTTTTAAGAATCCTGAACCACTGCTGGGCTTGACTTTCATCTCCAGACTCATTCCTTACGTTTTATTAGTTCAACTACTTCTGTCATGATCTAGCCTCTCCTTTGCAATCAGTCATTCAGCCCTAGGAACACCAGCGGGGTACAATGCATACTCCTTCCACAGTGTACTAACCTAGGAACCGTTTACGATGTACCGCACTTAGATAATTCCACAGATTCGTGTAACCGAGGATGTACTTACGGTGTACTATGATATTTCCACAGCTTTTCATCCCTAGGTACATATACGGTGTATACTATCGAAGTGTTTCCATAGCTTCAGTTACAGGGGTAGCCAGACGGTGTACTGTGCACTTCCACAGCTATATTGGTTTCTAGGCCATATTCTAGGGTCTCTAGGTAATCCACAGTATCGGCACACACGGCTTTTTCCGGAGCTTCTACGTTGTACTCCACCAGTGGTGTTTCCAAAGCTATACTCAGTACTTCATCCGAATTACAGTGACAAATACGGCTACTTTACTATAACACAGATAACTTCCTACTGTACCTAGACTTGATCAGGTTCTAAGCCTAAAGTAGTAGTCACGCGAAGGACTGGAAAGGGTGATCCATAGCTAAGTCTAGATGCATGATAAGTTTAGACATAACAAATATAACAATTCCCAATTATATAGATTTAAAGATTAATTCAACATCATCCCTACTTCTAACTATCTACATTTCAACAACCGCAACAGCATACTACTCAATAAACATGGCAATAATAGTAACATACATCATACAAACAGGCAGAGATAATTCGGACATAGTATAAGTATGAAAAGAGAGATATCACCAGTAAAATTGAGCAGAGTAACAGCTGAAAAGAAAAGGCAGAGTCTTGCACCAACAATGCTTCTTATTACACCATGATTACAATACCAGCTTTTCTCTCTCTCTACTGCTAACCAACTAACTATCTAACTCTCTCTCTCTAGAGAGAGAAACTCTAGAGAGAGAAACTATCTAAACTATTCTAGAAAGAGACTAAAAATATAAAAATATAAGAAAACGAAGAATTGAAGTATGTGTGTTGAATGAGATGTGTGAGATGTCAAGTTGTTTTGAAATGATGAAATGAGGCTAGTATTTATAGAGAACGCACAACCGTATCCGTAGACCGTATTCAAACCTCAAAATGCACAACCGTATCGCAAGGGCAAATAAAAATCAGATTTTTATCACCCAAACGCACGATACGGCTGAGTTAGGGTGAATACGGGTGAACTGGACCGTATACGGCTGTGCGTTGGGTGAATACGGCTGAACTGGACCGTATACGGCTGTGCATAGGCCGTATACAGCCTGCACAGACCGTATACGGTCTAGGTCCAGCCGTATACGGTCTGGACCAGCCGTATACGGCCTGGTTCAGCCGTATGCTGGCCTCTCGGTTCTCCATTTCTTCGTTCGGGCGTAACTTCTTCATCGTTTATCCGTTTTGAGCGTTCTTTATACCCACGCGTTCGTATTTTCCTAACGAAGAGAATGACATAAGTTAGAGGTCATAACTCAGAGAGTAGCTTAAAGTGCATTGAAATGAGTGAACGGTGGTGTGATAAAGCAGTTTTGCCCGGTTTCTTATGTTTTTCATGCCATTTTTAGTGATTTTTCAAACATCGACTCCATTTTGACTTAGTTAACAAAACTTTATGAATAATGTCCTTTTAAGTATGTTTTTGTTAACTTTGTGCCTAAAATGTGGAAGATAACTTACGTAAAAACATGACTTTTTACGTGTTATCAAATATCCCACACTTAGACTTTTGCTTGTCCTCAAGCAAACTTTAAAATTCTCACCTGCTATAAGGGTTTGAAAAAAATCGGTTTTTGGGTTTTGACAAGAAATAACCTGAGATTTTTACTTAGTCAGAGACCAAGAAAACCTTTTTAGAAAGCAAGCATCATTAAGATAACCCTCCCTTAATCCTGAAATGTCAACCTTGGCATACTTTCACAATTCTCGATGGATATTGTACAGGACTAGGCGATCTCACAAAGGTGGTCACTCAATTCACTCAGAGTGTATCGGGTTTCCTATCATTCTAATCAAACGAAATCGCTCATAAAGCCAGTCATGCATTGCTTCTCATCATAGGCTTGATCAAGAATCGGATCTCCACCACTTCAATGAGGACGGTGCAAATCATCCCAGGACATTCGAAATGGGTTGTAATGGTTGGTGAGGGTTGAGTGGTATGGATAAATGGGAGTTTTTGGTTTAAAATAGGGGGTTTGCTTATCTTTAAGAACTTTAAACCTTTTGGGAAAACATTACTTTAAACACCTTTTTTAATGAAAACGAAAACGGATAAATGGCAAGGGGAGAAGATAGCTATTTTGACTTCTATCTTTTTGAAAATACTCGGGAGAGTTTATATCTTTTATAAGAACAGGAATTTTTCAAGAGATTCGAAGCACTTAGCTTTATTCTATTTTCTTTTCTTTTCTTTTGCTTCTATTTTTGGATTTTTCTAGGGATTTTTTTATTCTGTTTCTTTCTTTTGCCCTTTTTGAAATCCTTTTCTTTCTTTCATCTTTTTCATCCTTCTGATGACTTTGCATTTACTTGGTGTCAATTTTTCACACCATAAACTTTTTCAACTCTTGATTTTTATCAGGGGAACGCACACGAGAAAGTTTTGAGTAAACACCAGTATTTGTGATTTGGAGTGAAAGCAAAAAGGATAATTAAGATAACATTTCCCATAAGTTTAAATTTCTAAGATAAGATTTTTGGTGGGTGTGGAATAAGTGGGTTCAAATTTTTGGGTTTTGAAAGAAACGAATAGGCTAAGGCTCAACAGGGTTTTCTAGGTGGATCATCAACACTAAAAGTAAGTGTTGGAAGGGTTTTGGGCTTGAAAAGATATGATGAAAAGGGTTTATATCCTAAGGAATGTCAAGGTCCTTTGACTGCACCTTCACCGCGTACGGTGCCCATTGGTGTGGTCTCGAAGCGTATACCAAGAGCAAGTTCTAATTTAAAGCACATGCATCGGCACACACATCAAATGAAAAAGTGAAGCATTAAAGATGAATGCTTTTATTGGGCTCAAATACCTCACTGCAATAGGGTTGTCTGTGCCTAGTCGTGCGATGCTCTTAGATTAACATTTCATTTTTAAGGAAATCGTATCTTAACTTATTTTACTTTCCAAAGCAGTTTAATTAATTTCTGAAAAATTTATTTTTCTCAAGATTATTTAGAGTCAGAAAATTTTAAAAATTTTAACAAAAATGAATTTTTATGAAAATTAAGCCAACTGAATGAGTGGTAACTCCACTGTCGAAGTTAAGCTTATGATTTTGAAAAAAATGTTTTCTAAAATTTTAGCAAGAATGAGGTTTTTAGGAAAAAGTTTAAGCTAACTGAATGAGTGGCATCTCCACTGTCGAAGTTAAGCTTATTTTTGGAGAGTTATACTTTGGACAAGCAATCAAAGTCAAAGAATACGGTATAACATACCGTGTATCCCACACTTAGAGGAACATTGTCCCTAATGTTCTCAAACTAAGTTTAAAATTCTTGTGAAGGAATCCCACACTTAAAGTTTGACAATATTTTGGAACCCTATTTCTAAGTTGTTTTGATTTGTGTGGGATTTAGAATCCCACACTTAGAATTTAAGCATGATGGCATAACGGCGAGTTATAGATGATGAAAGAGAATCACTAAGGAATGGAAAAGAAAAACTCCCCTAGAAAGGACTGAGATGTGTAAATGAAGATTCTGATTTAGATGTGTAGGTCGATCAGTTTGTGTCAGGATCTTTGCGTGATTCGTGCGTCATCTCGGTTTCTTCTTGGGGAACTTTCATACTTTTTACTCTCTCTTTTATTGCAAGTAATCTAAAAACTAACTAAGAAACACATAAAATAAGTAAACGATAGATAAACGATAAGATAGGATAGATAGATGGGTCCAACCAGATTACATGTTGGAACCCAAATAGTTCAAGCAGCAACAGTCAAATACAGTAATCCCAAATATTAGTAATAATAATAATAAGTGATACAGTTATCCAACACAAATGAAAATAAAATCTGATAAGATCAAGGGTGAGAAGGATCCTGGTCGGATGGTGGTCCGTGAGCTGGAGGTGGCATGGAGTTGTAAGGTGCATGACGGGAGGCAGAGTGTTGTCCACTGGATAACCTGAGGGAGACTGATGCTGAAGATGAACTGCGTTGTCTGCCGGATGTTGGTGGCTGAATCGGGTACAAATGGAAGTTGGGATCTAGTCCCATCTCTGCAACCTCATATGATCCTAAGGAAGCACCATGCATCGGGTACGGTGGAAGCTCAGCAGAAGGCACTGGGTTGCTTTGAATCATCCCTGTGAATCCTGAAAAAGTAGGCACAACAGTAGCAGTAGTCATATCAGGCAGATAATCAGTCTGCACCGGTACTTGGTCATCAACCTGCATGTCCTGTCTGAACCCTGACTGAGGTGAGTCTGTTTCTAAAGATGTGTCTGATGTGGCTGACTCAGCTGGTCGCGGACGGGTCATGGTACAGGAAGATGGCTGTCCTTTATGTGGGATATGCGGCTCATGTGGTGTCGCAGTGTGCACAGAGAAAACCGGCTCAGCCGTAGGAGTAGTCCTGGTACGGCGGGCTCGAGGAATCTCCATGTGCACAGTGCGAGTGGAGGATGTGGGTGGTATGGAGGTGTAGGGAATGGTGGTAGTGGGTGGCATCATGGCAAATGGATGTAGTGGCATGGTATGGTAGTTGGGTGGTCATGGGCCGCATACCCATGTAGGACGTGTAGGTTGTGGGAATCCAAACTCAGTAGCTAAATATGTGTCCTGTGTGTAATGTGAGTTAAGCATACCCAATATACCGTACATGAGCTCGGATGATACCGGATCTCCCCAACCAAACTCTCGAACAGGCGGTATTAGTGGACTTTGAGCCTCAGCAGCGGCTGTCTCACCTTCCTCTCGCTCATGAGCAACAGCGGTCCTAGGCTGTCGGTGGACCGTGCTGTCATCGAACTCAAACCTAACACTCTTGCTCCTCGGGGGTCTCATTCGAACTCCCGGAATGATATCACCATCCTTCCATCTTATCTGCCCATCAGCGTCTTTCTCTAGCAACCAAACCCTAACCATATAGTTAATGTCATATGGCTTAGATACCTTGTTTGCTACTGGTGTCAGGTTACCAATCACCTCCTCAGTCAACAGCCCCATTCTCCTAACTAACTTAGTGATTATTGCTCCCATATATGCAAACTCTGACTCGGTGTACCCCGACTCAGTAAGGATTCTATCAGCAACCAAATAAGCAACATTAACGTGTTCCTGCTCTATAATGCTCTTGATGATCTGCAAGTCCTTTACCCCAACAGCTCCCTTAGTCTTCCTCTTTCCTCGAATGCTGCAAGCGATGAGGTTGTGGAGAACTTGGTAGTGCTTATCAAGAAAGGAAGTGGCCTTGACATTGGACTGGAACTGATTTCCAGTCAATTCTTGCCAAATAGCAGTGTGGTCTCGCTGTTTTACCTCAGTGTTTGCCTTCAGGAAGAAAGGAGTGGTAACTTGATACTCAGTGTACAATTCAAGATGTCTGGCAAAGGTTGCTAATGACATGTGGTGAGGATTTCCCATGAAGTTGAATCTAATCATTCGGTCATCATTTAGCTTATCAATCGTTTTGTCGAACTGGAAGGATACCATAAACTCAGCAACTAACTCTTGATAAACATTTTCCTTAATTTCAAATAGATTCCTCCATGCGCGCAGATGTCGCTTCCCTTCCTTAAATACTATCAAATTTTCAAACCCTTCCTTTAAACCGATTTGCTCCAAATCCACCCACACTAAGTACCTATTTTCTCCCAACTGATGTGTTAGCCATGTCTGATACCTTTCCCGTTTCTCTGGGTCCTTGATGGATTTTCTGATATACCGGGGAAAATCAGTCATCTGAAAAATAAGAGAAAACAAGAACATAGTGAATTACCAGGAATAATTACAAGTTATTTGACTAAATCATATTCCCAATTTTGAATAAAAATTCGAAATGTGGGCTTTAGAATATGAGCAGTCCCCAAAACCTGTAATAGCTAATAATACCACCAAACTCAATTTTCAATCACCACAAGAAACTTTGGTTTACAATAATAGGCTATTAGGTCTTAATGATTTCTACACGAAAAGTCAAAGACTTATTCAACCATAATAAGCATGTATGATAAAGAGTTAAATCTTAATCATGTAATTACCTTATCATGGCAAGTATAACCTATTACCGTATGCAAACAAACCATGATATTTAAACAAGTATATAGCAATTTTGACCATATCATGCAAGTATCGCAACAAAGATTCTCTAGTTGACAAATGTGTTACTTGATTGTATCTTTCAAGTAATTATGGTATTCTTTTAAGTAGATACTATTTTAAAATTTAAAAGTAGTTAATTTAGGAAAATGTAGTATCCATTTAAGATTTACCATAACACTTTCAAAGATACAATTTTAAAACACCACCATAACTTTTTTAACTAGAATGGTTACTAGTATTACTAAAAATTGAGCATTTTGACTTTTAAAGTCAACATTACCAAAGTAAGGTTTCCTTTTTGTCATTTGCCAAATCTATCATAATAAGATCTTGCATTAGCAAATCAAAGCAAGGCATTAGCATCCACTTAATTAAAACATCATTTTATCAAAGGTTTTGTTTAACAAATGGTGACGTTTCAACAAAAGTCAACTTTCTATGCTTACTTTAATTTGCTAACTTGACCATATTACGCATTTAACCACAAATGAAGCAAATGAATAAGCTATACTAATCATATTTAGCATTAATCAATCAACAAACTACTTATCATAAGCAATTTAATCATTAATTGGCCAAAATGGGTTTACTAGTCACAAAAGTCAAATATAGTCAACTTTCCAAAGTCAAACATCAAATTGCTTCAATCTAAGAAGTAATGCTAGTTCCTACATCATCCTATATCATCACTAAGCAAGAATCAAAGCTCAATTTTGCAATGTAAAGCACAAATCATCAAAAACTAACTTGAAACCCTAGGTTAATAAAGTTAGAGAATTTTGGTATTTTAAGCTTGGATCTTACCTTAATGAAGATACAATGATGTTAGATGACATAAAAATGACCTAGAGATGAAGGTTTGAAGCTTGATTTGGTCAAAAATGGTGGAAAATGGTGGGTTTGGGATGGTGGTGATGGGAGCCGCGGCAAAGGGAGAAGAAGGAGGGGGAAGAAAATTGGTTTTTTGTTGTTTTGACTTTCTTTGACCCATTTTTACCCCTTTTATTTACTTCTTCTTTTTACCATTTGTGCATAAATAACCTTTTAAATGTAATTACTAGGTATTTTGGGTAATTAAAAACCTTAGCCAAATATTTTAGCAAAAGTTTAAAATTTGGTATTTGACTGTGCGCGACAAAAGATTGTTTTATTAAAATGCAAGGAGAACTACTTAACTAGATAAAAATAAACAATATTTTTGGTTTAAAATTTTGACTCTTTAAAATCTAAGCAATTTAAAACTTTATAAAATATTTTGATTTAAGATTTTCAAGTTTTCAGAAACTGCGCAGATTTTGCGAAGACAAAGATTTTAAAAAGGGTTTTCTTTTTTTTTCTTTTTCTAAAACAATTTAAACCACTAACTAACTAACTTATTTTTAACCTAAGCAAATTATTTTAAAGACCTAATTAAAAATTTGGGTTGCCTCCCAAAAAGCGCTTGTTTCAAGTCTGTAGCTCGACTATTGTTCCAAATCTATTTAAAGGGAATTGCTTGAAAGCAATCTTGAAGTATAGTGAGGAATAAAATCACAGTTTAGAATGTTAACGATATAATCAACTAGCTTGGCAGGGTGTAATGAAAAATTTTCGAATTCGCTAAGAATCCTACATTCTTTCTGGCCTAATTCTAGCAGATTATTAACAAACTTATTAAATTCCTTTCTAACTTTCTTTTTACTTGAAATTCCTATTCGCATACCGCAGTCTATATTATTAAGATCGTGAAGAAGATTTCCTAAAATTCTCTGAAACCTAAGTTCCTCTTTTGAATCGGGATCTCCATTTGTAGTTTGCACTGCAATGGTGATATCCCAAATTAAAGATTTTTGAGAAACGGTAAAAGGGAATTTGGATTGATCGAACAACGAAGCGAGTTTAACGTGAATATCTTTTCTTTTGGCAAAGAAAACGGCTTCTATCTTGTCGTCGTCAGCTCCAGGAAATATTTCTTGCAACTTGGTGATTATATAAGCGGCGGGATCTACGAAGAATGGAATTTTTCTAGAAATTACGAGAGTGATCGCAGGATCTTTAGAAGTTAATAGCTCAAGCTCTTTTATCATTGCTGCAACATAACGATTAATCATGGTTTGTGAAACTGATGGATAATCGGTGCAAGCAAATAGATCCATGAGGCGATCTATTTCTGATAATAGCTTTCGCTTTTGCTCTCGATATCGAGTGAAGATACCATCTTCCTTTTGGATCGGAAGACAGTGGAGAACACCTACGAGTATGTCAATCCTTAAGATGTTTTTTCTTTGCTCGACTGAGTAAGGAAAATCAGATATATTTAAGTGTAAGGCAAATGCCTTACACACACCTAACCTCTTATCAGGGTCAAAAGAATAACCAACGTATCGGATTTTATAACCATCTGAATCTTTCGGTATCTCCTTATCAACAACACGATAGATGGTGTGGGCAAAAATTGGTGATTTTGGAAGATGTTCATGAATATCCTCATTCCTTATGGGGATTCGTTCTTCATTAGATGAAGAATGAAAGGATTGAGTGTTTTCAGGAATATTATCGGCAAAATCAGGGAATCTAGGGATATTTTCTAAGGAATATTTAATCTCAGGTGCAGGTAAAACCTGATAGCTTGGAATGCTAGAAGCAGAAGTTGAGATCTTCTGTTGAGATTTATGGGTTCCTAAGTCAAGATCTAAGAATTTCCCTAAGGTTCTAGAATCGTCGTCTGGGCTAGCGGAGGCTTCTTCCGGTGATGAGTGAAAGTCGGATTTCAACTCTGGTTCCAAGTGGTCGAAGAACTCAGCATCGTCCATAGCCGTCATTTCTTCAGTCGTCTTGGAGGCGGAAAGAGAAATGGGACAGGAAGGCGGCGAATCGTAGAAAGATATTTTTGGATTTTTCATTTTATTTTAAACTAAGCTAATTTATTCTAAGAAAAGTAACTTTCGAATAGGTTAAGGACAACCTATACGAAAAGGATCTCCTAATTTCTTATTCTATCTAAGGTGGCTTCAGAATCGTAACGCTCAACGATCCCCGGCAGCGGCGCCAAAAACTTGATCGCGCCCAAACGGTCAGTCGGGTTTTCACCCCGTCATCGGACCGTCCGTCTAGGCGCGGATTGGGTGAGTTTTAAAATTTATAAAGAGCTGGGGACTCAATTTATAAGTACTACCTATCACACAGGGTGAGTAAGCAGTAAGTATAACACGAGGTCGTTCTTAAATCGGAGCGAATTGAAACGAAGTGATGCCAAAGACAGAGTTTTGCATTTAGGATGGGTTTTGTGCAGATAGGTAGGTTTTGGGGGTTTTCTAATTTAATTAACTAATTAACTAAAGACATGAAAAGTAAATAAGATAGAGTAGAATCGGTAGCTAGGTAGACAGATAGAGAATTGCGGCGGTTGAAACTTCAATAATCAGTTGCGGGGATGATGCTTATTATAAAGATAATTGGGGACATTTTCAGTTAATAAAAAGATGCATTATGGGTGTAAACACTAGGACCCTACTTATTCTAGTTAAGTACCAGAATTAGTATGTCACGAGACCTAGGCTATCGTGATTCTGATCAGAACAGGCTGCTCAACCCCCCACACTGTCTTTTTGGACAAGTGACCCTTCAAGGGTGCAGGAATAAGGTAACAGACTGCCACTTGGGTTATTCTGACCGTTCTTAACACCTAAATGTAAATGTCATTTCCTAAATATGTTCAGATTATTATCTTGTTATTCTAAACTATCAGTTTTGTAGAGTCTAGGGGTTTTAAGAATCCTGAACCACTGCTGGGCTTGACTTTCATCTCCAGACTCATTCCTTACGTTTTATTAGTTCAACTACTTCTGTCATGATCTAGCCTCTCCTTTGCAATCAGTCATTCAGCCCTAGGAACACCAGCGGGGTACAATGCATACTCCTTCCACAGTGTACTAACCTAGGAACCGTTTACGATGTACTGCACTTAGATAATTCCACAAATTCGTGTAACCGAGGATGTACTTACGGTGTACTATGATATTTCCACAGCTTTTCATCCCTAGGTACATATACGGTGTATACTATCGAAGTGTTTCCATAGCTTCAGTTACAGGGGTAGCCAGACGGTGTACTGTGCACTTCCACAGCTATATTGGTTTCTAGGCCATATTCTAGGGTCTCTAGGTAATCCACAGTATCGGCACACACGGCTTTTTCCGGAGCTTCCACGTTGTACTCCACCAGTGGTGTTTCCAAAGCTATACTCAGTACTTCAGCCGAATTACAGTGACAAACACGGCTTCTTTACTATAACACAGATAACTTCCTACTGTACCTAGACTTGATCAGGTTCTAAGCCTAAAGTAGTAGTCACGCGAAGGACTGGAAAGGGTGATCCATAGCTAAGTCTAGATGCATGATAATTTTAGACATAACAAATATAACAATTCCCAATTATATAGATTTAAAGATTAATTCAACATCATCCCTACTTCTAACTATCTACATTTCAACAACCGCAACAGCATACTACTCAATAAACATGGCAATAATAGTAACATACATCATACAAACAGGCAGAGATAATTCGGACATAGTATAAGTATGAAAAGAGAGATATCACCAGTAAAATTGAGCAGAGTAACAGCTGAAAAGAAAAGGCAGAGTCTTGCACCAACAATGCTTCTTATTACACCGTGATTACAATACCAGCTTTTCTCTCTCTCTACTGCTAACCAACTAACTATCTAACTCTCTCTCTCTAGAGAGAGAAACTCTAGAGAGAGAAACTATCTAAACTATTCTAGAGAGAGACTAAAAATATAAAAATATAAGAAAACGAAGAATTGAAGTATGTGTGTTGAATGAGATGTGTGAGATGTCAAGTTGTTTTGAAATGATGAAATGAGGCTAGTATTTATAGAGAACGCACAACCGTATCCGTAGACCGTATCAAAACCTCAAAATGCACAACCGTATCGCAAGGGCAAATAAAAATCAGATTTTTATCACCCAAACGCACGATACGGCTGAGTTAGGGTGAATACGGGTGAACTGGACCGTATACGGCTGTGCGTTGGGTGAATACACTGAACTGGACCGTATACGGCTGTGCATAGGCCGTATACGGCCTGCACAGACCGTATACGGTCTAGGTCCAGCCGTATACGGTCTGGACCAGCCGTATACGGCCTGGTTCAGCCGTATGCTGGCCTCTCGGTTCTCCGTTTCTTCGTTCGGGCGTAACTTCTTCGTCGTTTATCCGTTTTGAGCGTTCTTTATACCCACGCGTTCGTATTTTCCTAACGAAGAGAATGACATAAGTTAGAGGTCATAACTCGGAGCGTAGCTTAAAGTGCATTGAAATGAGTAAACGGTGGTGTAATAAAGCAGTTTTGCCCGGTTTCTTATGTTTTTCATGCCATTTTTAGTGATTTTTCAAACATCGACTCCGTTTTGACTTAGTTAACAAAACTTTATGAATAATGTCCTTTTAAGTATGTTTTTGTTAACTTTGTGCCTAAAATGTGGAAGATAACGTACGTAAAAACATGACTTTTTACGTGTTATCAGCCTCTGATCATGAAAACAAGAAGAAGTACACTAGAACCAAACCTTTATGCTCAAAGTGCAAATGCCACCATGACGGGCCTTGTGGCACCCCCTGTGACAAGTGCAAGCATTATGGTCATCTTGCTAAAGATTTCCGAGTGAAAGCTTGTTACGAGTGTGGCACCGTAGGACACTACCGAAGTGACTGTCCTAAGCTGAAAAACAACAACACATCCAAAGGAATGATCTACGTGTTGAATGCTAGGAACACTTATCCAGACCCTGACACGGGTACGTACCTTGTTGTATAACAAAACTCACTTCTGTATTGCATACTTCATGAATTTCAACATGCTGCGTAATGTCTAATCTATTCCCTTATACGGTAATTATACAATCGGTTTAGCCAATGACAGATAGTCGAGTCTGGCAGTGTGATATATAATTGCACTTTAAATTCAACGGTTAAAGCTCCTTTTCTAATTTCCTCACATTTGTTGAGATCGGTAACTCGGATATCATTATTGATAGATATCGGCAAATCGGTCATCGTGTTGAAATCGTTCGTTCGGTGGAAACCATTTGTATTCCTACCTCTTGGATAACATTGTAGTTATATGTGCTATAGTATCGGTAGAGTTTAGTTCGCGTTATAACATCATTATTCTAATCTCTAGGAACTCGGTAGGACTCATAAAGTTCGATGGACTATCAATTCAATTACTACTTATACTTGATAGTACGGACCGACCTTGTCACATAGACATCACGGTCGAGTAGAATTCGGACCCCTCATTTTCTTTAATGATCAGTAGGCTTAAGCCTAACAAGGGGAGAAAATAGGATAAATCGGAAGTCGTAATTAGTAGACTTATTATATAGTCGACCTTAGTAACACTCGGACCTCGACTTCGGTTAAATTTTAGGATGAAATTCTTCTAACAAGGGGAGAATGTGACACCCGGTAAAATTAGGACAATTATTTGTATCTAATTATGACATGATTATGTGTACTTAGTTTATATTAGGCTAAATACATTCGGATAATTGTATGTTTAAAAAAATCATGTTCGGGATACGATTCCTTTAAATCGTATAAAATTCGAATCAAATAAATATTCCACAAATGAAATAAGGATGTTGGTCAATCAATTATTAGATAATACAAAATTATTCAATAACATTATTTATTAATTTATATTATGTTGATAATATAAAATAAAAGTATACGTTTATTTAAAACGTTACATTAATCAAACAAATGTGTAATTATGTCGCACTCCCAGGAAACGTGGTAGTGGAAGTATGAGGTGTCACGGGGGCGCCGACCAAATCAAATATCACAACACAAAGATTAAAGCAAACGACCTCTATATGAGACATTTGAAAATATTACATTACCGTAATTCAAATGTTTACAAAATATTTGGAGTTCGCATAAACTGTTAAGAGATTTCTAATACATTACTGAATATAAAAAATACAGCTAAATGCAATCTATTCCCTTGATGTTTAAAAACAATGCGACTCGAGCTAAGTTTTCCAAAAGCTTCCTACTGCGGCGGCGGGTTACCTGTGAAATACATATTAAAAGGGTCAATATAAAGTTGGTGAGTTCATAGGTTTGTAAACAGTTGTAACATATGTAAGAAACATGAGATTTCCGTTGTGATGCAAGTATGCAAAGACAGTTGTAAAAGTGTCATGTTATCATTTGTATTCCTTTGTTATCCTTTGATTTTCCCTTGTTATTATTTGTTATCCTTTGCGTCATGAGCTCATAGTTTGAAGCTTAACCCTTGTTGTTGCCTCAGCAAGTGTCTAATCCGGAACACTCGTTTAAACAAATAATATTTCGTCCGTTTGACCAGTTAGAGCAACCTAACCCGGACGGGGGTGTCAATCCCCGACAGATCTATCCAATAATATTCACGCTTTAAAATTAACGAACTACGATGTGCGAGGGCTTTGTTGGTTTATGGTCTCACTCATGCGTTATCCTTGTTTCCTTTGTTTTCCTTTGTTTTCTTTTGTTATCCATTGTTTATAAACAATTGTATAAAAACAGTTGTATAAAACATGTGTGTATGTATTCTCACCCCAAAATAGTTAAAATGAGTAAAAAGGGGCTATGAAACTCACCAGAATTTAGCAGGTAGCAAGCAAATATCAAATAGCAAGTAAAGTGTCCCAAGGTGCAACCTTCTAACGTCCTAAACGTATAAGGTTGGATAAGTAGATGTCTCGGGAGACCATCTATAGCGATTGTATAAGTGGGGTTCATTGTCCACTTAAGCCAATCGTGTAGGTGGAGGGTTAATGTCCACCTAAATCTAGTTCATCAACTAGTATGTCCAAATAAGTTGTTCAAGTTCGTTTATTAAAAACATGTACGACCCGTTAGTGAATGTTTATAATAATAATTCATTTAGACATTATTATTAAGTTTGTTTTGTTGTATATTATTTATTAGTACATATCGTATGTTACGAACAGATAATTTAGTTCGTAGAAATCTTAAACCGTAGGTCAAAGTTGGTCAAACCTGGTCAAAGTCGGTCAAACCGGTTAAAGTTGGTCAAACCTGGTCAAACCTGGTCAAAGTTGGTCAAACCTGGTCAAAGTTTGTCAAACCTTAGCGATACTTGCCAATTTATGAGACACTTTCAATTAATGAGACACTTCCAATTTATGAGACACTCTATGAGACACTTCCAATTTATGAGTTAGAGTATTTGGTCCAAGTGTTCTAGGTGTCAGTTTCTAATTCGGGAAACTTTCTAAGTTTAGTTTTTGGTCCAAGTTACCAAATAAGTCACTCAAACCCATTTTTGTTATCATTTTCCAAAAATAGCAAGTTTTGTCATTTTTAGAGACCGAGTCGTTTTTGTTGACTTGGTCAAACCTATTCGGTATGACCCGAAACTTTTCCCCAACTCATATTTCAGTTTATAAAGCCTATAAAAGTTGTCGGTTTGTGTCGGAGTTATTTCGAGGTGTCATTTTTAACATGCAACTTAGAACTTCAAGGTTTCACATTTTCGGTTTTTGTCGGTTTAGTTCGCCACTAGATTTCTACAACATCTGGTCCAAATTAAGGTCCAAGATTTTTACCAACTGATCATCTACTAATCTAGTGTCTAGCATAAAATCCCTAAGATTTATAGTGCCCATTTACATAGGTAATTAATTCCGTGTAACAACCTAACATATTTATCGAACATTTTCAAGTCAGTCCCAAAGATCAGTTTATCCATAAAAATCCGTACAGTTCTGGTAAAAGTGCAAAACAAGAAAGTTGTAGCTCTTTTCAATATACAACTTTTAAAAAACAATTCGTTGTCTAACTCCTCCTAGAACTCAAGTTATGACCATTTTTGTACACTGACTTTTTGAAGACAGAATCTGCCACTTTATATATGTGTTATAAAAACGTGTTTTAACATGATATTTGGACATAATCAAGTTAGATGAGATATAATACATCACTAACATGCAAGTAATTATAGTGAAAGAGAGTGAGGTTTCTTACAAATAAATGGTGAGAAAGATGAAGGAAATGAAGATGATGACGATCCCTGTGTTCTTGTGCTTTAAATCCTTGCAAAGTGTTAACTTTTAAAATGGTGGTGCTATGGTAGTTTATGGTGGTGAGATGGAGGTTGTATAGGTGTAAGAGGGCTGAGATTACCTCTGCATTTATGGGAGAGAATTGAGGTAGAGAGAGATGAGATAGAGTAATCAAATGAAGTGTATGCATGTAATATGTGTGGTTTGCAAGAAAAGTGATCATAATGGTGTTTTGCATGTAGAAAGAGAGGGGGAAAAGGAGGTGGTCACATGGGATCACATGGGGGTAGGGGGAGGCCGGCCTAGGGGACCCACTCAAGGGTATTTGGGTCATTTTCTTATTCCCAATTTAATTTGTTATGTTTTTCGTTCGTTTACTCGGTCGGTTTGACATTTATTTAGACGTTTAACATTAATTACACGCATTTAGATAACTATCAATTCTCGATATTTTCACTTGAGATATTTAATCAAGATACTTGAAAACATTTATAAAAATGTTCCGTTTATTTATCGGCCTCGATTTGCACGTTCGTTTTACGGAGGTTTAATAGCGTAACATTTTAATTAGACGTTTTTATTGACGAGATATTATACGATGTCTTCAATAATAATTTCATACAATTGAATATATTTTAAATTATAAAAATATATTTCAACTTTCGACCGGTTGTCGGGCGCGTTTCGTGCGTATTCGTCGCGTTTGTATTACTTTATATGATGAAATTAACATGTTAAATATTATCAACATAATATTTATGAGTTTTTTATTTTATTAAATAAATTCATATTATTTAATATTTTGTTCAACAATGCCCGTATAGTTAGGCGGACTTCGTCCAGTTGTTTCACGTAATTACGTACGTGTATATTAGAATATACAGGTAATCACGTACGTGTATATTAGAATATACAAGTAATTACAAATATTTAGCCTAATACAAACTAAATACAAGTACTTAGGGTTTCCAGTTAGGTTTAGTAGTTGACCTAAAATGTCGGGTGTCACAAATTTGTAACCGACAACCAAATGGACTAAACCATCATTTTAACAACTCAATTAAATTATTTTGGACAAAGATACTCATTCAAAAAGTTGAGTTTTAAATCGTTTCCAAAAACTAGTATATATAACATTTTTTGTTTATACGGACGACAAAACGACCGGGGAAACGGACACCGCACGGAGTGCAAAATTGAGGAAACAAATTTGAGACAAACACCCACCAATTGGGGCCCACATAAACCAGTTTTCAACCCCCATAATTCCATTCCCATTATTTTTGGATCATGTTTTTCCATTTTGTTGACTTTGAAACATATCTCAACCAACCTCAATTATTTTTCACTCTCAATCTCACTCTATCTCAATCACTCTTGGCTCTCTCTCTTTCTCTATCTTTTCTTCATCATCTTCCAAAACTTTTCATCCCTTAATTCAAGCTTTAGAAACATATTTAAGGCTATCTGAAAAGTTTCAGGTCAAACCGAACACGTTTGACAAAGTCAATAAAAAACGAGCCCCAAAATGATAAACGCGCACCAATTTAAGATTCGATAAGATTTTGGATCAAAAATGAACCTTTATGATTTTATTTGTGAAATTTGAATAAAAAAAGACAACATATATATATATATATATATATATGGTACAATATACGGATAAGCAAGTAATACACATATATCTATACTTCGATAAGTATACATTTTAAAACACTCACGGAATATACGGAAAATGTTTTCATACGGTATAAAATACGAATAATGGTTTCAACATATACTACGGATAATAATATTCGGAATATACTTTATAAGTATATAACTAAACACATAATAACACATGGATTATTATCATAAACCGTCACCAACGGACCGTCAAATCTTATAAATACAAATTCCATCGGTTTCAAAAACATACAATCGGAATAAATCGGACATTTAACGATTGAGTGAACACATTTTGAGAATGGTCTAAATTGAAATTTACTCATGTGTATAACCTTATATGCTTAGAGAATTTGAAGGTTTCGGGTTGTTCATTCCTTATCGTATAATCATTGCTTGGTGACTCAGGTGAGTCTCACGGCCCCATTTTACTTTTTTACTATTTTAATTCGGGGGAGATGCAACACAAATTGTTTTCATGATCACAGTTATTCGGTTAGTTAAATTGGTTTTAACTCGGTTATTATATTCGGTTATCATTGTCGGTATTGTTTTTGTTCGAATATTGCATGAGTGTTTCAATTCGGTAAAGTCCTCATCAGTGTATGGTTCATTAACTTAATAAGGCGCGATTACTAAAATATAGATCTATCATGGGAGTGACGTCCCCGTCCGGGTTGCTAGCTACAACCACGTACAAACGGACATTTTAGTAATTGTTATGGGTGTTGACACCGTTCGGAAGGAAGAAAATCGGGTTAGGCCTCGAACCATGGCTCAATGCAATATCAGTGTCGGTATATTTAACTCGGAAACCTTAATTGGTTTAATCATTGTTCGGTTATAAATCGTCGATAATCATGTTGATCACATCATGTTTTATGTTAAACCTGTGAGATTCACCAGCTTTATAGCTGACCCTTTTAGTGTTGTATTCTCAAGTGCTCAGCAACAGTAGGGTTACCCTTAGGATATGCTAGCTAGTACGAGTCGCATGCATCTATATACTTATGAAGATTTATTATCTTTTGTAAAACGGTTATGTATTTAAATCTTCGGGATCTAAGAATGCGAACTCATTAATGATATAACTTATGACTTAAACGGTGTACAACTTTTGTAACATGTATAAACGTCTCATGTAGAGTCGTTTGCTTGTATCTTTGTGCTTTTATTATTGATTAGTCGCACCCAAATGATCGCTTCCGCAAATCATGAAATCGGGGGGGGTGACATAGTGCTAAGCACTTATTTCGTAATAATTGAATATTTCGTAAGGATTACATCTCTACATTAATGCTCAAACACACAAGCCAAGCATTTAATCACAATAATTCCAAACAAGTTAAGTATAACAACAACAACAACAACAACAACATGGTTATGTAAAACCTTTTCCTCGTAAGCAATCCGGAATTACATAACCATTACTAAATTAATTCTCTATATACTCACTTTAGTGATTAAATGGAGATTCACAAGCAATGGGCAACACAAGACTTCCCAGCTTTAATACCTATTTCATGATACCTATTTCAACATAACTACACATTTAGCTACTAGAAATCGTCAAACTCATCTAATAATCAAATTCAATCCTCCCCCACTTTGATGAGTTTAGCTAAACTATTAACCAACTAACCAAAGTTAAATCTTCAACATACGTAATCACTTCTATTATCATTATTCACTCAATTCATCATTATTACTAATCATGTTTATAGTTGAT
Source organism: Pseudognaphalium luteoalbum (assembly GCA_963422505.1). NCBI lineage: Eukaryota > Viridiplantae > Streptophyta > Magnoliopsida > Asterales > Asteraceae > Pseudognaphalium > Pseudognaphalium luteoalbum. The sequence continues at coordinate 13,307,780 of OY730194.1, forward strand.
GGACATAAAAACATATATTTTTAGCAAAATCATGAAATCACCTCAAGAACAAAATTGATGATTTCATTACTTTCTCTATAAATTATAGTTATTAATCACCACTAACATAATTACTAACAACAATTCTTTTAATTTCTGACCCTAATTTCGAATTGAAAACATTAATATGACAAAAGTTATCAAACCCCTTTAAAACCCAAAGCTTAGGTTTAGTTCATGCAGAATTTAACTTACAATTGATGTGGAGGAAGATGAAGGAGATGAAGGAGGTGATGATTTAAACCCTAGATGCTTGAATTAGAGGTTAGAATTTGAGATTTGATGATGATGATAAACTTCAGTGTTTTCTTCTTCTGCTTCATGAATTTTCTGGAGAAAAATGAGGTTTGGGATAAACATGATACGCATATACATATTAAAATGCATTCCCTTTTGATGCGTGTGAAAGCATCTAGTTTTATTATTTATAAAGTACAGGATATACCAATCACTACTATCACATAACCAGGCAAGAATACCCGATCGGAATAGTATAGTTATAGTAAGTCCACGTCGAACACGGAAACACAGGAACGATGTTATTCAATTAAATTGAAATTATTAACTAAACTAATAAAGTAGTAACATAGGGGGTACATTTTAGTTCCGTACGAACGTTCAATATGAACTAATTAACCAAACCAAATAACATAAAACAAGATAAAGAAGAAAAGATAAACAATCAGAGATAGACATGTAATTGCTTAGATTCTTCCACTCAGATTCATATTATCCGGTTCATGTATTTTGATTGTCTGATTGTGATTTCTTTTATATTAACTTAGATATTAATCAAAGAATCCAAGTTAAATGTAAATTAGTCTCCTGTTCTGGTTAACTAATTTCTACAATCTAGAGTCTCACATTAAACATCGATCCGACGTCGCAAGAATGTTGCTCTATTGCGTGCTTTTCCCTAGATTTTGCATTAAGTATTCACGACTTGTTACGATTAATCTTCGCGGTATGACTCAACAATACCTACTAATAATCTCTTATCAGCTCATTCATTATAGATTAATTAATTACCATGCTCTTAACCTATGAAACTCAATATATTTAGCAATGATCATAAACCTAAATTCATAATCATCAATAATCAATAGTATCAAAGGAACTCAATCTCAATAATCCTATTGGCCACGTTAACTAGCAATTATTTATCACCAATAAACAAGGTTCTACAGACAACGTAACAATCTTCAATCAGTCAATTGATTTAAAACACAATTATAACTTTCAAACATTCATAATCAAAGATTATTAAACTAAACAATCAACAATAAGTCTAATCCATGATTCAATTATACAAAATCAGATTCATGATCTCAAACAAACACATAGACATGTTTAGAATTGAAATTAGAAGATGATACGCAAACCGAATCATGAACCGAATGAAGTAGAATCAATAGGATGATCCTAGCCTTTTCCGCCTCCAAACCGCTATCGATTTGCTCCCAAAATGGGGGAAAAACCCCCTCTGGTCGGCTGTTGTTCGTAGGTTTAGGTATATAGAAGCTAGGGTAAAAATGAGACAAATAGGAACTTAACCTAATCTGCAGAATCAATTCATATGGCGTATGGATTGAAAAGAAGCCCGACCCAGCTCCGCGTTACACTAGGCCTTCACCACTTTATCCATATGGCATATGGAAAATCCATACGGCGTATGGATGAGTTTTCACCCAAATGATCTGAATTTTTGATATGATGTAGCCCTGTCTGTTAGCTAAATTCTCCAACTTGAATCAACCCAATCAGAGTTCGTATGAGAAAGTTAAGGCTAAAATATTAACGCATAGCCGAAAACTCAGCTTTTACATTCTTCCTCCATTTTCAGCTCATCTTTCATTCTTTTTCCGATTCGAGCTTCATTTACACTTCAATCCAATTCTCTCTTGTCTATCTTTTGATTCTGAAAGCATATTTTCTTCATAATAAGCTCGTTTTCTGTTTCTTTTCAATCCAAGGTCCGATTAAACTCCTAATTGCAAATATGAACGAGATGAGTATCTTATTCACATAAAATGCATTAGAAATCTATCAAACAAAGGAGTAATTAGTACTATAATCTAGTACATTTTGGCGTTTATCAAATATCCCCCACTTGAACCCTACTTGTCCTCAAGTAGACTATCAACTAAAATGAATAGGTAAACGGAGAAATGGGACTTACATACCAACTAGCATTTAACCAACCAAATTTTTATCTTAAAAAGAATCCTACCTTAAGATTTAGCAATCAAGAAACTCCTCTAGGAAAAACAAATTGTCTCATTCATTATTATTATGCATAACAGATAGCTCACAAGGATTACCGATATTGTTGTCCACCTAAACAATCTGTACTTAGGTAATTGAGCTTGACTTATCATTGTTCTAGCAGCTTTACCCTTGATTCACAATAGCAAAATACCCTCATACATATAACGTGATAATATTGCACATATTATGGATATCCAATTACACAATCAGTTTTCAAGTCAAGACATTGGTGACAGGTCTGTGCCTCAACACAACAGAGCAACATAACTTGACTTTGGTTTAGCATAATAACTTTTTAGTCAAACCATTGGTGGCAGGTCTGTACCTCAGTACAACAAACTGACAAAGCAATATAATTTGACTACATTTTTAAATCATAAGTTATTTTAAACTCTATTTGCTCTTTTTCATTAAATATAATGACGGAGACCAGGTCTGTAGTTACGTACAACAGAGGAAAAAACACCCAGTATATCCCCAAATGATATTAATTAAATACCAAAATTATGGTATATCGCACGCTATCATATATAAGAATTAAGACTAAAGTCATACATTGCTAAAGTTCCTCTCGGAATATTGCCAACTTATTGCATAAATTTTATTTAATAGCTCAACAACTTATACATAGATTGCCTATCGATACATCACATGATGAACTATCTAATATCTTCAAATTTAAGTTCAAATTATCATTTGAATTTCCCAGATTTGTTTCAAGATTTTCTAAATTTAAAGAGAATACATTTTTAAAAGAAAAATTTGGGGTGAAAATTTACTAACATAGAATGCCTTACACCTTTAGTCTACCAATATTTATCGATATATAACTCAGGATAATCAAACTTCTTTTCCCCCATCCCCCACTTAAAATAAAGCAATGTCCTCATTGCAAAACAAGGAATCGTAAAATAGGAAATAGAAAATAAGTAAACAGAAAACTCCCCTGATCTTGAAGACAAATGCTTTCTTGATCTGATTATGAAAATATACAACAGCACACTTCCGTAGGCATCACGGTTGCATTTAGCATATGCAACAAGCCTTTAAACCCCTCGGTATCCCGAGTGAACGAGTTATAGTCTCGTGAGGGTTTCCAGGGAACACACCCACAAAGTTCAAAACTGCAAACAAAAACAAGAAAACAAAAAGTAGAACAAGAAAAGAAAATATAAAATAACTAAAAGTTAAAACTACTTATTAACAAACAGAGCAGACAACAGAATCTTGTCGCCAAAACAGACCTTCCAACCGCCGGTTGGTGCGTACGATCACCGGTTGAGAGTCTGTGCAAACCAAATTCAAAATCTTCGCTCCATTAAATATTAAACTATATAACAAGCATATATATATAATTAACATATAAACAATTTTATACAAAACATTATTTATTTATTTTTTATAATTTTATAATTTTAAATTTTTTTAATAATTCTTTTTTTTATAGTTTCCAACTAAATCAAATAAGCAACCGTTCTCCGGCAGGACAATAGCTCAACCGGTTAAGTGTTCCCCGGCAGTGGCGCCAAAAACTTCATGCGTGTGAAAGCGTCTAGTTTTATTATTTATAAAGTACAGGATATACCAATCACTACTATCACACAACCAGACAAGAATACCTGATCGGAATAGTATAGTTATGGTAAGTCCAGGTCGAACACAGGAACGATGTTATTCAATTAAATTGGAATTATTTACTAAACTAATAAAGCAGTAACATAGGGGGTACGTTTTAGTTCTGTACGAACGTTCAATATGAACTAATTAACCAAGCCAAATAACATAAAACAAGATAAAGAGGAAAAGATAAACAATCAGAGATAGACATGTAATTGATTAGATTCTTCCACTCAGATTCATATAATCCGGTTCATGTGTTTTGATTGTCAGATTGTGATTTCTTTTATATTAACTTAGATATTAATCAGAGAATCCAAGTTAAATGTAAATTAGTCTCCGGTTCTGGTTAACTAATTTCTACAATCTAGAGTCCCACATTAAACATCGATCCGACATTGCAAGAATGTTGCACTATTGCGTACTTTTCCCTAGATTGTGCATTATGTATTCACGACTTGTTACGATTAATCTTTGCGGTATGACTCAACAATACCTACTAATAATCTCTTATTAGCTCATTCATTTTAGATTAATTAATTACCATGCTCTTAACCTATCAAACTCAATATATTTAGCAATGATCATAAACCTAAATTCATAATCATCAATAATCAATAGTATCAAAGGAACTCAATCTCAATAATCTTATTGACCATGTTAAGTAGCAATTAATTATCACCAATAAACAAGGTTCTACAGAAAATGTAACAATCTTCAATCAGTCAATTGATTCAAAATACAATTATAACTTTCAAACATTCATAATCAAAGATTATTAAACTAAACAATTAACAATAAGTCTAATCCATGATTCAATTATACAAAATCATATTCATGATCTCAAACAAACACATAGACATGTTTAGAATTAAAATCGGAAGATAATACGCAAACCGAATCGTGAACCAAATGAAGTAGAATCAATAGGATGATGCTAGCCTTTTCCGCCTCCAAACCGCCATCGATTTGCTCCCAAAATGGGGGAAAAACCCTCCTCCGGTTGGTTGTTGTTCGTAGGTTTAGGTATATAGAAGTTAGGGTAAAAATGAGGCAAATAGGAATTTAACCTAATCTGCTGAATCAATCCATACGGCGTATGAAATTTCCATACGGCGTATGGATTGAAAAGAAGTACGGCCCAGCTCCGCGTTACACTGGGCCTCCACCACCTCATCCATACGGCGTATGAAAAATCCATACGGCGTATGGATGATTTTTCACCCAAATGATCTAAATTTTTGATATGTTGTAGCTCTACCTTTTAGCTAAATTTTTCAACTTGAATCAACCCAATCGGAGTTCGTATGAGAAAGTAATGGCCAAAATACTAACGCATAGTCGAAAACTCAGCTTTTACATTCTTCCTCCATTTTTAGCTCATCTTTCATTCTTTTTCCGATTCGAGCTTCATTTACACTTCAATCCAATTCTCTCTTATCTATCTTTTGATTCTCAAAGCATATTTTCTTCATAATAAGCTCGTTTTCTATTTCTTTTCAATCCAAGCTCCGATTAAACTCCTAATTGCAAATATTAAGGAGATGAGTATCTTATTCACATAAAATGCATTAGAAATCTATCAAACAAAGGGGTAATTAGTACTATAATCTAGTACATTTTGGCATTTATCACCTTTTATTTCGTACAGTCTGGAACTGAAAACTCTATTTACTTTATCTATTCTATCATATTGTTGAATTAATAATACTTCATAATAAATATATTTTCGCGTACACTAAAAGAATACCTTGAAATTTGGGGTGTTACATGATTAGTGTTAGAGCACTCGGAGTGGACAGTTTCGTATCAAAATCTTGGGTTGAGAGTGTCGTCGGACAGCCATCTGTCGCACCGGGATGGCGTTCCCGATGGAGTTCTGGAGGAAATTCTCAGACAGCGTCCGGTTTAGAACGGTGAGGGGGCGAGTTTGTTTATTTTATTATAAGTTTCCCCCCTTTTGGCCTCAACGGTAATAACATAAAAACATAAAAATAAAAATAAAAGTTAAAAAGTACCATATTTTAGCCGACCATTTTAGTATGTATTCTCAGGTACCCGGCAGTAGGTTGGACTGCCCATTAGGATACTTTTAGCTCAAGTCAATCTCATATATAATCAACCACTACCTATGCAACCATCGTAAATGTTGCCTGATGAATTTTCCCAAAGTCATTTTTCTTTGGTAGACGAAATGTTCCTAAACGCCGTGAGATGGTGAATTTGGTGTTGGAATAGTGTCCAATATCATAACTAATTGGTAAGTACATCATTAAAAGTGGATTCCTTTTTGGGTCGCCCTCAATGAACAGTAAGAGAAATAAATAGAGAAATAATATTAATTAGAATTAATATTATTATTAGTTTATTAATTGGATATTAATTAGAAACTAAAACTAAAAGAAATTATGAAAGCATGATCCAACCGCCGGATGGAAGTTTCATCCGGCGGATATTTTGAGAAAAGGGTTCAGGTGGTGGAACGGCTGGAATGGTATTATGGAATCCATCCGCCGGTTGGAAGATCCATCCGTCGGATGGATGTCTGACCCACATCGGCTAGATGACAAAACCCTAGGCCTCCCTCTCCCCTATAAATAGGGATCTACCCCTTAGCTTTCTAGTTGCACCTTCTTTTGAATTGAATAGTTTTCAATTCTAGTTTTCTCTTTCTTATTCCTGCTCCTTGTAAGAGTTTTGCGATTTAGAATCGTGACCTTAGGAGACTTGGGAATTTTCTTAGTTCTTTTGGGTGTGAGCCATTAGAGGTGTTCTAGTTTGGGCACTCGCCTCCAAGCAAGAAGGTTCTGCTTGTTCATCTACGCGTGATAATTTGTTTTCTCAAAGGTTAGTATTTTCCTTATTTATCTTAAGTTATTTTATTGCTTTTATTTATTCAAGTTAAGATCCCTTAGGGTTTAGTTTCCTAATTGCCTTAGATTAATTTTTGTTATTATTCCGCTGCGCATATTAATCTAGTTAGGGAATAGAAAACCCAACATTCGGATGACTTGAACTTTGATGAAGAACTAGAGGAAGATACGCAAAACCCGAATGTAGGTTTATTTGGTGACGATCCACATCCATGTCCGGTGGGAAAGTCAAGAAAATCGAAGTCCCAAAAAATGACGTCTTCTAGTTCACCCGCTTCGTCTTGTGCTTCGTTTGATGAATCACTCGCAACAAGTTTCGAAGGCATCTGAAGTGACAAACAAGGTTAATACAAGACGAACGATCTTGAGGCCAAACTCATAATATTGTCCATGCCGACTGAGCATTTGCCGGAGCAAGCGAGATTCATCATAAAAATGGAGAAGATGAAGATTTGCGAGAGTATGAGTTGGTCATACGGAACGGGATCGGGAGGTGGTGTTTCGGGATCGGGTGCCGGAGATGCTTGATTTACCTTGTATTGTATTGATAACATCAAATAATATTATATTTATATACTTATAATCCCTACATTTTATATACTTTTATTGCATTTCTATTAATTTAGATACTTAATTCTTTCATATTTGCAATTTAGGTATTTTAAGATAAAGAATGAAAAAGAAGAGAAAATGAAGAAAAACCAAGAAAAAATAAAGACTTTGAAAGAATTAAGTTTAAATGAAGACTAAATTCGTATTATTGAAGAATTGGGCCGAGAAAAGAGTTAAGATCCGTAATTGAGAAGAAGATAGCCCAAAAGAGGAGCCTGGCCCGTGCTTGGAATATTCTGGAAACCACGATCAATCGGCGGTTGGCATGACTAGCTGGCGGTTGAATATAAATATTATAAGGTAGTGAAGATCTCAGAGTTGGACTTGGACTCCAAGTAATCCAACCGGCGGTTGGAAACTCCAACTGGCTGTTGTATTGGCGGTTCAGAGGCCAGATGATACCATATACGAATTTGGAGAGCAAAGGTCGATTGTAAGGGTTAAAGAACGACTTTAGGTCGAATTTGGAGGTTAGGAGGCTAGGGATTAATGACTTGCAACCCTAACCAAGAATAATTCGGTTTCTTTGGTTCGATTCTAGATCTTTTACTATTTAGATGAACATTTATTTGTGTTTAGATCTTGTTTTCTTACTTTATGGATATCGATTATTTCTTTAACATATTTGTTTAGATAAATGATGTTTATATGATTATATGATTATATGTTTATGCTGATTGATTCTATGAATATTATTAAGGTTATATCTATATTGATTATATGATTATGAGATTCATGCTATAGTGAGTACGTGTATGAGTTGATTAATAATTTAGGTTTATGTTTTAATTATAACTTAAATACCCTGATTGAGTGATGGGTTATAGTTATTACTGGATTAAACTATAATTGATTAGATAATAACATTCGAGACCACGAAGTTAGTTAACCTTAATATACGTTGAAGAGCTAAATAAAGGATACTTAAACCCGACCAAGGAGGCTATCCATGATACTTAAACCCGACCAAGGAGGATATTCACTTTTATATTTCAACATAAAATCAATTAGCTGACAAAAGTAAACATATAAGAGAATTTGAATATATCATAGCTAATCTAGATAAAATATATCTCCGATCTACCTAATTTACCTTAGTTGTTTTTTCACTACTTAAATTGCTTTAGTTATCTTAAATCTGTATCAAAGTAAATATAAGTTCGAACGGAACTAAAACGTCCCCCTTTTATTTGTAATATTAATTGTAAGTACATTGTGAATAATTGTAATATTAGTTTAGGGATTAATTAAGAATTTCATTTTCCCTGTGTTCGATACCTGGACTTACTTATAAAGTTATATTATACGAACGAGTTATTCTTGCCTGTATTGTGTGATAGTATTATTTAGTATTTCCTTTATTTAAAATTTGTTAGTTTAATTGACTATACTTATAGAGCTATATTATATGGGTTTTCTTTAATTAATTTTTTTAGATGTTTGATTTACCTTGTATTGTATTTTTACTTTTTGAGACTTTTGAATTATGTCTTTTAACGTATGCATTTTAATTTTTAGGACTTATACTTTTTTTATTTGTTTTAATGAATAATGTTGTTTTATTTAATTTATTTGATTTTAAAAATTAATTAATCTTATTAATCTTCTTTAAAAAAATAAAAAATAAAAAACTCAAAAACACTATCCATCACTCACAAAATCCTCATCAATAACATTATCTCCAGATCACTATGAAAACAGTGTTACGACACCCTGTGGCTTGTGCTCTTACCTGTGTACGAAGTCATGAAGGTTTTAGATGCGGTTGAATAACACCTATAGCTTAAGTCGCACGAATTAAGAATATAGAGATTTGGTTCCATCTTGATTTGACCTGAAATCATGTACATCCCGCATCGACCTTAATCTAATATCTACATCCAAAAAATCCAAAGACGGCGATATTTATTTTAGATCAATACAGATTATTGAAATCAAATCTAACACCACCTAGTCGTTTGAACTATTTATCATCAACCAATTTGAGATGATTGTTAATTTGTTATGTCAAATATGCATACGTGTACAACTCTTAAATAATAGTCCTTAGTTAGAACTGTTCTTATTAATCAAATTAAAAACTCTTAATAATAATAATAATAATAATAATAATAATAATAATAATAATAATAATAATAATGATGCAAGCTAGTAGTATAAATTAAAATAAAAATGAGATGCGAAATATTGTTCAAAATCTTAAAACGACACGCTGACTATTTATTTTATAAATTTATTTGACTTCACGAAGATCTTTGCATCATGTTATAAAAAAAGTGTATGGATCATAAAACATGCAAGAATGTCTCTTTGTTTGTTGTATGCATGTAGCTAAGTATTTATTGGAACGGACACAATATTTGTTTTTACCATACATAATTAGTTAATATATTCTATCCAAGAGCAAATGTAAAATTTATTATTTACATTTTTAAAATTTCTAAATATGTTATTTTCAAAGTTGGCACCAGGATATATTCAAAATGGATGAAATTTTCTCATTTCACCGTATAGTAGAGCCTTTCTTTCATTCAGATATACAAGGATAATTAGAGTATTCCGTAATCATTTCTGACTCCTTCACTAATCGATTGACCACCCTCAAGATGTTAAATTAGGGAGAAGATCCCATTTGTGTTTGTAAACATTCATAATTTGAATACGTGTATTATGTTCTTTATTTGCATATTTTCTTCTTTAAAAGTAAAAATGATAAAAGAAAAAGGAAAAAAAAAAACCCTTAATCACTTATGATATATGGGAATTTTATATAAACCATTAATATTCATAGATTATGTTTTTATGTATACAAATCCTGTACAAATTAATTCCCAGAAACTGATAAATTCATTGGGTCTGGTGTTATATTTTGATAAAGGCCCATGTCCATTCCATTGTAAGCTATAGGAGCATACATCCATGTATCATCAGAGCTTAACAACTGCAAGAAATTTAACAAAACAAAAAATTCGTACTTAATGATAATGAAAATTAAATAAAGTACAACTGACATCTTATATTTGTTACTCTTAATTACCTGAATTTGAAGCTTCAAGAACTTGACATATTCTACTGCTTCTTCAAGCATGGTGCTAATGTCAACCTTTGTACCATTTGGTACAAGATGTTGTAGAATTCTCAATCTTTCATTTATTCTCTCTCTTCTTTTCTGTAAAATCAAACAATATCACGATTAGTATTATTGAAGAGGAACCAATACATATTTAATTTTTAACAAACAAAATTTAATGATATCCAAGATCGAGTGTAAATGCTAAATTGATGTACTTCTTTGCGGTGCAATGTGATGTCTAGTTTATGTAATATTAAGAACAATGGTACTTATAACTTACCCTTGCATAGAGGCTTTGAGGATCAGTTGCAGTGCCTCTACTCGCTCTTGTCTTTGCGTTAGGGTTAACCGTTGTATTCATGTCTTGAGAATCATTTTGGTCATCATTTGAGCTGCAAGAACTTGAAGTTTGTCCATTTCTTTCTCCGTTATTATTGTTATTGCTTCCGTCTTCTGTTTCATTCATCTTTTGGTTCTTCTTAGATTTCACAGTCTTCTTATTTTTCTGTAATAAATCGTACACAAAAACAAGATCATGTAAGATTTTCAAGCCAGATTGGGGTTAATATTTTACATCATATATAATTTTAAAATAAAGTATTTTGAAGATAAACGATATATTGATTCCACATTCTCCGAATGACACATAATATAATTTACTTACGACATTCTCTCTTGAAACTCGGCTTCTTTTCTTTGGGTTCTTATCGCTTTTCTCAATGTTGACTTCATCTTCTACTACATCAAGCGTCGTTTCAAGCTTCCTCTTGAGAGAGTTTTCCCTACCGGAGACAAGTGAATTGCCCGAACTAACCTTCTCCAAAACGACATCTTGTGGTAAGTAGATATTTGCATTCGAAAAAACTTGGGTTGGTAGTGATGAGTTGTTTATCTCATGCATCAAACAATGTTGGATGGAAGTATCGCATATATCATTTGATGGGGAAGGATCAATATTAGAAGAGCAGAACGGAAAACTCCCCTCGTATGAGTACGGAAGAGAAATGGTGTCATTGGTAGCATCACTACTACTAATGCTGTTTTCTTGAGAAAGAAAATGATAGAAATTAGGGTTAATATTATCAACAACATTGAGTAAATGCTCGTCATCTACAACGAATGAGTCAACATTGCTAGAATCATCACTGGCACACAAAAATATGTTAGAAAGTTCAAAGTTTAAGCCAATATCACATTGGCTTGATATTAACCCTTGTTTGCGAAATTGATCGGAAACTTCGTCTTCCATGAACATTCGGTTCATACCGTGCCATTCTTCGTTCAAATAGTTTCCACAAGACTCCATCTTCTTTGTCTTATACTTTTGATGATTGATCAAAAGAAGGTTTTTGGATGGAATGATTGAAGATTGAGGAAGAATGAACCTATTTATACCCTTTATACAAGGTTTTTAAGATTGTTAGTGTCATTTGACTTGATTAATTTATTATTTGCTAATCATCATTTAGAATTATGTATGCATTTTAAAGTCGAGAGTCCACTATAGGCCCAAACACCCAGGTTAATAACGGAGGCAACCTAGCTACAACCCATATGTGGGAACCACACTTATGTGCATCTTGATTAAGAAATAAAACTGTTTTCCTTTCCATGTTTAATACTTATTATAATAGTATTATATATATATATATATATATATATATATATATATATATATATATATATTAGTTTTAAGACCTGTGAAAACACGTGTTTGATAAACACTCAAGTAGTAAGATAATTTGAGAATGTTTATAGAGTATAAGAAATGTTAATATAGGTATGGTCACAAGTTCTTTATCAACCTTCGCTAGTTTATTGACTCGTGATTACACAGGTTTTTAGGAAAATTAAAATTAAATGATCAATTGATATGTATTTTCTCTCTCTATATATATATAATAATAATTAATAATAATAATATCAATTGATAAATATAATAAAATTAAGATACATCAAATTTAAAAATGTTACCACACATAAAGATAATGAAGCTGAAAATATCTAATTCCTAACCAAAGCTTAACATATCTAAATATCTAAATATGATCTTAATATGTACTTCATGAAAATGCAAGGATGATTGAAACACCAAAACAATAGTGTCTAGCAATTATACGTGTCCTAACTCCTGAACTTAATTACCTTCACAACACAAAATAGTACATATCTCAAAAAGCTACTCCTTATATAAGTCAAAGAAAACCTTAGGGTTTGCCATCGATGATTTTAATAATTACCGGAAGATTTTTAAAAATAGAGTGATTAAAAATAGAGGATTTTTTTTTGGTAGATGAGAGGAAGATTTTTATTTTTTAGTAGATGAGGAGGATGAAATGATTCAGTGAGGCTTCTTCCGGAGTATGAAGTATTATTGTGATTTTGAATTGATTGGATGAATTGGTAGAGAAAGAGAGATGAATGTGGTATTGTACATAACCCAAGAGAGAGGCGTGCAATTGGTCTGCAAAAGGAACCAATAAAATTAATATGTCAAAGTAAATTAAAGTTCCAAGAAAATGAGGAGCGTTTTTTTTTTCAAAAATCCTTGGGGCAATTTATTTAATTGATTACAAAATATTTTTAGCTTCAAAATCAATGACATCATCCATTTAACCACAACGTGACATCTCAGCATGAAAATCTACCTCATGACTCGCCAAGTCAGCTTTATGATGTCAGCGAAACTCCCCTTTAATAGATAAGATAGAAGATATATATATATATATATATATATATATATATATATATATATATATATATATTAATATAAAATATATAGCAAAAAGATGAGTAAATTATATTAAGTTGTATTCTGTTTTACTTACTTTAATTAGATTAATTAATATCGATCATCGCGGTCTACAATATTAAAAACTTGCTTTTATTAAAAGACAATTTGACATTCAAATATATTTGTTAAATAGATAATTTATCTAGTAAATTTAAGATTATGATGTTCTTAAGAAAAAAATCATAGTTCTTAAGAAATGAATACTATTATTATGTTTCTTAATCTTAAGAGTGTCTAATGAAAGTAGCTAGTTTCAATCAACTAATATCAAATAGTTGCTAAAAATTTATAAACATAATATATATATATATATATATATATATATATATATATATATATATATATATATATAATATTTGTTAATAATAGATGAATTCTTGACAATAGAAGTAAATTATATACTTCTCTATATATTTAACTAACAGAATTTTTAATGTTCACATTTGACATTTCTACACATTGTATACAAGGATAGTAGATTTAATCATTTCGTCATTCAATTCAATTAATATTTTTAGGTGGTTTAGTGGTAAGGCGTTCTGCGTGATAAATCATTAGATTGGGAGTGACTAAGGAACAAGTCGAAAATGCCCACGGAGTATCCCGCTTTGCTTGACTGCTTACACTTGATCGAGTAGAAAAAGAACTCATCATTTCCAAACAGAGAATCATCCTTTCAGTCAAGGTTGTTAAGATTGCAATCTTGATCGTAAGATCGCACGATACTACAATCCTACCAAGTAAAAACGTGCAGAGAATCATTTTCAGCCAAGGTTGTTAAGATTGCGGTCTTGGGTAATCGCTTGGCGACCATCACAGATCGCGTCGCGATCCCTTCCTGTACAACTCAACTCAAAACATGAACTTCGGACACGCGTAACTTTTGACTCAGTAAGGTTTAGACCACCAAATTTTACAGTAAACTTACTTACGACATAACAAAAGTTTCTCAATTTGTACTTTTTCAAAATTCGCGTTAATGGCATCTTTAAACCCCAAACCTAAAATATGGTCATTTTTGACCACATTTGAAGCCAAAGCACAAACCAAATACCTTATGGTTTGCAACTCCTTACCAACATGTGCAATTACTCCTATTGACTCCTAAATTGACATTAAAGAAACCATACTTTTATCTCAATTCTTTTTTACACGTCGACCCATTTGAACACCCAAGTGGTTCAACAACCATTACATTGTTTTAATGATAAACTCGTTATCTTTTTCTAAATCCAATGACAACATGGATTTCCAAATACCATGATCACCATAAAAGTTTACTTTTAATAATTTAACCACATTTTTTACCAAAATCATACTCTATACCCATAGCTTCATAATCAGACTAAAATATAACAAGTTTACATGTTTATCATCCTCATTGACTTTCAAAACGCAGATACAACCATAAGACAAACTTAATACTTTAATCTTTGACATTCTAAGTCACTTCAATGGTACTATATCATCAAATACCAAAAAGTTTATGTTTGACCAACAAATTTAACAACCAAATGTATTATTTTGGACCATTTACAAAAGTGTCACCACAAAGATAATTTAAAAGAATAGAGAAGCTTGTATAACCATAAAAAGAAAGCTCAAATCCACGATTCATTATTGTAACACAATCCATTCACCATGGTCATTTGATTCAATCGAACCATTGCACCTACAACATTAAACGACTAAAAGAGTAAGCAAAACGCTTAGTGAGCATACGAGCAATTAAATGAATAACCCACCACGTTAAACAAAATATAGCAAAATATTAACAACATAATTGTAGAGATTATTTTTTCACTATGTGGATCCGCGACCAACCAATCACAAATTAGCACATATTCAACATCACATGAAATATCAAACACGCATTCAACAACATCACTTTCGATGCACATATTCAACAACATCAACGCTATGTTAACATAAGTTAGCTAATCTGATCACATCATGTGAAACAACGAGAACATATTCATCAACATCAACACTATGCTAACAAAGTTAGCAAATCTGATCACAACAACGAAATTCTACAAAGCTCATTCTACATAATTTCCATATAATTCCACATATATCAACAATTTATTTCAACAATAACCACAACTTGCAAAAATCATGAATAAACAATAAATATGAAATACAACAATTAACTTCCTTGGTTGTATGAACCTCTTGTATGTATGCAATTTAGAATCACACAAACATTACTCATTTAACCCTCATATCACCTACCTTTGTTTGCTTTTAACATATGCGCTTTAACAAATCGATTATGAATGTCACATCTTTGATCACCTATCGTATAACACATCAACATAACAACGCATTTAGTAACCAACAATCATTGTAATCAACTAATCATCATCATCATCAACCCATAACTACCTTGGGGTGACTAAGTTTAACTTTTAGTTAAACTAAACATAATTTCCAATTTCATGATCATATACAATTGTTAACGCTTAATTACTTGATCTTCTACTTCAATTTTTAATCAACCATTATCTTCACCTTTCAACAATACTCCTAATTCACTCTAAGTTCAACATTACCTCACTTCATCTTAATGTAAACACTTACTACCATTTTATCAATAAAAATATAATTACTTCTATAGTTTAATTACTTGTATTACTATTTTAAACATTATAAGAACACCATAATAACTTCATAATTAACAACCAAG
Source organism: Pseudognaphalium luteoalbum (assembly GCA_963422505.1). Lineage (NCBI taxonomy): Eukaryota > Viridiplantae > Streptophyta > Magnoliopsida > Asterales > Asteraceae > Pseudognaphalium > Pseudognaphalium luteoalbum. The sequence goes on from OY730194.1 coordinate 13,323,745, forward strand.
GTAGGCAATCATTAATTTACTAGAATATAACACAACCCACCATTTTCACTATGAACACGAATCAAATTCTTGGATTTTAGTTTGAGTTGATGTTAGTAGCAATCAATTATAGGTTTAACTAACAACAATTAAGCATAATCCAATCCCAATTTCATTTTACACATCTCCCTGGCTCAAAACCCTCCATATAATCCATTTCTAGATTGAAGGAATTTAAGAACTAGATCATAACTAGGTTTTAGGATGATAATTGGAGAATGAATTTGATGTTTCTAACTTCAATTTAAAGATTTCAAGTTGTTTTCTTCTTCCACCCTTGCTTCCTGCGATTTCTCCATTTCTCTCAAAGCTTCTGGGTTATGTATGTATGTGTATGGATATGTATGTTCTATTTTATTTGTTTTAGCTAAATGATTGGTACACTTCTAGTCCTCGAAGTTTATTTTTTAGAACTAAAAAACCGACCACGGTTAATATTATTTTTACACAAATAATAATAATAATTCATAATAAATACTTTTACATTTATTATAATAATACATCATATTTTGAAGTGTTACACATACAATTACCTAATAAATTGTATGTCTTCACCTCATAGCATTTGTTTCCCATCAAATGAGGAACTAATTTTATCTATACAAGCGAGCTAATTTATATTTTATTCTTTCTTTCTTCTTATTTTTTTTAGAATTAAACGTTTTCAATTACAATTTTATTTATTGGAAGAAGATAGAGATTTTGTTAGAATAACATGGAGTACCGTTATTTATATTACTATATATTCAGTTAAAACGATGGATCTTTAATGATTTTATTTGGATATTTTTGGAGCATAAAAAGGACAAAGGACTACAATGAGTTGGAGAATCTTTGTTATATGTAATACAACCCTTAAATAATCACTCTTTATTAGTCACACGAAATGAAGTGGTGAACTATATTTTGAAACGGGAAATTGTCCTTTTACGCGCTAAAAATTCTACTCTACTATGTAATCTAAATAACAAGGATTTACTACGTCAAATGTATCAAATTATATTATGACATTTATTATATTCAGCAAATTATTCGAGCTTTATTGTATGTAACAAAATTTAGTTTTTCACATATAGTACTTTTTTGCGTGTCGACCATATAAGTTGTCACATTGTAACCTTTACAATCATTAATTTGAACAAAATACATACAATATATATAAATCACAAGTTAGTTGTGTACCATGGAAACCCGATACAAAGTGTTGGGTCTGAAAATCTTCTAAGTGTTTACTACTGTTAGTAAAGATTTAATGTTGCTGGTTATCTGAGTTATTATGTTAGTTGAAGTTAGTGTTGGTGCTTACAGAGTTACAACTGCCGGTGAAGTTTATGCTGCTTATCTATTATTAGTGTTGCAAGAGTAAATGTTAGCACTATTTTAAGATCACTACTGCCAGAGCAAGGATTAGTGTTGTTATCATTACTAGTATTGCTAATGTATTTACAATATTAGTGTTGTTTGTGTAATAGTTATACTGTTAGTTGTATTATGAGTATCACTACTGTAAGTATGAACTAATACTTAGTCGGTTAAGGTATTTGAGTAATATATGCAATGTATTTGTTTCCGTGATTGTAGGTTGTAAAGGATTCTATGTGTTATAAATAGAGATCATTCGAACCTAGAAAATGTTAGACATTACAATTAGCTTCAAGGTGTAAATCATAATATACTAAAGTGTGTGTATAAGTCTTCTTAATACTTAATAAGATTGGAGCTTTTGGTGATATTATTATGTGTTTATTCAATTATTGTTTTCTATTATACAAGTTTTGATTAATCCAAACCATTAAGTGTGATTCAACAACTTCTTAATAGTTAATTCAAGCTTAAGAACTAATTTGATCCTGACACAATGATTGTCAGATAATAATCTAATACATTTTGCGAGCACTAAGTCCAAATAACAATCGTAGAAGATCCTCCATTAGTTAAATAAAAACAACATTATAATAATAATAATAATAGCCTAATAGGGAGTAATAATTTTTATGTGACAGTAAAAGGTATGAGATGAGAAGGGATGGTGACTTAAAGAGAAAAGGAGGGGTATGTGATCTCATCCCTTGATTTTTCTATACCTACGACTATGATTCACTGCATCATAAGTACATTTCATCATAACAATACTGCATTTTATCTTATAAATTTGACTACATTATAGTTCTCTTGAAAAGCCTGGTAGGCAATCTCATCTATAATCAAGATTTACTGCATAATAGTAATAATGGATCTTACCGTTATGAATTTGATTGCATCATAATTTTCAGGCCCTCTAAAAAGACTGATAGTAAAATAGAGTGAAAAGGGTATATCAACTATAATGCATATAATATAACTTGCGGGTTGCATAATGACAATTATCTTTTTACCAATTATCAATGCTTATTTGTGATATTATACACTATTATAAATCATTTACCAAAATGGCTTAATTACCTTACAAATGGGAATATTAGAAATTACAATTTGTCCTTCAAATAAGTAAACTTTATATCCATAAACTATTCATTTATTATCTATTACTCGATCAAAGTTAAATGGTGAATAGCAACTCTTTAAATTACTAACCATATTTATAGGTATTACTAGGCTGCGAACCGGACGTTCAGTGAACAATTCGTAAACCATTTGACGGGAAATTCGTTTATTTTCATTCGTTTTGTTATATAAACGAACATGAACAATATTTTACTTTCGTCTAATTATATGAACGAACAAGAACATTGGTCTCATTCGTTCGTTAATATGTTCGTGAACATTTGGTAACATGGTCGCTTGTTAACAAAAATTAACAGATATTTGTATATTTTATTTAATCTAGTCCAAATTTTAAATATAATAGTATTAAACGTTTTGATATTTACATTCTAGTATTAAACACTTAAATGTCTTATTAAAATTGTTAATATATTAGTATTAAGCATCATATTGTGATCATTTTGTAATGCTGAAGATGCATCGTTATGTTTCAAGTTATATATATGTTCGTTTGTGTTTGTGTTCCTTATGGTTTGTTTAACGCATTAATGAAAAAATGTATCAAATTATGTATTCGTTCGTTTGCGTTCGTAAACGTACCTGAACAAATAAACTTTCTTAGTGAACGAACATAATCAACCTAATCCATTCGCTTATCCCTTCATTTGTTCGATAAAATTTTAATGGACAAACACAAACCGGCTTCATTTGTGTTCATTCGGTTCATTTATAGACCTAGATATTACAACCCATTTTACCGTTAAATAAGTCAAACCTAATTACTATTTTTACAAAAGAAATTTTTACAAACAAAATCTTGATATGTACACCCATGAGTACATTTACATCAAGAGGACACTATCAAGACAACATCTACAAATTTTTTCAAAACCCTTAATCCAAATTTAATGATTAAATTAAAACATGTAACATTAATCATACCTCAACATCGTACGGGTACCATACTAGTAAGTATTATGTAAAAAAGTTAAGTAAATCATACATAGTATTGTTTTTAGAAGTAGATATGATAATAATTATGACAAATATAGAATGAGAAGATAAACGATAATCTTGAAAAAATGTACCAAACATTCGATTTTTATCTTATGTTTGGTGGGTTGATAAACATTATGTATATATTTTTAAATAATTAATGTGTAGTTAGGGCTGGCCTCATCGTGCGGTTAAGTCTTACATTCTCTAATAATTTAATCGAGCCGACATATGTTACCACGAAGGGTGGCCTTTGTCCCATCGGGTGACTCAAAAACTTATCTTTGGTATCTCGCAAAGATCTTCTCTTAAATTATGAGGGTGTTTGGGATTATTATATTACTACTACAATACCCGCACTATGCAGCGGGATACCCGTAGTATGCAACGTAGTTTGATATTTTTATTGTTTGGTGGTGGATTATCTAAGATTGTGAGTTGTTAACAATAATTTGCTTATACGTAGAGTTCAAAAGTCGAGATGCTATTGGCGAAAACTGAAAATTATGTGAAACTGATATGGTTAACTTGTAAAATTGATGAAGAGTTGATTCTTCATTTTAAGATTTTGCTAAAATAAAATAGAAAAATGGTTTATATATTAGTATAAATATATTTATAAACGTTTTTTGACTTAATAAACAAGTAGATATCAATATATTTATTTTAAGTGCTTATTATATAAGTAATTAAATAATACCCGCCACAGGTCTTTAAAGTAGTGTTTGTTTTTGCTAATCTTTTTTTTTTTGAAAGGCAGTTGTGAAATCACTGACGGACCTTTGGTCCACCCGTTCATCTTCCACAAGCGATTACTCCCCGATATGAGAACCGCTCCATAGTTCGAAATCTCGATGACGCTCCAAAGGGGGTTGCTCTCTCATGTCTTAGATGGGTATCGCGCCACGGAGTCTCCCCCTCCCCCAGGCGAAATGCCATGGGCGAGATTCGAACTCATCACCTCCAGGAAGAAACCACATAGTAGAAAACTCCCTGACCATTGGTTCAAGACCCCAATGAAATTTTTATGTCCCCCACGTGGATCGAACCCACAACCACATGGATTAAAACTCCCTGACCATTGTTTTTGCTAATCTAGTACTCCATCCGTCTCAATTTAATTATCTCTAGATACCAATGGGTCATTAACTTAGCGGTATGGAGGTGTTGAAGGTTCAAGTCAGAGGTGGATAATTGTATATATTTGTGGATGAATGTAAATATTCGTGTTTGATGTGTGTGAGTTATTATAGCTCTAAAAATTTGTCTCTAAATAAAAAAAAAATACTCAATTCAAAGAAAACATACAATATATATTACTTATAATTGCATAATGATATTCTTACCCTCGACTATATCATAAGTCACTAGTTAAGTGTTAATGAATAACATTCTTTCCCTTAACATTTTTACCCTCGACTATATCGCACTTAATCATTATTGTATAATTACACACAATATATGATAAACACAATAATATCACAATATCATGTACCGATCCAAAATTTAAGCTACTACATTTACCAAAGTTAAATGTTACTATTCATAACCTATTCAAACTCACATACTACTATTGCAACTCACATAAATAAAACAAAGTAATAAATAAGGGGATGAATATGCATATATGATATATTTTATTTTGTGTATGTAAATATCGCAATTAAATTAAGATAGTAGTAATAATAAAATAAATTTATAAATACAACCATAAATATCTAATAACATTTTAAAAAGAGAAAACATTAAAAATTTATATTTTATTTTAACAAGATAAACAATGACTTAAATAGTTAATAACAATGAAATAAATAAAAACATACAGTTAATAAGATACAATCACATTGTTATAAATAATTTTAGTATAGTCAAACGTAAAATTTAATCCGTTGTCCTTTTCAAATGTAATCTACATTTTCACAAAATATGATTACGAATTTGTAGAATTTGAAAGTTAATCAAAAGGGTATAAAATGGATCATGTACTTATTATAATTATACTACTACAAATATTATCAACATAGTTGAAATATAAATTGTAATCCCTTACAAAATAAGTGATTTTTGTTAAATAAATCAACTATGGGGTTAAAGTACCGAAAATATAGTTTATTATAAAAATATGTGATTATATGGTATGCTAAACGTGATATTGGCTAAAATTGATTTGAGATTAATTTTGAAGAGAAATCGGTTAAAAATGCGATAAGATTTGTGGTGGATACCTAATTCTAATTATGTCCAAATTTTCAACAAAGATAACAATCCAATTCCAAATAGTTAAGAAAATCAATGTTAGTTTTGATAAATACTCCCTACTATAGCGCCTCGAAAAGTTCTTTTACGTTCAAAGTTTCGTAAAGTTAGTAACTCAAAATAAATTACATTCATGTTTCTAACAATGAACCTTTTTTCCTTCCCGTTGCAACGCGCATGTGAAAAAAACTCGTTAAACACATACGTTAACACACACATACATATTAACTGAGTCAAAATATTCAATAACAAGTTGAGCTCGAGCTCTCGACTTGTTTCTGTTAAATAATTAAATTCATGCTCGAACTCTGTGTAAGCTAGATCCGAACTCAATTGTTTCTCGATAGTTTTGCTGGCTTATGCTTTAGTTCAAGTAAATCATATACTAGTAAAGTATTAAGAAAGTCAAAATTTAAGGTAAAGCGTATATTTGATACGAGCATCCACTAGAATCGACACCTTTAGCGACGAGTAAATGTCGTCGCTAAAGGCCAAAAATTGTCTCAGTCGACCATTAGTGACGATATCTTCGTATCTGTTGCTTATCAGCGACGACCTTGAAAGCCTTTTGCTACGACGTACGGAACCCACATCCAAACTGGTCAATGACCCATTTTGCGTCGTATGTTCTTTTCTTTTTCCTGTTTTTAATAATTCAAATCGTCCTTAAAGACCCTAAAGATCCAAAAACAAGCGCAACGAACTAAGCCATAGAACCAAAAACGAACAAAATCTTGAAATGTAATTTTGTCCCAATAAATTGTTACTTGAACTTGGTCATTAATTAGTCATCACCTATTCACCTCACAATTCACTCCCGTAGATTCTGGCGACTCCCATGCCTTTCAGATTACGTGTCCAACTGAGACTTGTTTACAAACATTAAATATTATACACACAACAACTTAATTTTAAAAATAATAAATAAATAAATTTAGTATATATTACATGTTTATATTTCGATTATAGCATAGCTTTTGTAAGGCTGTTATATAAATTAATTATTCTACTTCTCATTGGGATTTTGCACCGCCCATTGCACGATCTCCCTATTATATCACAAAAATCATACTGTATAATATATCTTATATATATATATATATATATATCAATGAGTTTGTTAGAAAATATCAACACGGAATTTACATGTGGTAATATATAAATATAATCTTCTTCCTTAGAATAGTTTTTTATTATATAGCTGACGAGAAGTTTTTCATTTCTTTAAATTGGTGTGAACAATTTAAAATTTAAAATATATGTTATAGCGGCGTTATTATATGTGATTATATTACATGATTTTGATTTGTAAACTATAGTCGTTAGTACAATACTAAAATTTTATTCACATTGTTATTAACATGTATGCCTTTTTATGTTAGTACACTAAACCATTTTAACTAACATTCATTTGTTAACATTGTGGAAGTAAATCGCAACTAGCGAAAACAGTGAAGTGAATCGATGTCTATTAGAATGTGATCTTGTAAAACACATTTGGAAATAGAGTTAATAGACTGATAACCAATATTAGTTAAAAACAGTATTGATTAGTATATGAGATGCCCAAAAATTATTCAAAATTATCTTTACACTTTTAATTACTCTAGCTGTATATCTAAAATGTAATGATATGATGATAGTGTCTTGTTGTATATGTATTCAATATGATAAATATAGTTAAAAATTCGAATCTCATAATTGTATAAACAATTTTATATTGCTATAATCGTGTTACGGGAAAACTAGTAGGAGAAAGAGAAAGGAAGGATAATTTCATATAGAGGAATTAATATGAAAGATTATTTTTTTTATTAATGAAACCTTAACATAAGTTATAGGTTGTGGAATTGGTAGGTTGGGAAAGTATGCTTCGAAGTTTATTTTATTTCTCTTGAAAAGATAAATTTTATAATAGATTAAAGACAAATAGTCATGCGTACAATAGTATTTGTTTTAATTCATATATATTTAATTCAAGATTCTTATAAAACAAACTAGATTATAACCCGCGAATTCGGGGCTACCACATGATTTTAACACAAGTTTATATCATATTTTTATATTACTACGTAATTTTCAATTGATATACTTATGCGGTTAACATCACGTAATTTTCAATTGACATACTTGTGCGCATCTTTCGTTCTTATTATCAAATTATTTGTTATAGTTTTAGGTTATTATCACACCGTTCACAATTTCCAAAAAAGAAATAAAATAAAAGAAACTCTTTCAGTAAGGGTGTGTTTGGCACATACATTTTAAGGGATTCTAGGGGATTGAAATTCTAGTTTTTATAATCTCAATCCCCTAATCCCCATTTGATAACAAAATTATAGCAGAGATTATTGAAAAATGAATCCCCGAGAATTCTTTTTTTTAGAAGCTTTTTCAAGTAGCTTGAAAAAGAATCCTCAGCTTCATCTCTAGCCACAATCTTCAGCTCCATCTCCAGCCACAATCTCCAGCTTCAGCTACTTTTTACTAAACACACCCTAAGACTATACTTAGATATCACATTATTGTAAGGTATCCAAGTAAGCAACAAAACTAAAGGTAACATAACGACAAAAAGAAAGTTAACAAATTTTGATAAGAGCAATTAACATATTTTGATCATGTCTATTGTTATCGTTATTGTTAGTGTTATTGTTGTTGTTGTTGTTATTATTATTATTATTATTATTATTATTATTATTATTATTATTTATTGGAATTTATTGTGAAATACTAAAGACCCATTGGATCACATAAATGAGGCGAGGTGAGTCGGATCTAGATCAAGATACGCCTCATTGACACCCCACGGTACATACGCATTCACAAATCTTCTAACAATGAATAAAAGAATGTTTCTAGGTCAACACCACCAAACGGCTCTAAAATGACGCGTTTTGACTCTGACGTTTTGACATGTTACCAAACGACACTAAAGTGTTTCTTTATATTATTTAAAGAAATGCTACTTCGTAGTTTGTATAAAAAATGCATGTAAAAGTGAAAAAGAATACGTAAGTATAAAATATTAGTGAAATTTTAAATTTTTAAATATACATATAGGTAGTTAATTTAGATGATGGTATAGATAAAAAAGAATTAAGATAAAAAAGTTACAATTAGTGATTACAAATCTTGAAAGTTAAATAGAAGGGAAATTAAAAAAATGCCATTTTTTACGAGTATATATCGTTTTTTCCAACGCGAATTTTTTTTGATGATATACCCCCAGAAATCGCAAAAGCAAATTTGCTTTTGCGATCCAGCGTTTGCGACTTGCGACTCAGTCACGGAGCCGAGTCATTTGCGTAGACGTAGCGAGACCAAAGCCATCGCAAATCGCAAAATGCAAGTTTGCGGTTTGCGATTTACCTATGCTCGAGTCGTGCCAAGTTTCTACTCGTCGCTTAGTTTGCGATCCCGTTAACTTTGTGCCATCGCAAAAATAGTTTTGCTTTTTGCGATTTGCAAATGGCTAGAATAATTTTGCGATGGCGTGTTTATATTGCCCGTTTACGAGATCGCAAATCTAATGGGTTAGATTTGCGATTTGCGACCGCCCATCTAATGGCACATATAACCTCGTCCCCCTAGACCCGACACACTAAACCCTAGCCCCCTTTTCTTCTTCCCCCCCGAGCGCAACACCCAACCCAATCGTAAATCGTAAGGTTTGCGATTTACGATCCCCATTTACCATCGTTCTTGGCACCACCACCCCGTCCCCCTTTTGTGTCTCGGCCCGCCACCATCCTCACGACCAAAATCCACCACCTACATCCGTCGCACCACCACCACCGTACCACCCTCCGTCGCACCACCACCACCATACCACCCTACGTCGCGATTACTACCACCACCACCATACCACTGCGTGTTAGGCCACGGGATTCACGACCCCCAGGGTCTCGGCCACGGTTTGAACGAAGGTGGATGCTCACATCTTCGGGTTTCGAGATAAAAGATGGATGATTATCAGGTATTATGTTATTTTTGTATAATAGTTGCTAAAGTTACCGTTTGTTTTTGAATATAGTGTGTTTAAACCCGAAATTTCATTATGGCATTTCATCGAACACTTGGTGTGCAACATATATTTTTGATTGTTCAACAATTTGTTTGGTTTTTAAGCTATGATTGTGTGATATTACGAAGCTAGGTAGGTTAATACAATGTTTGATTGATAATACATATATTATGGATTGTTGTAACTCGTTATATGTTTTCATGTTAATCTTAAAATGCCATTTTCCTCACGAATATGTTGTGATAATGATGATCGTTATAATTCGTTATATGTATTTGTTGTGATAACTCGTTATAGTATTCTTTTTAAACATATAACGTTATATGTATTTGTCGTGATAACCTACCAAATTCGTTATATGTATTTGTTGTGATAACTCGTTATAGTATTCTTTTTAAATTTGTGACCTAAATAAGAAGTTATATGTATTTGTTGTGATAATGATGATCGATATGATTAGTTATAATGGTTAAGTCTTTATATAAAATTTAAAGTGTTTGGCATATTATTTTGTAAAGTTTGAATGTGTCGTTTGTTAATGTGATAAAATTTAGTTATAATGTGGTGTTTGTTAATGTGATAAAATTTAATTTGTTGATTTTTTAATGAGACTTTTGTATATGAAAGTTGTGTCTAGGGTTTCATAATTAGGGTTTAGAATGCTATTTCAATCATAACTCCAAATCAATTGAATTTTGATAACAAGTTAATAAAATTAAATATTGATACACAATAGACATCAAATTTATATGACTCACAAAATATATTGAAATGATTCACAATGAACATCATTTAAAATAAACTTATTGCTAAACTCTAAGCTCTAACATCATTTAAAATACAGATGGTTATGTCATGCTTTTATACAAAAAGATCATTGTGAAGTTTAATTATATCTCTAACATGTATAATATGTATAATTATGCATTTAAGATTATAATGATACATGTTAAAAATGTTTCCGTTTAATTGATTAGTATAACCACTTGTTTTTGTTTAATCTAATGGGTTGGGGATTGGGTCGGCTATGGTTAGGTTAAATGCATTTGATTAGTATAACCACTTGAAATGAACATGTATATAATTAATTTATTTAATGTCGATTATAGTTGGTAGAGTTATAGCTCAATTGTTTGTCATTTATCGCTTTTATTAACGACACTTGTATGGGTTGCTTGATCAATGTGCAGGACATTTTTAATGAAATGCTGACTTTGAAAAGTCAACTCACTGTTACTGGGCATATCAAGTTGCACTTATCTAGCGTTCAAGAAAAGATATTTAGAGACCACTGTTTTGGGCATTGGTTGGATGTGAAGGCTCCGGAAAATGACCCTGGTTTTGTGCATCATATACTGCAGTTTTGACGAAAGGAGCGTCCAGGGTTAAAGCACTCTCGCGCGGAGGCGGGTGAGTTGTGGTTTAGGGTGGCGGATACGGATGACCATTTTATACGATTCAGACGCAGGGAGTTTTGTCTGGTGACAGGTTTACGGTTCGGGCCCAATGAAAACATAGCGGATCATATGCCCAAGGAGGTTCGACGGAGCACACCAGCATTTAGAGCGCGTTTGTTCCCGGAAATTCTGAAACGCAGCGTACGTGTATCAGACCTTTCTAATAAGTTTCACGATAAAGGTTTGTTTAGTGGGTCGAGAAAATTGAGCGATGAGGATTGTGTGCGCGTGTGTATGCTTATGTTGATATATAAAGGGTTTATAGGAAAGCAGGGTGTGCATAACATTGAGGATGACCATATGCATATAGTTGAGCATTTTGATGTTTTTGACCGGTACCCTTGGGGTAATATTATTTGGGCGAGAACTTATGAGCAGCTGGATAAGGGTTTGGAGACTCGGCTGACTCAAGACGGGATGCAATACACGTTGAGTGGTTTCGGCTGGGCGTGTAAGGTAGCAGCATCTTAATTATTAATGTTAGATTTATTTCATACTATTGTTTATTTAATTTATAATATATTAAAACATTTAAATGCTTGTTTGTCGTTTGCTTATTGTCTACAAGGTTTGGATTTGGGAAGCTTTTCATCGTCAGATAGAGACAATTGCTACTAGGCCTAAGCGAGATCAAATACCACGTGGGATCTACTGGGAGCGAAAAAGGAAGGTTATTGAATTTAAAGAATTCGGTCATTTTTTGCGGATTGCGATAAGCGATTTTATGTTTATGTGTATGTTTATGTGTACGTGTATGTGGACATAAGTATAGTGTTTTGCATTGGTTGATGTTGATGAATTGTTGGTCATTTGATAAGCTAAATTATTAGCTGGTATATCCGTTTTACAAAAAGCACATTTCCATTTTTTTTTTAAAAATATTTTTGTATACATATGTATATATATAGTCATGTATATGCATATATATATATATATATATATATATATATATATATATATATATATATGTATAAGTAAATGGATATATATATTTTTATTTATATGTATGTGTGTGTTGATTTGGTATGTATGTGTATGTGTATGTGTATGTGTATATGTATATATATATATATATATATGTTAGCTATTATAAAATTAGTTTGATGAAAATTTGATGACTCGTTTTATGCAGAAGGATACTACACCAGAGCATCTTCCGAAAATAACTTTGAAGCCGAATAAACATGAGAAGAAGTGCCAATGGTTGATTGATAATTGGAAGTAGTTTGACGAGCAGCTAGTTGCTGAGAGGCCATTGAAGAAGGCACGGAAGAGTGAAGAGGTGGATGGCGAGCCATCAGATCCCACTCCATCTCATGATGCTGACACGTTTGGTGATGGTCCCGGTACAGATGTGCATCAGACCTATCAGTCGACGTCCGAGACAGAGTGGCACTCCTTACGCGAAAGGGTGGATGCTCAGGCTACGCTTATTGAAACCCTGGTTAAGCGGGTTGAAGCGCAAGACAAGCGGGCCGATGAGCAACACGTGATTATACAAAAGTTATTGAAGCAAGTTGGGATGAATGAGATGAATGAGACGAATGAGGTATTTATTTTTAATTTACAATTATTATACTGTATGTGAAGTTATCGTACAATTGTTTCTAACTCGTTATTTTTTGACTTTTCAGTTTGACGGTGATGACCAGGATGGTTTCCATGATGGTTATGTATCTGACACGCCACTCACCACTGCTAGGAAGCTCTCGGGTCCCCTTATGTTGCATCGCAGTATGAGAGAACGACGACGTGGGCCAGCCGTACTTTCACCGTATCTTACACCCACGTATTTTAAAAAGTGTGTGTATTTTATTTTTGTATATGTGTATGTAAATGAATGTATATATATCTTTCACCGACATATTTTAAAATGTTTGCCAGCAGACCTGTGCAGGTGTATGATGAACCACCTATTGACTTGGGAGACGATCATGATACGTTTGGTCATGTGGTGGAGCCGGTGGTTGAGCCGGTGGTGGAGCTGGTGGTTGAGCCGGTGGTGGAGCCGGTGGTTGAGCCCGTGGTTGAGCCCGTGGTGGAGCCGGTGGTGGAGCCGGTGGTTGAGCCGGTGGTGGAGTCGGTGGCAGAGCTGGTGGTGAAGCCGGTGGTGCAGCCGGTGGTTGAGCCGGCGGTTGAGCCGGTTGTTGATCGGGTTGTGGATCGGGTTGTTGAGGAAGATGTGTCTGTTAAGCGCGTCAAAAAGGTGAAGCGTAGGGCAAGAAGGATGAATGAGGATGATGATAAGGATGAGCTACCCGAGGACACATTGATGGACATGGTCTCGATATGTGTGGACGAGACTGGTTATTTGACGACTCCACCCCCTGATCCACCGGGGACTATCGACGGTCCATCCACTATTCGTGATTTATATATGTCTGGTGGCACTGTGCGGTGTATGTTTGTTCGACAAGGCAGGACGTCTATGTGTCTCAATAAAGAATTTTGGGGGCGGTTGTATGGAACCATCGACGAAGGATACTTAGATAGCAGTGTGTTGAGATATTTTGCTTATAATTGATAACGTTATATTAATATAACTTCAAAACTATATTGTATTCAATAATTTGTTCTATTATATTTTCTTTTCAGCATATTGACGGTTGGGCGAGCCTACTATTGTGGTGGAGATACAGGACCTACACACGCCCAACACAGCTTGATAAGTGGTTGAGCTGGACGATTATGCCTGTAGGTTTTATCGGGCTCATACAGTGTTTTGCGAACTACAAGGAGGAGATGAAGCAGAAGAAAATGAAAAATGATAAGTTCTTGAAGGGATTCGCAGACAGGACTCGTGTACCGTTTCCTCCGTGGTGGGTGATTGATTTGGTAAGTAATGTCTGCTTTTAACTTTCCGTTATGTTTCTTGATAAATAAGTGTTGTTGATTGAGGAATATTGTTGAAAGTTTGATGACTTGAAAAGCTAAACATATTAGCTGGTTTGTCCGTTTTATAGAAAGGACATTTCCATTTTTTTTTAAATCTATTTTGTCGTTTCCAGTCATTTGACTAATATTTTTTGGACATTTACAGGTACTATTTCCGGTCCTAGTTCCGAACAAAAGCCACTGGATACTAATTGTGTTGGATCTTCGAGATTGGGCTGTGATTGGATACGATAGCATGGTGGGCCACTGCCGGGATGAGGAGCGTAATCGTATTGTAGAAGAATTGACTCGTAACATAGTTAGATTTTTGGACGCCATTGAGTATTGGAGGCATGCCCAGAGTAAAAGGGAACTGCAAGATACTAAGGAGTTTATATTAGACATGTTAGATGATGTGCCTCAGCAGGTTGGGGATTTAGGGGATTGTGGAGTATGGGTGTGTAGAAATATGGAGACGCATGTCAACAGACAAGATAGGATGGTTAGTGGAGATAGACAGTGGTTCGCTCGGGAATATAGGAAGCGGATGATGGATACCTTCTTCAGGGCACGTTATGATTGGGAGCCTCCCCCACCACCACCACCTCCACCAGCATGATTGAGATTTTCTTAGTCGGTCTTATGTTGATACGATGGTTTATGTACTATATTGGATACGTTGTTTATGTAGTATGTTAAAATATTTCGCCATGTTAGTATATGATCGAACTGTTCCTTATCCAATTGATTGGTACATTATTGTATTTTCCACATTACTAATATCTCAATATCTTTATTGATTAGTACATTACTCAAAATAACAATTAGTAATGAGCATTGGGACCTACACTATAAAGGCTTAACAAAGATTTGCAATCTTTAGCGATTTTTGGCTAAGATTTGCGACCGGCCTTATCCAGTTGATACGATTTTGACTAAGATTTTCTGACATTTCGTGGATCTTTAGAGATTTTTCAGGATAACCTTATCTAGAATGAAATTTTCCTTTAAATTGCCCTCATTAGATCTGTCTGCATTCACATATTTCACAATTAGGCTAGTATTTCAAAATCAAATTGACCAATCAATTTTATTTTTGGTATCAGAATGCAATTGATTGATCTTAAGGTGTTTTTTGGGGGGGAACTTCGTTATGATAATAAGTCGTACGAAAACGGGGCGAAACAAACAATAAAATTTTTGATGTTACTGAGTTTGATCTCAGTAAATTGTTTTCCTATCTTAAGGAAAATATAAATTTCACCTTTAGTGACGTATACTATTATGAAGGCGGCAATCTTGAAAATGCAGGTGCTCGTATGCTTATGTCGGATGAAACATGGAGTACAGTAGTAAAACATGCAAAAGAATGTTGTCAATGTATTGAGTTATATCTTGTATACATGGATGAAGAACCCGAATTGAATTTCGGTGAGTGTGAGAGTGATGACAGCAACACACATTACTACCGATGAACGTTACGAGAAGGGAAACACACGGCACCCAAATAACTTTGAGCCGTACTGCAAATCTCACTTATTTAACAGTAATTTGTCTGTTCTTTTGTAACACAACCTCTCTTGAAGGTTGATTTGTGTTATGTGTAGGATTAAAATTCTAGTGTATTGTCTTTTTAATTTCAGTGGGTATGTTAATGCTTCAACGATCTTTAGATTGTTGTGATGTGCTATATTAAATTTCTAAGTCTAATAAAGATTGTGGCAAGTCACGGAAAATCCATAAAATCACGGGAAATCGTATCCATAAATTTAAAATTGTGATAAGAATGTTGTGTTGTATGAAATTATAGATAAGATTCTCGCTTAGATTTTCTGACACTACTTTAGATTTTTCCGTTGTCACTTATCCATTGTGGATAACGAATTGGCTAGGGTTACCTGACATTTCTTTAGATTGTTGTGATGTGCTGTATTAAATTTCTAAGTCTAATAAAGATTGTGGATAGTCACGGAAAATCCATAAACTCACGGGAAATATTATCCATAAATTTAAAATTGTGATAAGAATGTTGTGTTGTATGAAATTTCCAATGCTATTCCAAATGATTGATTTGCGATTTGCAACTACCGACTTGCGATTTGCGATGTGCGATTTGCGACTAGCGCCCCAGCTTATCCATTATTAATAAGATTCTCGCTTAGATTTTCTGACACTACTTTAGATTTTTCCGTTGTCACTTATCCATTGTGGATAACATTTTGGCTAGGGTTACCTGACATTTATTTAGATTTTCTTGATTGTTTCAGATAACTGTAGCTTTATTAAATTTTTCCTTTAAATACGTATCATAACAGCTGTTTTTTTCACAACTTAACCAAACAAATTATTTTCCATTCATCCTTGAACAACATTCAGACGGACGCTCCAAAAGGTTAAAAGGTACAACTTTTGATCCATCGTGTTTTTATTTACTTTGACTATGGAGAAGTTCAAAATTTATATTTGTTATGGAGGCCGTTTTGAATACATTAACAACATGCCGATGTATTTGCCAATAGAATGTAATAGGGTGCCATTGAAACTTCCGGTGGCACCGGAAAAGCCAATGACAGCCAAAGTTTTGTTGAAAAATGTTTTAAAGAAAATTGGTCTACCTCTTGATACACAAGTATGTCTAAAATATAAGGTAGATCAGTATGTGATTGATAGAAATGATGATGCTGATGATTTTGAAGATTTTTTGTGCCATGCAATAAACAACGCTCCAATAGAAGTTTACATATTTGATATTGTCCAAAATGTATCGGGTAAGGGTAGCAATCAACCTAGCAGTAGTAGCTCCGGTTTTCAACAACAATTTCAACAACTACACACCAGTGAATACAATCAACAACACCAATATCAGTCATCTCAACAACCATTTCAAAATTTCCCATATCCTTTTCAACCACAATATCAATTTCATTATCATGCTACTCCTCACAACACATCAAATCACGTATATCCAACACATCAGACCCAACACACATCTTTTAAGGTAGATGAAGAACCCCAAAATGCTTATAAATATCATCAGGATGTTCAATATGATCACACTAACTCATAATACTATGTGGAGGACCCGGATCCACATCCTCATGATTTTGATCATTATGATGAAGAAAATGTCAATCCACCTAAGAATCCTGACCATCCATTTTGTAATCACATTATTACTGATGATGAGGATGATGATGGGGATGAGCCTGATCCAAGAGATACATATGACATACCAATACCACAAAAACCAGCAGAAAAGGATATATTCTGGAATATGCCTTCGCCACTAGGAAACGAAGAAGAAGAAGTTAAACAACGACCAGTTACCATGTATGAGGCATCTTACCGGATTCGAGAGGGCCAAACATTTGAAACTAAAGATGAATTTCTTCTTCAGTTGCATACTATGTGCCTCGAAGAAGGTTTTCAGATTAAGCTAAAAAAGTCAGACAAGAAAAGGTACATAGCAAAATGTATATTGCCTAATTGTGATTGGAAGATAAGTGCAACGTGCATCAAAGATTGTAACAACTTCCAGGTTAGGAAGTTACGTGATGCTCACACTTGTTCTCGTACTCAAATCTTGGCCAACAGTCGTTCTGCGAGCAAGAAAGTGCTTGGTAACATCTTAAAAGAGGCGATGACTTTGGAAGGACGTGTATACAGAGGTAAGGAGATCAAACTTGATATGACGGAACGCTTTAAAATCAGCCTTACATACAACCAAGCATGGAGGGTAAAATGTTATGCGATAGATTTGTTGCGAGGTACTCCAGCTGAATCATTTAAGAAACTTCCTATTTACCTCCACAACCTAAAGCTACATAACCCGGGGAGCATTACAAATCTCCGTACAGATGAAGACAATAAATTTGTAATGTGCTACATGTCCATTGGTGCAGCTATAAGTTATAATCGTTGGTTTACATCTTATGTTCGTATACGTACATTCATATATGTGTCCTTGGTTTACGTCTTATGTTGGTTTACATCTTATGCTACATGTCCATTTGTAACGTGCTACATGTTCTTGTAGATACGTTCTTTTGTCAACCATACACGCCCAATTATCATCGTTGATGGTGCCAATTTGAAGGGGGGTTACATGGGTACCAACTTGATTGCCGTGGCGATGGACGCTAATAGCGACATCTTGCTGCTAGCCTATGGAATTGGGGCGGGAGAGACGTCCGACGTTTGGACGTGGTTCTTAGGGAACTTACGTGACGCCATAGAATCTGCTGGTGGGATTGAAAACCTGACATTCATATCTGATAGGGCTCCAGCAATTGTATTTGGCATCTCTGCTGTGTTTCCAGATGCATTTCATGCCCTGTGTTGTCGTCATCTGCTGGGAAACTTGAAAAGCAAATCTTCAAAAGTCAAGAACTTCGAATGGCATTATTGGAAAATGTGTAAGGCATACCGTAAGTCAGATTTCAATCACCATTATGGTGCCATTTATAGACATTTACCAGCTTCAGCTAAGGTTCTTACGGACGTGGGGAAACAAAGATAGTCAAGGCACCATTCAATAAAGACACGATATGCTTACCTCACAACTAACAGTGCGGAGTCCATTAACGCCATGATCAAGCATGCAAGGAAACTCCCAGTCACAATGCTTTTGGAGTTTTTTAGATCTTCAATACAACAATGGTATTTCAATCATCGAAACACTGCTGCGGGTGTTACGACACCTGTGACACCATATGCGGAGCACAAAATCGATAAGAGGGTTGGCAAGTCGCTACGCTGGAAGGTCAACCCATCGAAAAATATGATATGTGAGGTGCTTGATGGGAACAAGAATGGGACAGTTAACTTGGAAGCAAGAATATGCATTTGCATGCAATGGCAATTGTCTGGTTTACCTTACGGACATGTATCGGCAGTGACCCGCTACTTTAAAATAGACAGCATGACCTGCTATGCAGAGAGGTATTTCACCACAGAAACATATCGAGCGGCCTACAGTGAGGCTATAAATCCTTTGCCTCATCCTTCAGAATGGGCCGATCCAGGTAATCTACAAATTTGCTTACCGCCGATACTTGTGAAGCGGCAATCTGGTCGTCCACCTGGCCGTGCACGTATTCCTTCGAAAGGAGAGGAGAAAGGAAAATACACAAAACAATGTAGCCGTTACAAGGAACACGGCCATAGTCGAATTACTTGTATGGCTCCTTACGATAGAACAGATGAGCAAAGCCAATCAACAACCACAACAAGATCCAACTTAAGGTCCAAATCAAAATCCAAATCAAGATCGCAAAAGGTAACTTCTTACCTATATGAATATAAAACTAAGATATTACACTGTATTATTAATATCAAGGTTGAATATTTCATTGCAGCAAACATCCACAAAATCAACAAAAAGCCATTTCGAAGAGGGAGCAGCAACGGCGTCTCAACCGACTTAGAGTTATCCAAGTGTTCATTTGAGTCACCCTTAACTTTTTTATAACGACTAAACCTTTGTGATGTACCACTTTGCTATGCTATTCCCGTTTTTTACTAGGGACTTTTAATTGTCGTGGTTAATTTAGGTCAATAAATTTGAAAGATGTTCACTTTTACTTGTCAACACAATGGTAAAACATCTCATTAGAAAAGGATTAATGCTACATAACAAGTAAATGGATACTAAATAAACAACATAACGGTTAACAAATTACATAATTTGGCAACCATTCAATTGATTGAAACATACATACGAATTGCAAGATTTGACTTATCACTAATCGAATAACCGTCTTGCACTTGAAGCACCAGTCATAATCTTAGAAATTGCTACTGGCATCATTGTCTCAGAATTCGAGGGATGTGACAGATCGTTACGTGTAACATACACCTCAATTTCTCTATGTATTTTTGCATAGTCAGTAATCTGCTTCAGTTGGTTGGCATCATCAGTTATCAATCGTAAACCATCATCTAGGTCTTTATCATGCTCTTTAAAGTAACAAAACCACCTCTCTGGATCCCAATAACCTAGCTCTGACAAAGCGTAGTCCAGAAATTTAGTGTCAAATTCATCGACATCTACGCAATCAATAAACGTCAATAAACCTTGCGTGTACATTCTTTGTGCGCCCTGAAAATGTCCACCGTGATGAAAAGCAATTGAAAACAACTCAGGAACTTCTGCGTATAGTTCTTCGGTAAATGATTCTTCATTTGGAGATCGAAATTGCCAAAAGTGACCTGATTGGACCATTTTATAAATTTAATTTCATATTTTATAAGAATTCATGAAAAAATGACAATGTGTTCCTGCTTGAAGTCCCAGTATTTATAAATGGCAAAAGATAAGGAAGATCATGAAATATCTTATTCAAAATCTTTAAGCCCGCAAATCACGGAAAATCTTATCCAAGAATCTTATCCAAATATCTTAAATCGCGAAAATCACGCCAACTCCAATCCAAATATCCAGTTATCCGAAAAAATTGATAAAAAATATTTAATATGTATAGTAATTAATGTGTACATATATATATATGTATACATATTAAAGATATATATATATATATATATATATATATGTATATATATATATATAATTTGTATTTATGATAAATAATATATATCAAAATATTTTGGATAATATATGTATGATAAAAACATATATAATATTGTGGATATTATATTTATGATAAAAACATATATATTTAGACAATAATGGATATATAATATGATATATAGACAATAATTTGATATATATACATCTTATAAGAATATATATACACATATATATATATAAAATGTACATGCATAAAAAAAGGTATACATAAATTAAATAATGTAATATGTGACTCGCAAATTGTTCGCAGAAAATGGCAAATCGCAAATCGCAAAAGTAGGATTTACGATTTGCGATGGGTTGTTTTGCTCGACCACGGATCACATTCACAGCCGATCGCAAAAAAGCTTGGCCGAGGGAAAATCGCAAAAGTCACTTTTTGCGATTTGCGATCTCGTCTACTGCTCGTGATGTGAATGGGGTCGCAAATGGCAAACACGGGATCGCAAAAGCAATTTTGCTTTTGCGATTGCTTTGGGCATTTCGTCAAAAAAAATTTTCGGGGGGACAAAACCATATACACTTAAAATATTTTAGGCATTTTTTTTTAATTTCCCTAAATAGAATTACATAAGATCGATATATATTTTTAAAAATGCATGTGTTTGACAATTATGTTTGTATTACATTTTAATTTGATTAATAAATATGTTCAAGGGTAATTTAGATATTTGATTAACTCATCTCCACTATTTAGGTAGTCATTTTACTAATTTTAGATCAATAGTTTAGATTTTAAAATTTTAATTTATTAATGATGGAGATTAGCTTAGAGATTTCTAATAATATAATGACTACCTAAATTTGACTTTGTTATAATATATAATAAGTGTAGATGTAGATAGAGAATTAAATTGTGGTTAAATATTACTGCCTCCGTCCCCAATATTATTATCCACATACAAAAAACACACAGTTTAAGAAAACATAATCATATCTCTTACTTTTTGGTAAGATGACAGTTTTACCCTCTACTTTTTACCTACTTTTTTGTCTTACATATATACACTATGTATAACACCCCTCTTTCTAATACCACAATATTATATTATTTTAATAGGAAGCGTATATTACAAAATACATTTCATTACTTTATATTAAATAATGTACATAAACAGTTTACGTATTCAGATCACACCAAATTAAAACTGTTTAACAAATACTTAAAACGGGGTATTATATTTTACAAAAAAAGGTTTATACAAAACCATATCAGAGTCGCAAGTCGTCAAACTTTCCCTGCCGAAGCATCCACTTCCTGACTACCCACATAGTAAACAAAATCTGCAGGAAGTAATATGAGGGATTAGCACGAAGCTAAGTGAATAGATTTATCACACACAATTTAACTTAGCTTAACTATGAGTTTACACCAAATAATCGTAAACACACATATTTCAATGAGGATCGGTGGCTCTTGGGATATCATAATACCCGGGGATTCCCAAAGAACACTTAACGTCAATCTGTATGGCCAATACAGAATAGACCGATAACTATTGGTTATTAAACTCATACACAGGTCTCAAACACAACAAATGAATCAAAACCTGTGTAATTCACATAATAACCAAAAGTCCAACTACACGTTGACCTCAATAATCTGATACACATATATTCACATATCACGTAGATTCATAGTCAATAATCCAGACTAAACAGTCTAACACATATCTACGTTTACTTGTTGCAACCAAACAGTTACAACTAAATCAAATGGTGAGTTCTAAATCCACTCACCGATACCTCTGACGTCTCCACACTCAGGATTCTTATATCACTGAGTCTTAGGTTGATCTGAAACAGAAATTCAAATATAAATTAGGTATTCGTTCCATAATCATCATCAGAGCATATTTATTAAATCAGGTAATCCCTGAAGTCTAGTCAAACAAAAATTCATTCAAAATGAAATTAGAAAATCCCGAAATGACGTTTAAAACTGAAAAATGCCATTTTTGGGCCCTAGATGACCCCGAATGGCCAAAAACTGCCTAGACTCTTAGAATATAGCCGGGATCATTAGGTCGTTTCCGAGTGACCATGCGAATTTCAATCCAATCCGAGTTAGTGAAATTGTCACCTGTCCGTTACCCCGAAAAGACTTACGCATTTTCAAAATTTGCGAAATAAAAAGTTGTAAAAAAACTCGGTTCGCAACTATCTCAACTCACAAGGTCAATTCGGTTCACAGAAACTCGACTCGCAACGAAATAACTCAGTTCGCACAGCCATCTCGGCTCGCAGAACTCAATTCGCATAGGGAAACTCAACTCGCTTCGCAAGTTCAACTCGCAAAGCAATATCTAGGTTCGCAAGAGCTCGGTTCGCTTCGCAGAACTCAACTCGCTTCGCAACAAGAACTCAGTTCGCAGGACGAACTCAACTCGCAGCATCTCAGTTCGCTTCGCAACCTGAGCTCGGTTCGCAGGACGAACTGAGAACTGCGAATTCCGCTGTTCTTACGAGTTTTTCGAATTAAAACTCACCAAAACTTCAAGGAACTCAATTCTATGGTTTCTAATACATCTACTAACATCATATACCACCTAATAACACCAAATAGCAACATAACAATCTTTAATTTGATTTAATCACTCAAAACCCCAATTTATAAAACTCAAAATTGAACTCACTTCTTGGTGAAGATGAAGACGATATGATGCAGATGATGAGGTTGTTGTTTTGGATTTGAAATCACTGAATCACTAGCCAAACTCTAATTTACTTATGGTGTTAGTTTGAGTTTGAGAGTGTTTGCCAATTGAACAAATGAAGAAGAAAACTTGAAATGGAAAGGGATATTAAGGTCGGCTCACAACCGACTTTGATACCCAATTGCTTTAATTTTTATACCCGTCCTAAATCTATTGTCTGGAACCTAAAAATCATTTGCGAGAATATTAATTTTATTTTACCGTCATCTATAATAATTTAAAACAACTAATATTTCATTATTCACAATAAGTCCTAAGACTTATTTACTTAAGTTTCACAATATAATAATAATATCAAGTAATTCCTAAAACAATTAAATAATCAATTAAATAAGGGAATTACCAGACTACTGAAGAGGATGTTACACTATGGGTAAAAAAGAACTTTATACCATTATTCTTATCTGTTTATGGAAGTGGAAAATAAATTTGGAACATCCATAAAAGGAATATCATACTATGCTCTTTAAAGGATTGCTTTACGTCGACACTTTTAGCTTTTTTGCACATATATAAAACTTATTAGTAGGATAACCTTATAATACATGGGTATCTTATTCAGTTATTTGTAAAGAATGGTAAAATTAATTTATGATGGTTGGTAATGATATTCCGGTAGGAACACTACGTAAATAAGAATGGTGAGAACAGAGGGTACCAAGGTAATTTTGATACCTTATTCCAACCGATTTTCACTTAAATTTTCTTCCAATTTGTCTGACATTTCAAAAAAATTTAAAAAAATTAAATCATTCACTTGTGAAATAAACTATTCTAGCCCGTTTTTAATTCTCTTCATTTTTGACTTCGATCTTCATAATCTCTGAAATTATATTTTGAGATGCACAATAAAAAAGTTGTGAATCTAATGAAGATAGATGTACAACAAATATGAACTCGATAGATGTACAATAAACAGGTTCATCTAATGATAAATATGATTAAGATGCTCACCAATTATACAGTGATTCAATATAATATTTAATGGATGATTAAAAAAAAGTAATTTGTACAAATAAATTTTGTACATCTGCATATCTCTATTGTGAATCCAATGTTCTCCCTACGTTATCTTCCTGTTCGATAGTTCGATTTCCAGAAGAGATTCGTATCTCATGGTGCTCAAACATCGCTTCCCGTTTCCGATGAGTAAAAATCAACAAATATATCATCCTATTTTCAAAAGAAAATAAACACACAAATTCTTATATGATTTTGTTTTGTTCATATAGTTGTGTTAGGTGAGATGAAGATTAAAGAGAGCAGAGTAGTAGGAAGCGTGAGAGAGGAGTGCTAGGGAGAAAACTAAGGATTTTGCAGAGAGAATCACGTGGGGTTTTTGAATAACCGATATTTCATTTATACCCTTTTATTAATTTTAAAACTGAATATTAATTTGAAAATTTCATAACCGTAGATGTAAAGGATCGGTGGATAAGATTCGCTCTTATTTGTTCTTATTTAGTTAGTATTCTCGTTTGATTCAAAGTCTATATATATATATATATATATATATATGTGGAGTGGTTCAAGTAAAAAGAAACTTAAAGTAAAAAGGGTATGTTAGAACGTTAGATATCATATTTGCTTGAATTATTCAAAAGAAAATGGTTCATGTGGATCAATATAAAATGAAGAAACATATATTAAACTTGTATAGATATACTTCACCAAGATGATGCAATTTCATTTAAAAGAATGATACATATGCTCATTAAACCTTAAAAAATGATACATATTCGATTGTAGTTTGATACATAGTGGTTTAATACATGATTATATCTTCATTTAATATAATTAAATTATATTTGTAAGGGACATGTATCACTATATCATGGTTTCTTACCCCTTTTTACGTTAAGTTTCTTTTTATTTGAACCAAAACTTATATATATATATATATATATATATATATATATATATATATATATATATGTGTGTGTGTGTGTGTGTGTGTGTGTGAAATCAACATATCATTTCATGTTGAAATAGTATGTGTTTAATCATTGATTAAAGTGTTGAATCATTGATTAAAGTTACAATGAACTATATATTGAGAGGCATCATTATTGTCCTTAGTATTCTGAATTGTAGTTAAAAGATTTATGCCGAT
Source organism: Pseudognaphalium luteoalbum (assembly GCA_963422505.1). Classification (NCBI taxonomy): domain Eukaryota; kingdom Viridiplantae; phylum Streptophyta; class Magnoliopsida; order Asterales; family Asteraceae; genus Pseudognaphalium; species Pseudognaphalium luteoalbum. Next base: position 13,349,297 of record OY730194.1, read on the forward strand.
AGCGTTTAGAATGGGTTTTCTTTTTCAATGATTGAGAGTCATCATTATCATATACCCTCATTACAACAACATTTAAAAAAAAAAACCCATTCTAAACGTTCTCGGCATAAATCTTTGAACTACAACTCAGAATACTAAGGAAAATAATGATGACTCTCAATATAAAGTTCATTGTAACTTTAATCATTGATTCAACACTTTAATCAATGATTAAACACACTATTTCAACACGAAATGATATGTTGATTTTTCATATATATATATATATATATAGAGAGAGAGAGAGAGAGAGAGAGAGTTTGAATCAAATGAAAATACCAACTAAATAAAAACAAATAAGAGCAAATCTTATCCACCGATCCTTTACATCTATGATTATGAAATTTTCAAATTAATATTCAGTTTTAAAATTAATAAAAGTGTATAAATGAAATAAATCATATTCAAAATCAACATAGATTTATGTCGTACATGACCAACAATGATTGAAATAAAACATATTCGAAATCAACATCCTTTTCTCTTCGATTAGAAATCCCACAAGCTATACTTTTGATAAAAAAATTTTTTTTTCAATTTTGTCGGCTTTTAGAATATGCGACTTATATAATCACATGTGATTTTATGTATAATCACATGTGATTTGTAATTAGAATTTAACATTGTTGCACGATAATTCATCAATAGTGGATGTGAAGTCACTCGTGTTTATAACGTATTAGACATGCACATAAATAACCACAATCAAAATTTATATATTGCGATCATTTTATGCCAATTTCATATGTGATTTGCTTATTTGAGGTTTAATCACACATGTTTTTTGAATGATGTATACAATAATCTTAACCCCTTATTAAACATATACACATTTTTGCTAAACTTAGTAAAGGGGATATGGGAAATTCTCAATATGCCCCTCAATCTAAACATAAAATAGTAAGATATAAAATTACTCTCATGCCTCTCAAATATTTATTATACATCCTATAATTTAATATGTATCAACATTTATAAGATAAACATTTAATTTAACACATGAATAATATAAGTTAAATGCATAAAACTATAAAACTAATCAATACTAAACTATTTCTCGAGATAAAATGGAGTAGATATTTAAACCAGATATTGGAAAATGAGATATTGTGTGAATTGAGTCATCAAAGAAGTTTTTTTACGTTAATTGATATATGTTATCCGCCGTTTTACGGTGGTTATATACTATTAGCTTATAATTCACATGTGATTTCACATTTATATTTATAACATTATACTTACATTTAATTATTTGAAGTTCGTATTTATTTACACTATAATCATATGTGATTACTAATTCAATGTTTAATCATAAGCGATTACAACATTTATTTCTTTTTACTGATTTATTAAATAATTTTTTGGGATTTGATTTTATAGTTATAAATTGTAAATTTGATTATTTATTAGTTATTATTATTAGTGACTTAAATCTTATAATTCGATTGTAAATATAATCACATGTGAGTATTAAATCACGTATGATTTAACATTACGAATATCAATTCTTATTAAAAAATTATTCAAAAGTATGTCATGGTGAGATCTATAATTAAAGATAAAAAGACGTCGATTCAAATTTTGTAATTTTTATAATTTATAAATTTATAGTTTGTGAGATCAATAGTTTTAAAGGAAAAAAGTGAAAGTAAGTATTAAATGGAGCAGTCATATTCATATTGGTTTCTTTCGTTCTTTAGTTAAAGGAAAAAAGTGAAAGTAAGTATTAAATGGAGCAGTCATATTCATATTGGTTTCTTTCGTTCTTTAGTTATTTAAGTTAAAGTTGAAATGGTAAGTCTTTCTCTTCTAGTGATTTCGAAGTTCGAACAATCAATACACAGTATTTTGTTTTGGATACATTTGGATCATTTTCTTCTACAGATTATTATTGTATATAGAAAGGGTACGTATTTTAACATCACTTTCCATATTTACGATTTTAACCCATTTAGAAATTTGATATCGCGTAAAAAGTCACGTTTTTACCACCGATATCTCTCTTATTCTGGAGCAATACTTAGTATTTGGACTCAAATAATGCAAAAATCACTGATAAAATGCTAAGAAGATCAAAACAAGGTTGCACGAGCAAAATCAAGCAAAAAGGCCGAAAAACGAAGCTTCCACGCACGTTTGAAGATTCAAGACATCAAAACGAGGATTCAAGACAAAAGAGCCCATCACCAACATCTATCTGACCAAAGATGTTCGTTTTCAAATTATGAATCCAACAGAAGAAGAATCAACTAAAACGGACGAAGAATGAAGATTCTACGCACTCAGGAAGATCCAAACGATTCGTACGACACATCTAAAGTTCAGAGATATATTTTTGGGATTTCTTTTCACCAAAAGTTTTTTTTTTAAATTACGAATCCAATGCAAAAAGAATCAACGCAAACGGACGCATAACGAAGAAAACACGCACGAATCAAGAAACGAAGCAACCGGCAGCAGGCTGGTGCAGGTGGCAGCCAGCCGCCGCCGGCCACCACCTGGCCGCCGCCGGCTGCCGGTCACCCGCACGGATTGTGCTTTTTTGTCCTTTTTCGTACCTGGTGCTAGACCTTTACATGCTTTTCGTACCTTGTGCCACTACCTTTTTCGCCTTTTGTATCTGGTGCCACTACCTTTTCCACCTTTTGCTAATGTGTGTTTCCATTTGCTAAAATGCATCAAAACTCCTCTATAAATAGGAGGCATGAGGCTCATTTGAAAGATACACCAAGACATACCAACACACCTCAAAACACTTAAAATTACCAACACATTTGTATTTTCTTTTCTTTTATTCTTCCTAGTTAATTAGGTTAGCTAATTAACTAGCCAAGGAAGATTTGTACGGAGGTGCTCCGGGACGCATATTTTAGCTACGAGTTATTGTACTTCTTTCCAGGTGTCAATCTATTTTTCATATTTAATATGTTTGTCCTTTCTTTAATAAATTTAAATATGTATGTTAGAATTGCCATGATTAGCTAAATAACTCAATTGTCTGCTATGATAGCCGTTTAGAAAAGTATTAAATATGTGACTATGTGGTATGTTTTGAGATTGCGGATGGTTTATATTACAAATGGATATAGGAATTAAATCTTTATCGTTTATCTGCCCAACTCATGTTATGACTAAAACTTTATCCAAAAATGAACGTAGCTAACTCATAGGATACAGGTCACTTAGTTATACTATGTTAGATTGAATCATTGAGCTCGGCATGGCCGGTGTTCTCTAGACCAAAATAGGATCCAAGAGACACGGAACATGGGAGTAGAGGTAGATTAAGATTAAATTCATGTAGACGATATTTTTGAGACAACTTTCGGAATATCCTCAACTTAGATAATACTTTTGTATACTTAAATTAAACTGTTGCCTTGATCGTCATAATAGTAAAATTTAAACGGCATTAATCATCGTGAAATAATATGACGGCCCCTATTCGACTGTTCTTTGATATAGTACTGGAAACGCTTACGGCGGAGTACAAATGTATGGAAGTCAGAACGACCGAAGGTAGTTGTATTATGAATCGAATAACAAACGTACTATCTAGGTCTCCTTTTGTAACACAAATTATCCCTGTCTTGTAACATCCCTAAGTAATGATGATAACTCGTACGAATAAGTGATGACATATTATCCGACCGTTTATACCAGTTAGCCCAACCTATTCCGGTGAGGATAACCCTCGTTCATAAGATTGTTTATTCAACAAACTATGCCATGATTCGGGCATCTCTGACGACCGAGATTGGGGAATAGGATTCGAGGTTAACTGTTAGATAGTGTGGGTGTACATTTGAGAGAACTTTCGGTGTACACTTTAATATATTGTGCAATCTCCGTGACATTCTATTTGCCTGATTGTGGACACCTCCGCGTCAGCCCGATAGAAGGATTGTAGAATATCTCACATCAACTTACGAACTTATCCTCATTAGAACTTTCCATATTTGACCACTTCTAAACTACGTTATAGTAGACAATCGCTTTAATTGCTGAACGCCCGAAGTAACCTCCACTTTTTAATTCAGTCTAGTTTAAATTAGGATAAGAAAACCCAAAACCAAAACCAAATCTTTCAACCCCAGCTGAATACATAAAAGCTTCTAAACCTCCTAGTTTCAATTTGTCGCGCTTTGAATAACGATCCTAGGTCATACTTGTCCTGTGCTAGCATAATAAGTAACCCTAGGCCCCAGCCTTATAAATTAAAAACCCACTGCTGTGTCACGTCACCATTAGAAATCTCAACGATCGGTGCGCAACACAACAAGTTTTGGCGCCGCTGCCGGGGAGCGTCGGCAACCGATTTTAGGATTTAGTAACTTTAGTGTTTAAGCGATCCTTTTGAAAGATTAACATCAATCAAAAGTTACCGTTTTTCCCTTAGGATTAGTTTAGTTTTAGTAACCACTTTTTAATCAATTATGACAATACACTTTGATTAGACCAACCCTACACCAAATGAGTCTTTTACCCAACTTTTAGTTGTTTCTCACCTACAAACCACTTACCTTCCTCAAAACAATCTTTGTCAGAATTTATGTTTGAACAAAACGTTATAAACAAAAGAGTGACCGGATTTCAAGATAACATTGACGCCATGATAAAAATTTCAGAAAAATTAATCTCTAACATGAAATCCATTTTGAAAAACTTAAGTTTTATTGAGGAAAGTACGTCGGTATTCACTAATGACACCACTCATCCACCAAGTGATGATCTGTTAATCGTGACTAGAGGAGGAAAAGTGACCAAAGTTGATCCACCGCCACCAGATAACACCCCCGAAAACACTTCTTTGCCCACACCTACACCTAGTGAAAATGTGTCAATTGACATCCCTGTCACAGTACCTGACCCATCACCAGCCAAAACTCCAGATAATGTACCTCGAACAAGAATACCTTATCCTGGTAGACTTAAAAAGGAAAAGCAAGAAGCCCAATTCGGTAAATATATGGAAATATTTAAAAGCCTACACTTAAACGTTAGATTATTAGATGCTTTAGTAGAAATGCCCTCGTGTGCTAAATTCTTTAAAGAACTCCTTTCAAACAAAGAAAAACTTAGGCAAATAGTTAGTTTACCCTTGAATGCTGAATGTTCATTAATTGTACAACATGGTCTTCCACCTAAATTAGGCGATACTGGACGTTTTACTATACCCTGTTTTCTCCAAAAAATTCAAATTAGTAACGCCTTAGAAGACCTAGGTGCTAGTGTTAATCTTATGCCTTATTCCCTTTACAAGAAATTAGGATTAGATGACCTATTACCTACTCGTATGACCATCCAATTAGCTGACAGATCAATAAAACTCCCTCGAGGAATTGCTGAAGATGTCATGGTCAAAGTCGATAAGTTCGTTTTTCCAGTGGACTTTATTGTCATGGACATAGAAAAAGACACACATATCCCGCTCATCCTAGGCAGACCATTCCTAAATACTGCCAAGGCTATAATTGATGTTAACGAAAAATCTTTAAAATTAAGAGTTGGGAAAGAGGAAGTCACCTTTAATGTCGATCGATTAATGAAGCAACCTCTGGAAGAGGACCTTGGTTTATGTGATACCATGCAGGATATTTTTGATGAGTATCTCCACGAAGTACTAGCACTATCCAGCCAGGATCCGATACCCAACACCATAATCACCGTTCGAAAACTGTGTAATGAGGACCCTGGGCTGCACTCCGCAATCACTTCGCCAACAACATTTAATGAACTACTATTTCCACTATTTGAAAAGAAGTCTCCTTACATCGATGGCAAAACAATCGCTGTCCCATTAGGATGCGGTACACCGATACCTTGGCTAAAGAGAGATAAACCCATATTCAATGAACCGAACCCATTTCCCTCAATTAGAGAGATCTTGAATTCATTCAAAGAAATGAGTGTTGACCCACCATCGTTTGAACTACAATTAGCCAATCAACCCGAACCACTGCCGTTTTCAAACCCTGAAATCACCACAAGCCAGTCTTCATCCGCTCAATTTCAAGAATTTCAATTCACTAACGACGGAGAGATCATCATCACCAGAAATGATGAAGTTTCCTCATCGTCAGACAACAAGTACGAGCTACAGACAGACGAATTCTCAAATAAAACCGAGTGGGTTGAAATAGCATCAATCTCCACATCTGAACCTGAGGCGGATGAAGCACCATTCCAAGATGAATACGAAAAGCTGAATAGAGACGAGATAGCTAGAATGAAGCTGTCTATCGAAGAACCACCAAACCTAGAATTAAAAGAACTACCACCTCACCTTGAGTACGCTTACCTCCATGGAACATCACAACTCCCGGTAATAATATCAAAAGAGTTAAAACCAGAGGAGAAAGCTCAACTCATTGATGTTCTGAAATCACACAAGAAGGCAATTGCATGGAAGATTTCCGACATACAAGGAATCAGTCCAAACTATTGCACACACAAGATCCTCATGGAGAACGATTTCAAACCATCCGTACAAAGGCAGAGAAGGGTAAACCCTAAGATCCAGGACGTAGTCAAACAAGAGGTTATCAAACTCTTAGATGCTGGATTGATCTACCCAATATCCGACTCACCTTGGGTTAGCCCTGTTCAAGTCGTACCAAAGAAGGGAGGAATGACGGTCATTACAAACGAAGAAAATGAGCTTATACCAACTCGGACAGTTACCGGTTGGAGGGTCTACATCGATTATCGGAAGTTAAACGAAGCAACTCGCAAAGATCACTTCCCGCTTCCGTTTATTGACCAAATGCTCGAAAGGTTATCAGGAAACGAATTCTACTGTTTCCTCGATGGTTTTTCCGGGTATTTCCAAATCCCGCTCGATCCGAAGGACCAAGAGAAGACGACATTCACATGTCCCTACGGAACATTTGCATACCAACGAATGCCGTTTGGATTATGCAACGCACCTGCAACGTTTCAGAGATGCATGGTTGCAATTTTCCACGACATGATTGAACAATGCATGGAAGTCTTTATGGACGATTTCTCTGTCTTTGGAGACTCCTTCGCATCATGTCTATCCAACCTCGATAGAATGCTCACCAAGTGTGAAGAATCAAACCTCGTGTTAAATTGGGAAAAGTGTCACTTTATGGTGAAGGAAGGAATAGTTTTAGGACATCGAATATCCAAGTCCGGAATTGAAGTAGACAAAGCAAAGGTCGAAACCATCGCCAAACTTCCACCACCAACCAACGTCAAGTCCATTAGAAGCTTTCTAGGACATGCTGGGTTCTAGCGCCGTTTTATCAAGGACTTCTCCAAGATTTCTCGACCTATCACCCACCTTCTAGGAAAAGACATCAAGTTTGTATTTGACGAGAACTGCATGAAGGCTTTCAACTACCTGAAGAAGGAGCTTACAAATGCACCAATCATGGTCGCTTCAGATTGGAACCTACCATTTGAAATCATGTGCGATGCTAGTGACTTTGCAGTTGGGGCAGTTCTAGGTCAAAGGAAGGATAATCACTTTCGACCAATCTATTACGCTAGCAAAACACTTACAGATGCTCAAGAAAACTATACAACCACAGAAAAGGAGCTGCTAGCCGTAGTATTTGCCTTTGACAAATTCAGATCCTACCTGATATTGTCCAAAACAATAGTATATACGGATCACTCAGCTCTAAAATACCTCTTCAAAAAGCAAGATGCAAAGCCTAGATTGTTACGATGGATTTTACTCCTACAAGAATTCGACATAGAAATAAAGGATAAGAAAGGAGCAGAAAATGTCGCCGCAGATCATTTAAGTCGACTTGAAAATCCGTCAATGGAACAACTTGAAGAAAGAGATATTAAAGATCGAATTCCAGAAGAGCAGTTAATGAGTTTAGGAGAACAAGGTTCGCAAATCACTGACGATCCTTGGTTTGCAGACATTGCCAATTTTGTAGTTGGGGGGATCGCAAGAAAAGGAATGATCTCATCGCGGAGGCAAAAGTTCTTTCGCGACGTCAAATATTACTTTTGGGATGATCCATATTTGTTCAAGGTCTACCTCGACCAAATAGTAAGAAGATGTGTCGATGGGAAAGAAGCCAAACATATACTCCACCAAAGCCATCACGGACCCACTGGAGGACATCATGCAGCTAATCTGACAGCAAAGAAAGTCTACGACTCAGGATTCTACTGGCCTACCATTTTCAGAGACGCACAAGACTTGGTGAAACGCTGCGATATTTGCCACAGGTTTGGAAATATCACAACGCGTAACGAAATGCCATTAACGAATATCCAAGCATGTGAAATATTTGACATATGGGAATTAGACTTCATGGGACCATTTCCGAAATCTTACGGAAAAGAATACATTCTAGTAGCTGTCGATTACGTATCAAGATGGTCCGAAGCCCAAGCCTTTCCAACAAATGATTCAAGGGTCGTAACCAAGTTCTTAAAATAGTTATTCTGTCGGTTTGGAACACCTCGAGCAATCATCAGCGATAGAGGCACGCACTTTTGCAATACTCAGTTTATGAAACTATTGCAACAATATGGGGTTACACACAAAACCTCTACGGCCTACCACCCGCAGACGAATGGACAAGCAGAGATTACAAACCGTGCACTAAAAAGGATCTTGGAACGAACAATTGGTCAACACAAGGAAAGATGGGTAGACAAGCTAGATGATGCTTTATGAGCATTTCGGACAGCTTACAAAACGCCATTAGGAACAACTCCCTATAGGCTCGTTTATGGAAAGGCATATCACCTCCCGATTGAACTAGAATACAAAGCTTACTGGGCACTGAAGAACTGTAGTTTAGATCCTACGATAACAGGAATTCACCGGAAAATGCAGCTAAATGAACTAGCAGAGTTGAGGGATCAAGCTTACGAAAGTTCCTACAAATTTAAGGAAAGAACCAAGTTACTCCACGATTCAAAGCTCCGCCCCACACGCTTCAATCCTGGTGATAAAGTTCTACTCTTTAACTCCCGATTTAAGAAATTTTCTGGTAAGTTCAAAACACGATGGAGCGGCCCCTACACAATCTCTAAAGTATTTCCCTATGGTGCCATCGAACTCGAAGCTCCAGACGGAAATTTCAAGGTAAACGGTCACCGACTGAAACACTACGTAGAAGACTTTCCCTCAAATGAGGAAGTCTATAACTACGAACCACCCTAATAGAAAAATGGGTATAAAAGAGTCAAGCTACGAGACTCGATAAACAGGCGGTCTTGGGAGGCATCCCAAGCCTATCTTACGTTTTCAGCATTAATTTTCCTTTACTGTTATGTTTAAACTAATCCAATTTTTATGCAGTACCTCGCCTTACAAAACACTAATAGTCTCAGACCATTAACCCTTTGTATTTTGCAGGATGAGTTCGCAGTCAGACAGAGCACGAGCCCCCAGTCAGAGACGCTCGCATGCCATGCATCACTCCCGGAGTTCATCACCGGGTAGTAGCATGAGGACTATCAGAGGATCCCAGTCACCACCTCCTAGGTTGGATGAGATATCGGCAGACTCGGTGGAGGTGTACATTCAGGAGTCATTTCTGTTACGTCCCATCCATTCCAGGTTACCTTCATCTCTCCGACCAACGGGACAGACCGCAGGAACCTCCAGAGTACCCACCTTTGAGCATGGGGTTACTACTGCGGATCCTGCTGTCACTTGGTCTATACTGAGAGCCCTCGAGGTCCAGCACACCACCATCTCTGAGATCCACACTGCTCTAGGCCTTACCTCCACACCTGTGTGCCCCTTTCAGATGGGACCTGATCCCGCTCCGCACATTCCACCGTGGGACTTATTCCCACCTTGGAGCTTGACTGCGCAGGACTACCCCACTTTCATGGATTCACTGGAGGAGGAGATTGCTGCCCTAGACGCTTGGATTCAGGATCCAGAGGATGGCACGGCATCTCCTGTCTATACCATCGAGGAGTCAGCATCTCCTACATCGATCGTGGAAAACACGATCTTTATGGATGATGACTTCACCGATTGGGAGTCGGTCTATCCTGACATGGATTAGTTTTTAGTAGTTATTTTATGATTAATATTAACTTGTATTAACACTTTTGTTTTCTGAAGGATGTGTATTATGCAGAATTCAAAGTAGAATTTGTGAAACAAGTTCATTTTTAATGAGCCTGGTCCATTTTCAGCAAATTCACACACTTGAGCCTGGTCCATAAAATCAAATGGCAACTCACGCAGCACAAGGAAGTATCTCTTCTAACCTTATTTTGCTCAATCTAAACACGCTAAAATTCTAAGTAAAACTCTAAGTGTGGGATTACAACTCGCAAATAGAGAATGACTTCGAAAATATTGACCCTTATTCAAAAATCTAAGTGTGGGATTGACCTAACTTAGAAGTAGAACATTAGGGACAATGTTCTTTTAAGTGTGGGATAGCAGTAGGATTGACTACTGTATTGCAACATAAACTTTTGATCAAACTTTTAACTTATAACTTTTGTTCAAACTTTTAACTCAGATTTTCAGCAAAATTTTCAAAATTTTTGAATCAAAATCAAAAAAGGGTAGGTATTTCTGGTCAACAAAAGTTCAAAAGGTTTGGTAAAACGACTATGACAAGCAAAACTCTTTGATAAACTTTCAAACCAAGTTTCAAAACAAGCGATCGCATGACTAGGCACAAAACTACCCAAAATGAGTGAGGAATCTTGAGCCATATAAAAGGAGCTCCAAGAAAAAGATATCCAGCAAAGAAGTACGGAGCGTTCCACAAAGGATGAACACCATCCGTAAAAGGAGCTCCAAGAAACAGAAATCCAGCAAAGAAATATGGAGCATTCCCCAAAGGATGAACACCATCCGTAAAAGGAGCTCCAAGAAAAAAAAATTCAGCAAAAAACAAAGCTGTCAGAAGGAACCTAAAAGCCCAAGGATCATTTAAAGCCAAGGGAAAGGTTCATCAAAAGAAAACTTGAAAGGAAAAGATGCAAAAGAAGGCTCTCAAAGAGAGAAATCCAGAAAGAAGCACTACTAAGCACCAAAGATAAGTCATCATAAACAACTCTTAGGCTATATTAAACCACCAAATAAACCACCTACAAAACCCTTCATCCATATACACCACTTCCACCATCTTGCGAATGTCTAGGGATAATTAGCACCGTCCCCATTTAAGTATTGTAGATTTGATTCTCGATCAAGCTTATGACAACGGAAGAGCTACATGACTGGCCCCTAAGTGAATTAGAAATTAGGAAACCCGATACACTTGAGTAAATTGAGTGACCACCTATGAGGGCCCCAGTCATGTATATCTTACATTATGAAGATTGAAAAGAAAGCTTGTTAGAACCAAAGGCTTGGGAAACCATCAAAGGATGGAACCTCGTCCGAAATCTTTTTACCAAACTTGCAGGAATTGAAGTTCTCCGGAATACAAGACACCTTTCATCACAATTTTATGAAGATTTGCTTGAGGACAAGCAAAGCTCTAAGAGTGGGATACTTGATATCGCGTAAAAAGTCACATGTTTACCACCGATATCTCTCTCATTCTGGAGCAATACTTAGCATTTGGCCTCAAATAATGCAAAAATCACTGATAAAATGCTAAGAAGATCAAAACAAGGTTGCACGAGCAAAATCAAGCAAAAAGGCCGAAAAACGAAGATTCCACGCACGTTTGAAGATTCAAGACATCAAAACGAGGATTCAAGACAAAAGAGCCCATCACCAACATCTATTTGACCCAAGATGTTCGTTTTCAAATTACGAATCCAACAGAAGAAGAATCAACTAAAACGGACGAAGAATGAAGATTCTACGCACTCCGGAAGATCTAAACGATTCGTACGACATATCTAAAGTTCAGAGACATATTTTTGGGATTTCTTTTCACCAAAAGCTTCATTTTTGAATTACGAATCCAACGCAAAAAGAATCAATGTAAACGGACGTATAACGCAGAAAACACGCACGAATCGAGAAACGAAGCAACCGGCAGCGGGCTGGTGCAGGTGGCAGCCAGCCGCCACCGGCCACCACCTGGCCGCCGCCGGCTGCATGTCACCCGCACGGATTGCGCTTTTTTGTCCTTTTTCGTACCCGGTGCTAGACCTTTACATGCTTTTCGTACCTGGTGCCACTACCTTTTTCGCCTTTTGTACCTGGTGCCACTACCTTTTCCACCTTTTGCTAATGTGTGCTTCCATTTGCTAAAATGCACCAAAACTCCTCTATAAATAGGAGGCATGAGGCTCATTTGAAAGACACACCAAGACATACCAACACACCTCAAAACACTTAAAATAACCAACACATTTCTATTTTCTTTTCTTTTATTCTTCCTAGTTAATTAGGCTAGCTAATTAACTAGCCAAGGAAGATTTGTACGGAGGTGCTCCGGGACGCATATTTTAGCTACGAGTTATTGTACTTCTTTCCAGGTGTCAATCTATCTTTCATATTTAATATGTTTGTCCTTTCTTTAATAAATTTAAATATGTATGTTAGAATTGCCATGATTAGCTAAATAACTCAATTGTCTGCTATGATAGCCGTTTAGAAAAGTATTAAATATGTGACTATGTGGTATGTTTTGAGATTGCGGATGGTTTATATTACAAATGGATATAGGAATTAAATCTTTATCGTTTATCTGCCCAACTCATGTTATGACTAAAACTTTATCCAAAAATGAACGTAGCTAACTCATAGGATACAGGTCACTTAGTTATACTATGTTAGATTAAATCATTGAGCTCGGCATGGCCGGTGTTCTCTAGACCAAAATAGGATCCAAGAGACACGGAACATGGAAGTATAGGTAGATTAAGATTAAATTCATGTAGACGATATTTTTGAGACAACTTTCGGAATATCCACAACTTAGATAATACTTTTGTATGCTTAAATTAAATTGTTGCCTTGATCGTCTTATTGCATGTTCTTGTTTGATTGTTGCCTTAGGATCATCATAATAGTAAAATTTAAACGGCATTAATCATCGTGAAATAATATGACGGCCCCTATTTGACTGTTCTTTGATATAGTACTGGAAACGCTTACGGTGGAGTACAAATGTATGGAAGTCAGAACGACCGAAGGTAGTTGTATTATGAATCGAATAACAAATGTATTATCTAGGTCTCCTTTTGTAACACAAATTATCCCTATCTTGTAACATCCCCAAGTAATGATGATAACTCGTACGAATAAGTGATGAAATATTATCCGACCGTTTATACCAGTTAGCACAACCTATTCCGGTGAGGATAACCCTCGTTCATAAGATTGTTTATTCAACAAACTATGCCATGATTCGGGCATCTCTGACGACCGAGATTGGGGAATAGGATTCGAGGTTAACTGTTGGATAGTGTGGGTGTACATTTGAGAGAACTTTCAGTGTACACTTTAATATATTGTGCAATCTCCGTGACATTCTATTTGCCTGATTGTGGACACCTCCGCGTCAGCCCGATAGAAGGATTGTAGAATAGCTCACATCAACTTACGAACTTATCCTCATTAGAACTTTCCATATTTAACCACTTCTAAACCACGTTATAGTAGACAATCGCTTTAATTGCTGAACGCCCGAAGTAACCTTCACTTTTTAATTCAGTCTAGTTTAAATTAGGATAAGAAAACCCAAAACCAAAACCAAGTCTTTCAACCCCAACTGAACACATAAAAGCTTCTAAACCCCGTAGTTTCAATTTGTCGCGCTTTGAAGAACGATCCTAAGTCATACTTGTCCTGTGCTAGCATAATAAGTAACCCTAGGCCCCAGCCTTATAAATTAAAAACCCACTGCTGTGTCACGTCACCATTAGAAATCTCAACGACGGTGCGCAACACAACAAAATTATACTGAAAGAATCATAGATCCATTATAAGTGAAGATATCTGTTTTGACATTATAGCTATGAGCCATGATACAATTACAAAAAATTTATGAAATTTGTTTTACAAAACTAGGTGTACCAAACAAATCATGCGATAATAGTAATTGTGTAATGAAAAAATTCATGTGATGAATCCACGTATTATTTTGGGGTGTGGTTCTAGGAAGAAGCCAAAAAAGGAGAGAAGAGTAGGAAAAGTGATCTCAGCCATCCATTTCAAAATTAAAACTAATCTACGGATCAAAATGACACGGTGGTATTTTTGTAATTAATACCAACTTTTAGGGTAAAAACTGTTGGGCAGTTTGGCCCCAAACCTGCAAAAATCATCAAATCATTTTGACTATTTGTACCGTCCCCCCAGAAACCATAACACACACACAACCATCACGCAACCGTCTCTCTCTCTCTCTCTAAAATTTGGGGCGACTTTCATTGCATATAAACCCTAGATTTCAAAATCAACGAAATTACGTGCATTTTGATTGATTCATTATTGTTTTTAAAAACTGCTATTATAACGTTGACGAAAAAGGTGCATCACAAAGTATAGTTGGTACATCACATTATAAAAAAGGTGCATAAAAGAGTAAAAATATGTTGCATTGCAGAGTAAAAAAATTGGTGCATCATAGCAGATATAAAGGTTCATCATAATAGATAAAAAGGTGCGTAAATATGGTACATCATATTGTAAAAAATGGTGCATCAAAGAGTAAAAACATAGTGCATTACAAAGTAAAAAAAAAATGGTGCATCATAGCAGATATAATGTTCATCATAATAGATAAAAAGTTGCATCACAGCTTTACAGATCAAATCGTAAAACAATAATGTACTACTCATCTCTCACAAAGATGAACAAAATCATCAACAACCAACAATATCCTTGATTCAACAAACAACTTCACGCATTGCTTGATTCTTCAACAACCTTGGCCTTCTTCTTCTTCCCCTTACTATCACACCCCCTCAAGTCCAGATTACCTGGAGAAGATGAATCCTCAACTACAGGACTCAAAAATACGTCAAATATCATCATTGACGAATGAATGGATGAATGAATAACTAGCAGCTTCAGTTGTGGATTTCGTAAATGACGATAAAGCCTAAAAATGTGAAATTACGTACTTATTAAGCCCATTGAAGAAGTTAAACACAATTAAGATACAATATATACCGATTCGTACTTAAAATCGCATATATAATCTGAAACGATAACAACGATTTGGATAGAGAGAAGGTTTGGGAGGATTTGAGACGAAATAGGGTTTAGAGAGAGAAAAAAGAATCACTTACGGGTAGAAATTGGGGCAGGGAGTATTTGTGAATTTTATGAGATGAGTTGAATTGTTTTCCACTTGGCAAAACATAATTGGCTTCTCACATTTGCGTCCGCCCCTTTATCGTACAAGAACCAATATCATTATTTTGTAAATTCTTTTGTAAAATTTTGCAAATCTAGCACTTTTCTTATCATATATATATATATATATATATATATATATATATATATATATATATATATATGATCATTGATATTTCCACCATTAAAAATGATAGATCCACCATTATGTACAACTATTTATACATATAGTACAACAGCTTATTGCACAGTTTTGATGGAAGTATCATTTTTATAGGTGGAAATATCATTGACATATAATATAGTGACTTAATGAGAGTAGTATATATAGTATCCTTGTTTTTAAGTTGACGGACTGTATATCAATAATGGTGAGATGATAATGGTAGGTTGCTCGATTGCTCGCACATAAAGTTTAGAATCCGAAATATGGTGGTGCAATGGTAATAACAAAACTGATAAAGTATATTGTAAAATGTAATTTGAAGAAGCGGAATATGAAAATGTTATGTCACACCCTCAAATTCGTTGATTGTGTTTAGCGGAAGCATTTAGTTAAGTATGGGGGTGATGACGCCAATATTGTAGATGCATACATATCAGAGCATATGGTTACAACAGAACATATATATTAAGATGCCACGAGTAATAGTTACAAAGTTTACGATTCATCTAATCATTCAAATGTAAAAATAGTTAAGTTTTACAAAAGTGGATTTCGTAAATATGACTAAAATAAATTAGTTATACAAAAGAAATCCATGTGTTTCTAAAAAGTTGGCATCCTAAAGCTTCACGGGTCGCCTAGTTTCCATCTGTACATGCGGTAGTCTTACGTGTAGCTAATTCTCTGAAAAACATAGTAAAAGTCAACAACGAGGTTGAGTGAATTCACAGGTTTTGTGTTTACGTGTAAAGTTTCATGCTCAATGTGTTTGTAACATTTTGCCATAGCAAATAAGTGATGTTTTGTGGAATTTCATCTAAAATTTCATTTGGTTGGGATGTTACCCAAAATGCAGTTTACGTGGGATGTTACCCATAATATAGTTTAGTTGTTGTTGTAGGAATGTCAGTATCCTATAAAATGTTTCATGGGAAAGTCAGTATCCCTGATCCAAGTCAGTAGGATCGAGTACCCAAGTCAGAAGGGTAAAACCAGAATAGTAGGGAAAGTCAGTGTCCCTTGATCCATGTCAGTAGGATCTAGTACCCAAGTCAGAAGGGTAAAACCAGAATAGTAGGGAAAGTCAGTATCCCTGATCCAAGTCAGAAGGATCTGGTCCATGTCAGTAGGACCCATTAGTTGCTCAAGAAATAGAGACTTTGTGCGCAGGCCCAAGACGTAGGGACTTCCAATCAGTTTTGTAAAAAGTGTTGCTAGTCGTTCTCCAGCATTTCCAAATAGTACCGGTCGTTCTCCGGTTTATCAAGTATAGTTTAACTCGTTTGTAATAGTTTGTAGTATGAAAACGTTATATCATAACACCAGTTTGTGCATAAGTTTAACGGTTCAATAGTAATCGAATCGTTCGAGTAAAACAGGTATACAATCATGTAAGTAAAAGCAGTTGGCTATGTTTTCCACCCATGTTCAAAAGTAGTAAAACAGTAAAAGTAGGGGCTGTGAACTCACCTGTTGAGTTAAGTAATGTGCGAGTGCTAGCAAAGCCTAAAGCCCAAGTATAGTCCGGAATCTCCTAACGCCCTAAACGTATGAGATTTAATAAGTACATGGATGTCTGACTCGACTATCCATGTTAGTGTTTGTACAACCAAGTTATGTCCAAAATGTTCGTTAAGTGTTTACGTTTGTATTTTGTAGTTATAGAAATGTATACGACTCGTTGGTGATAGTTTGAAATCATAACTTCAGAAGTATAATTCTGTTTGTTTTTATGTATTTTTTTATAATGTATGAAATTGTGTACGGGGGTCCGAGGGCAGTGCCCCTGGTAGCGGGGTCCAAAGGGTGGCAACCCTTGGCGGGGTCCAAGGGGCAGAGCCCCTGGCTGGGGTCGAGCTTCTAGGTCAGCTTGAAAATTTTTTATTTCTACTACATTGCTTTATCAAAAATCGCATCTGGAATTTAAATTCGGAAAAAAATGAACTAAGGTTGGTCGCGGACTGAAATTGCTGTGCGAACCGAGTTCGCGATGCGAACTGAGATTGGGTTCGCAAAACAAATGGGTTCGCAAAACAAATGGGTTCGCAAGTCTCGACTCGCAGATCTCGGTTCGCAGGGCAGGTCAGTTCGCAAGTTCATTTTTGGCTTCGCGAGTCAAGATCTCGGCTCGCCTTGCAGGACAAACTGGGATCTGGGATCTCAACTCGCACGACGGGCTGTTCGTACCTTAGGTTTTAAAAACGCATTTTTGAGTCGTTTTTGGACATAATTAGTTGATGAGAACACTAAGACATGGTATATTAAGTATTATAAACACAAAATATCAAAGGAAATATCGAAATCTAAGAGTTTTTGAAAAATGTCGGAAACTTACGCGTGTCGGTTTTAATATCCGAAAAGGTGGAAGTGTAGCTCGTGATCCCGTGATTGTTTTATTCCAAAGGAGCTAGACGATTCAAGTCGTTTTTGTGGTAGTTTTTGGTGATTTTATTGAGTTTTTAAAGAGAGGAGAGAGGTGTGTGTTTTTGGTGAAGTGGAAATGAAATGAAAGTGAGGTTGGGTTGGGATGGTTTGGGCCGGTTTTGGGGGATCAAGGGGAGGGGGATGTTTGTCCCAAATTTTTGTGGTATTTAGCCCGTGTTCGTTTACCCGATCGTTAAACGTTAAAATATTTTAAAACGATAAAGTTTTATATGCATTATTGAATATATTTTTGGTTGAGATATTTTATAGAACTAATTTAGTTGAATCATAAAATTTATAGCTTTGCTTTACTTTATTTTTACGGATGTGTTTCGAGTTGTTTCAATTTACGAAATAAACGTTATACATTACAAAATACTTTTTAAATATTATCAACATAATATTAAACAATTAATAACGTTATTTAATAATTTCCTATTATTAAATATTTTTGTCCACCAACAGTCGTATATTTTTGTCACGTTTATTTCAATTGATTTGTACGTAATTACAACTAATTACAAAATATGCAATACTACGCGTATCAACTAGTTGGGCTTTGCTAGACTTACCTCTAAAAGTGTTGTGAATTCACTCTAAGTTAGGGATTAGCCTAATAATGCAAGTGTTTGACGTTCGAAATTGCGTTTAAATTTGCGGGGTGTCACATGTTAAGCCTCAATCTTATTAAAATTGAAAAGAAAAAAAAAAGTAGCATAATTCATTACAGATAGCCTGTAAAATATAGATAGATGATTTAATCAATTTAAAAGAGAATGGAGATTTTGGTTAAAATGAAGGAATCAATCTTAGCCATTTATATTTATCAAATCTTATTTCCATCTACGTTTTTTAAATTAAATAGCAAAAATTTATAAAAATTGCACCATAAGAGTCAACATTTACTTTTTCTTCGATTAGACATCTCACATGATATACTATACTTTTAAATAATTTATTTTTCCATTTTTTTATGAATTTTACAAATTGTACAATGTACTATCACATATGATAATGTGCGATATCACATGTGATACTCGTTGATATCACATGTGATACGGATGAGTATCACATATGATAGTCGTTATTAAAACACACAAAAAAATGGAAAAATAAATCGTTGAAAACATATGTTGTAAGATGTCTAATCCGATTTTTATGGTGTAACTATTATAATTTTTTAACAAGCCGTTTATGAGATTTTTAATTTTTAAAAACGTAGGGGACAGTGTGAGTTTAAGAGAGTTTTGTAACTATACAAATGGAGTTCAGTGATTGATTTCTTCATTCTCACTAAATTGTTATGTACTCTTTTAAACCTTACTCTTAATTATAATTAAGTCGTTCAGCACAAGGATCGAGATACCTAGTCTATATTATTACTTAAAAGAAAAACCATAAATTAGAAATCACTACTAGATTAAATAGCAACTTGATTGATCTCACCATTAATTCTCTTAATGACATCATATATCTATAACCTTCTTAATGGAACATTACCATTAATGAAATGTTCTTACATGTCCTATATGATTCCTAATTTTATACAATTAACCCCCTGTATTTATATATAGCTACAACCATTTCCTAAACATCTTCAGTCATTCAATATTTCTATTACAAAAACTTTTAATATTAATTAAACACCACACCAACGTTTTCTTCTTATTATTATTTGAGCTATACTTTTGTGTTTATAATTTTAGTCATTAATAATTCACACATACAAATTTATATAACATAATATATATATATATATATATATATATATATATATATATATATATATATATATATATATATATTGTATAGTAACACGGTATATATAGTATAACTAGGCTTTGAGCTCGTGAGATGCACATTTATATGAGAAATACAATAATATATATTTTGTAAGTTTCAAATGAAATGAATTTTTTCAAAGATCCAATTACTATTGACGATAATAAAATTACTCCGCCCGTCATACTACATATGTCTCACATTACTATTTTTAATTCTCCTAAATAAAAATCCATTATCATGTTTCAACTAATCAAAAGAGAATTTAGTGGGTTGATATGTTATTAAAATTAATGATAAAAAAGTAGTTGGTGAAGAATTTTAAAATTATGTGCATAGTTAAAGCTCACATTCTAGTGAGACATATGGAGTAATTGTTACTAACAAAGTGTATTGAAAACAACATATTTCATAGTATTACACAAAAACTAATGATAAAATCACGTAGCGATGAGTGATAATTCAAACAGTTAGTTATTTTTAGATGAAGTGTGGCTATTTTTTAAAATCAATTATAAAGTGTATTTGAAATTTGTGTCTATCAAGGAATTGATATGAAACAAAACCACAATAAAATGGACGACATTTTATTTTTACTATGATATATAGTGGGCTATCTTATGAAACTTTATGCACTAATTTTTTTTTTATCTTTTATTACTCGAATTGTATGCTCTTAACCTGTTTGCACTCCTTTGTACGATCTGAATAGTGATAGAGACGGTTGGGTGATATGTGTTAAAGTGTATCACGTTTAGAATCATATGTACAAGAATAGTTCAACCGAAGTATCTAGCATGGAAATGATCTTGCTTGACTATCAGGTATACATCGAAACCACTAAATGAAATTTTTCATCATGTATTACTTTATGTGCATATATACACTCATAAGAATACACAATCAAATTCAAATTATTCTAAAAAGCATCTATATAATTAATGACTTATAGAAATATCTATTATCTCACCTTTTAAGTGCAAGCATGAAACGTGAACATAATGTAACACATAATTTTCTCCAATTGTTAAAACTTGCATTTTACTATTGTCCAATATGGATACATAACTACTTCTCTTGACTAAGTGCTCTTAGCACACTCTCGGTTACTCGCCACTACAATTAGTTCTTTCAGATGTTGGATTGCTACTATAAATAACATATTTTATAGTACCTATTAAACTCTGAAAATACTTTTTTAAGTTCAGACATATATTTTTATAGTACTCATTCATCAAATTTTATATTCTATCCATGTTAACTTAAAATGCAATTCAAATTTTTTTTTGTTAAAATTCGTGAATTTTGCGGGTCTTAATCTAGTATAGTAGTATAATAATAATAAATAAATAAAAATGCCAATTCTTTGAAATTTATTGCAAATTTTCAAAATCTAAAATATTACCCTATTATATAATTTAAGGAAAATGCTAAGTATAATTTCTAGGGATATGATTAAATTTACCATTTTTGTTTAATTTCATATTGAAAACTTAAAGTCGCCATAACTAAGACTCTTACCATTTTTGTTTACTGTCATATTTATAATTTGTTGCTTAAAACTGTATTTGAGTACTATCTCCCAAGGGTGAGCATGGTACGGTACCGAATCGGTTGGTACCGTTAATTTTTTGGCCTTAAAGTGAGTACCGAATATCGAACCGTTTAAAGCAGTACGGTACTGGTACGGGTAAAAGTGGTACTATACCGCTATGGTACCAAAGAATAGTAGAATAATAAGTAAACATATCTACGTATTTTGTACCGGATAAAATTCACAGAAGATAAATATTAATGAATCTCAAAGAAATAAAAACATCATTAAGTAACATAGATGGATATTGACGAAGAAATTTAAATATATATGCAATGATATTATTGTACCATGTTAAGTGATTTGGTAATGACACAAGTCATGATCCTTACCTTTATACTAACAAGCAATATGTTTGAAATCCGATTTAACTAGGGTGCTAAAAATGTAATTGTTTGTGTAGCAAAGAGTAATAGCTAGACTTCTATAAAATTACAATTGTATTCGTACGTGAGAGTTTAACTCTATTTTATATTTCCTAATTACCCAAAAAATATCATTTTTATATAAATAGACATATCATATGATCATAGAAATAAGGTTTCAAATAAATCTTTTTAAAATATAAAAAGAACCTACGGACCTATAATAAAGAAAAACATGTATATATCGGATATAGTACCAAAGTGGAAAAAGTGATAAAATACCGGTACCGAACCGCATGGTACCGGGTATTTTTTGGCCTTAAAATGATTACCAAATACCGGACCGTTTAAAGTGGTACGGTATTGATTCGGTATGGTACCGGTACAGTACCAGTTCGGGATCTGGATTCGGGTACGAATGCTCACCCTGTGCAATTTATCACCAAAGGTGATACAATATATCAATCATCAAGTATATATAAACTTTGTCTTTCCTGTTCATTAAATATATGCATACACACGTCGTCTCTAATTAACTTAACTACTTAAGACTACAAGGCTCGAGATATATTAATTATATTGTATGAATAGTTGTAGGATATTATTAACTAATTAATAAATGCTTAATTAAGTATTAGCTTCATGAACCACGCACCCAATACTTTATTTAATCAAATCAAGATTATTCCTAGATTAGTTAGGGAAACCAAGAAAAATCCAACAAGACTCTTATTGACCTTTATTAGTCAAACGAATAGTTAATATTATAGAAGAGAATAAAGTGTGCTAGCGTGCTACGTCTTACGAAGTTGATCGGATCAGATAGCCCTTAGGCAACCAATCAAACCCGGCTTCTCTATGCGGCTTGCACTTGAGGAACCATGGATGCGTCTTGCAATGCTAACTTTTTACCTTTAGTTGAGGAACTATGGGATGCGCCTTGCAATGGTAACTTTTTACCTTTAGTTAATTAGACCTCTCCCAACGCGTATCGTCGGATGTCGTCGGCTTCAAACCGACGAACCGACAGGGATGGCACGGGCCTGTCGGTTTCGTCGGTCGGTTCCCAACTTCGGATAACCGAAGTGTTTTCGGTGTGTGAGAGTGGGACCTACTTGTTTTTTTTGGTTAACCGTTGAATTCATAAAAAAAAAAAATCCCAACGGTCAAAAGAGCCGTTGGGTTTTTCTCAAATTATTTTTGTTTTTTTTAAAAATCAATTTTTCAACTATAAATATATACCACCTATTTCATAATTCACACAATTTTTCCAACATCTCTTAAACAATTCACACAATCTTTTCAACATTTTTATACACTTTCAAAATTTAAAATGTCTTCCGATTTCGATCTTGAAGATTTGCAGGCGCTCAACGACATTTTCGATCCGGAATGGGCGATTAATGTTATCAACGCCATATCTTCCGAATCGGAAGAAGAAGTAATTCCGATCCCGAGAGCTCCTCGTCGATACTTTTCAAGAGATCGCCAAACAACGGGCCAACGTTTATTTCAATATTACTTTGCCGACAACCAACATTTCCGGCGGAGGTATTTCGACGTCGCTTTCGGATGAGTAAGCCTTTATTTATCCGTATATGTCAAAATATTACATCTTATTCTCAAAATTCGTTACCGGAATACTTTGCATATTTTCATCAACGTATTGACGCAATCGGCAGACCCGGTTTTAATGTTTTCCAAAAATGCACTTCCGTCGTACGCCAACTAGCGTATGGTTGTGCCACGGATGCGTTTGATGAATATTTGCATATGGGTGAACAAACATCATACGAGTCTTTGGATAATTTTTGTAAATGTGTATTTCATTTGTACTCTATGGTGTATTTGAGAAAACCAACACTTCAAGATGTGCAACGTTTACATCAACGTCATTCTGAGTTGCATGGTTTTCCGGGTATGCTCGGAAGCATCAATTGTATGCATTGACCTTGGAGAAATTGTCTAGTAGCATGGCAAGGTCAATAGACAAGAGGAGATCAAGGTCATCCAACAATCATGCTCGAAGCAGTTGCGTCTTATGATTTGTGGATTTGGCACGCTTTCTTTGGTCCATCGGGCTCGAGCAACGACATTAACGTTCTTAATTAATCAGATTTGTTTTCCGATTTGCTACAAGATAGAGCTCCCCAAGTTAACTTTACGATTGCCGGACAACATTTCACAAAAGGGTATTATCTGGAGGATGGAATTTATCCGGAATGGGCGACAATTGTTAAGTCGTTCAGGCATCCACTAACTGAAGTTGAGGCTCGCTTCAAGAGATACCAAGAATCTGCAAGGAAAGATGTGGAACGAGCATTCGGTGTGCTTCAAGGCCGTTGGCAAATCATCAAGAACCCGGCTAGACCATACAACACTAACAAAATAAAAATAATCATGTATGCTTGTGTGATTCTACACAACATGATAACGGAAGACAACGGACGAAATATGTGTCCACTGGAAGAAGATTATCCCTCTGAGCCGTCAAATAGACCAACTCGTTCGTGGGAAGAAAGAGTTGCAACTTCATTGCGTATGGACAAGGATTTATGAGATCAGACTGTTCATCATCGACTTCGCAATGCTCTAATCCAACACATTTCGCAACTTCCACCAAATTACCGTGTTCGTTAGTTACGTAATTATGTATTTTTTATTTTTAGGAATTGTTGTAATTTTTATTTTTAGGAATTGTGTAATTTTTATTTTTAGGAATTGTTGTAATTTTTATTTTTATAAATTGTTGTAATTTTTATTTTTAATGGATTTTTTTTAATTTAAATTATTGTGTTTTATTTAAATAATTGTGTTTTAGTTGATTAAATAATGGTCGGTGGGTCCTAGAAAATGAAGTGATGGAATGGGGATGTGAGGGGTCTGTCAGTTTCAGTCAATTTTCTGAAAAAGCTGACGTGGTGCTGACATGGCTCTGTCAGTTTCTGTCACTTTGATTTTGGGTTAAGAGGAGTCTTAGAAGTAGAAGTAGAGGGTGTCATTTGACTCATAGAGAAGAAAAAATTAAAAAAAGCAAGAACTATCGAATTTCACCTATTCTTGAGCTATTGAATTACAATTGAGAAACATTAAATGACACTAAGGTCACTCCCAACCCAAAAATCAACTGACTGAAATTGATGGAGCCACGTCAACGCCACATCAGTTTTTTCAGAAAACTGACTGAAACTGACTGACCACTCCTATCTCTGCTCCGTCACTTAAACTTTTGGGTCCCGCATTTACCAATTTACCTATAATATTACACACTAAAAGAAAAAGAAAAAAAAGGAAAAAACCATCCTTGACCCCACTCGTTAACCGAAGGAACTTCAGATATCTGAAGCTTGAAACTGACAGACGAAACCGACGAGGATGTGCCATCCATGTCGGTTCGTCGGATGGTAACCGACGAAAAGTGATGAACCGCGATGGGAGCCGCCTAATGAGAGCCGGATCGTCTCACAAAACTCTCCCCTTTAACTAAATGACAGAAAAATATATATTATTATTATTAGCTAAAAAGTTTACTTGCTCTAATTGATTTTTTTACTTGCTCTAATACAGGATCATTTGGAGCCACTTATCATATTTCTTTTTATTTATACAGAATACCAAAATTATATTAGCAGTGTAGATGAATAGTTAATTATCTATTTATTTGTTGCTAATCTTCATTACATATACAACATTTTATTACCTAATATTAAAATTAGACATAACTCTACGAAATGACTAAATTATTTACCCTTTATAATTTAATTAATCATACTACATATATGATAATCACATTGTTACCATAATTCAACTTCCTCATTTATGCACATACATCATGCCTTCTAATTATAAGTACCGGGAATAGATGGAAATGGAAATTTAAAAGCATATAACCTGAGTGTGTGAAATTCATTTTATTAGTTTATATAAAGATTGAAAATAAATTATATATATAATCCACTGTTTTACACGGATATTTTGCTAGTATAGACTATTAATATACTTTATCATTGTTTTACGGTTACTGATGATAGAACCATGTTTTCTAATTTAGTGTCTTTAAATAACTTCGAAAAAAGTTAGACACTTGTAACATCGCACCATGTCAAAAATTTGATTTTACATTTCAAATTGGTCTAATGAAAATATAAGATATTTATTGAAATGATATGTTAAAAATTAAGAAGAGGTTTAGAGAATGTAACAAAAGTTTCAAAAGAGAGGTTGTTATGAAGTAGATATTTACCAAATTAAACAAATTGTTCATTTGCAAAGATTAAGATCATTAATAAATAAATTGTGAAGAGTAAATCAAACTAAAGTCTCTAACCGTGGTATGTACATTCAACTTTTAAGAAAAAAATGAACACGTTATAATTTAAATAATTATGATAATACAGTTTGGATTAAACGAAAATAAGAGCGACTAAAAATGCTTCAAATGCTCAATTATTCTTGATTAAATAGTTAGACTAACTTTCGTACGTCTCATATGTGCAAAGAAATATAAATGTACGTACATTTTAAAAATGCACAAAAAGTGAAAAAACCGATCGATACACGATTATCTATATAATTGAGCATCAATCATTTTTTCATTTTCGTGCATTTCTGAAAGTTAACATCTATTTTTCTACACATATTTGAGATTTATGAGTGTGAATCTAACAAATTTGTTTGCTAGTTGTGCATTTATGAGATGTTCTTAGCCCGTTCTTATTTTTAAAGTGTTCTCTTTGCAACTTTACCCTAAGACAATATATATATATATATATATATATATATATATATATATATATATATATATATATATATATAATGTGTGTTTTAAATTATAAATAAATATAGGGTGAATTTTAGAGGAGATGATGTATTTAATTAGAAGTGAGAAAAGATTTTACACTATTATAAATGTGCCACATGTGATATACCAAATTTCATTTTTAACATTTTCTTTTAAATTATTATAAACAATCTCCTCCTACTTTCTTCCTCTCCACCTCCACCCTACCACCACCAGTTGCCGGCTGCCAAAACTTTTTTTTTTTAAATATATTTAAAAAAAAAGATTTTAATTTTTGTACTACATTTTGTATAAAAATATATTATATATTGTTATTTTTACTACATTTAGTATATGTATCATTTAGTACATATTATTCATTTTTACTGCATTTTATATTATACATATTATTCAGTTGTACTGCATTTTGCTGATGTTGCATATAGAAGATGCACTAATATATATATATATATATATATATATATATATATATATATATATATATATATAAGTTGCAGTTAAAAAATAATAGTATATACAAAATGCAGTGAAAATGGCTAACATATATAAAAAAGAAATGATGTAGTAAAAATAATATAAAAATGCAGTACAAAACAAACACTATCCAGTAGAAAAAGAATAATGTGATACAAAATGCATTACAAAACAAACAATATATACTGAAAATATATGCACAAAATGCATTATGGTTTTTCTTTCAAAATTTCTTTTTTCTAAAACTTTTTTTACAAAACTTTTTTTTTCAAATTTTTTCCCTAAAATTTTTTGTAATATATATTATGGTGATTGACGACTGGCGGCGATCAGGTGGCAACAAAAAGTGGTGGTAGGTGGGGTGGGGGAAGAAGAAGGTGAAAGAAGAAAGAAGAAAGAAATAAAACTAGAGGAGCTAAATTGTGAAAGGTAAAATAGTGAAAGAGATGTTAAGTGAAATTTATTGTTATGTTTTATTTTTTTATTAACTTTAACTCTCAATTTGACCTATTATTTACAGAAATGTCACCCCTTATAACCGTTAATCAAAATGAAAGGATGACCCAATGACTATAATTTTTTTATCCTCATTCCCCTTAAATAACCTCATCTCCTATCCTCCACCATACATATATCATCAAACATTTTTAGATGTCATAATACATTGATAATTCTATCTTGGTTGGCCATAAGGTTCTTCAAAAGTCACAGCTCTCATCTTTTAATTATATATAAGCATTAATCATTCACAGAAGTATTAAGAACCGAATTAATAAAACTGTATTATCTTCCGTTGTCCTGAACTAATTATGTAGTTTGATTATTAAATTAAGAATATTATAAAGCTAATAATTATGCTAATTAGCTAGGCTTATCTCCTCAGCACAACAAACTGCATATATTAATTTAGAAGTCAATAATAGTCCATGAATTGAGCTCAAATAAATACATAAAATTTGATAAGAATGAAAGAACCAACGAAATCTCCATTTATAGAGGTATATGAATTATTTTAATAGAACCTCTAATTTACAGAAGTACTGTTAACCTAATTACTACTCCCTCCATCTCACTCGGAGTGTCATGTTTTGACTTTAAAAGGTCTTTCTTTTTTCAACGTTGATCTTAAATAATTTTTTATGTGTTATATCATACGTGATGCAAACTATATGAATGAGTTGGATATTAATGTATTTTGATTGGTATAGTTTTCATCAGATATTATATAACACAAACAAAAATATTAAAGGTTAAAGCTGAAAAACAAGATTCAAAAAGTCAAAACATGATACTATAGGTGGGACAAATGGAGTAATAGAATTGTATTATCTTGCGTTGGTATGAACTAATAATGTACGAGTAATTTAGTTATTAAATAAGGAATATTATAAAACAAACAAAAGTATTAGTAAACATGATATTTTATTAAAATGACTTTTGTACCTTTATAAATAGAGTTTTCTTGTTGGTTCTTTCATTATTTATAATTTTTTTTTAAAGCAACGGGAGATCTCCATTTATAGGGGTACGAAAGAACCATCTAGATATCTCCGTCTATAGGGGTAAAAAAGTTATTTTAGCAAAACCTTCATTTTCGATACGTTCTTTAAAAATAAATATCTCAAAAACGGTTAGTTAAAAAGTTTAAAAAAATGTAATATAAAATTCAGCTTTTTATTCTTTTTGATTAGACATCTCACATGATATAATATTGACGAACTTTTTTTTTTTCATTTTCTCTAGTGGATTTTGAAACTGGACAATATAATATCATATATGATAATGTGTAATAGACAATATGTAACACTCACTTTATAAGCCTAGTGGCATTATGATAATTTTCTAACTTTAAATTATTATTTAATGTGTTAGGAAATTAAATTGTTTATTTATTATGTTTATTGAGAATAATTAGTCAAAAAGTCAAATAACTTATTGTGACTAGTAAAATATTAATTTTTTTAACTTTATAAAGTTGACGGTAAAATAAAATAGTTGGAATCGCAAATGGTTTTTAGGTTCCAGACAATAGGTTTAGAAGGGGACAAATTTTAAATGGTTTACGGAGTCGGTTTAAAGGAGAGCCGACTTCCTTTTTATTTAACATTCCCCATTTGGAAAGCTTACTTTCTTGTATTCAACAACACAAACACATAAAGAAACCATTAAATTTAAATTTGATTCAAGACCTTGATTCAATCTCAGTTTCATTTCATCATCATCATCATCTTGATTGTAAGTTCATTTCTTGAATTTGTGTTCTTGAAACTTGATTTTGATTAAATTAGGTTAATAAGTAATTTGTAAGAAATTGAAACTTGAGATATTGCTATTTGATGATATATGATATTTGTTGATGTATGTGATGTATTAGAACTGAATCTGAGTTTGTTGATTTGGGGTAAAAGGTTCGGGTTGTGAATTATAACAGGAAGAACAGGGTCGGGGAACGAAAAGGATCGCGACGCGATTTTGTATATTTTGTGACGCGAAAAAGGAATAATCGCGACACGATTTAGGATTTATAACGCGACGCGATTTTCATATAAACGCAACGCGATCAGCTTGGTTTCGTGACGCGATTCCAGGTCTGACGCGACACGATTTTGTGTAAACTCAGAATCTGTTAATGCATTTTGTTAGTCTGGCCATGTTATTAATATAAACGTGGTACCAGGAGCAATCACATGTTAAAGTGAAGAGTTAATTGTAGTTGTGCAATTAAATGATGAACGTCATATTTAAATAGGACTATGGTTAATTATATCCTAGTATGAATAATACTTGCAACTTGATTATAGTTTGTTAATGTGATTATATTGACATAAGTAATATACTTATTAAAAGGGTGTTAGATGGTTAATTATGTATTGTTATTATTTTCATACTTTGTATTAAAATATGTTATATGATTATGAAATGAGGTATATGTTATGGGACGAATTATTAACTCATTATTTATTTGTATTCTCGAATACGAAGAAGGCTCAGTAATATTAGACTTTTGTGCTTGCGGCTAAGGTAATGGTGGTGGATCTGTAATCCTCAGTGTGATTTAGTTGTAACAAGTTTGGTTACAACAGGGTAAATATATTATTATCATTTATAGACTGTTTAGTCTGCCATGATATTATTATTGTTGATAGACTGTTTAATCTGACATGATACCATGACGACAATGGATTATGTGATTATGTGATATATAGCTATTGGGCACTATGTGATTTGGAGGTCAACACTGGTTGGACTTAGTTGTTATTGTTGGGCACGTCAGGGGTTCCTTGTACACATAGTTAATAGTAACCTATGGTGTGTGAAGATAACAACAAGCTATCGGTTAATCAGTGTATTGGCCTGCAGTGACTTTAATGGTTCTTTGGAGGATACCTCAAGAACCACTGATCCTCTTGGGTTGATATTCTCTGTTTGCGATGCTTTTGCTGTAAATAGGAATATTGTG
Organism: Pseudognaphalium luteoalbum; assembly: GCA_963422505.1. Classification (NCBI taxonomy): domain Eukaryota; kingdom Viridiplantae; phylum Streptophyta; class Magnoliopsida; order Asterales; family Asteraceae; genus Pseudognaphalium; species Pseudognaphalium luteoalbum. The sequence continues at coordinate 13,379,652 of OY730194.1, forward strand.
TGTTTATGATGTTTTGCTATAAACAGGGTTGTTATGCTAAGTTGGATTGTTGATTATATATTCACTCACTTAGCTTTATGCTAACCCCACCACCTCAATTCTTGCAGGTTATGGTTTGGATATAAAGGGTTGGGCAAGAAGCTTTGTTTGGGACTGAATGTTTGACCAGGTGTTTACTCTGATATTCATTTTGAATGAGTCAGTGTTGTCTTTTGAAATTATGTAACACCTAGTTGGATATATTTTATTTGAAATAGTATAATTTTATATGTATATTTAATATGTAAAGTAAATTGTCAATGTAAGTTTGACCTACGCTTCCGAATTATCATATAGTAAATAAAAAAATAGTTCTGAAATTAAGGGGTGTTATAAGTTGGTATCAGAGCATAGGTTTAGGTGAATTAGGCAAGGTGTTCAATCCCAAAATCTGAACTTGTGTTAAGTCAAACTTTTCGGGGTGTGGGATTTGGTTATGGTATGTGAATCGGGTAGTGTGTTATGTGCTAACACTTAACAACTTGTGAGATGTTGTTTTGGATACAGAGCGGTCAATTAGTAAAAAATTATGATACTTAATGATTTCAAATTGCAAGTGTGTATAATACTTGCCAATGTTAGAGATTATGATAATATATATATATATATATATATATATATATATATATATATATATATATATATATAACAAAGTTTGATTTTGTTGAAAAGGTGATTATTTGACTAATAGGGTTAGACTAGCCATTAGTGGGTCATATAGTGTTTAAACGGATCACTATTGTGTGTATGGTTTGTATTAAGCTAAAGTTGAGGTACGCTGATTCTGTTATGTAAAGGATTTGTTAGTATTATTGAATACATTGACTAAAAGCCTATATTTGAGGTTAAAACCTAAATTATAAAGTGTTAACATGATAATATGCATATATGAAAAGTGAAATGATTTATCAAACGGGCCATATTGTGTCCAAACGAGTTATTAATATGTCCTTGAATTGTAATGGACTAAGGTTATAATGTGTTGGTTCCATTATGGTTAAACGGGCCAATTGCATTGTTAAATATATTTATGAAAAGAATATCAACTGAAATCAAACATAATAATATATAGTGTTAATATTGTGGTATGTTGACTATGAAAGTCAATTGTGAATAAAGAGTCTCATGTATTGGTATGGAAAGGGTATGAAATCATTTATTAGATTATGATTGGTTTTGATTCGGGTTAAACTTGTGGAAAAGTTGTTAGAAGTTATTGTTGATTGGTTTGTTGAATTTGAAGTTGACAAATAGTCAACAGTATTGAAATTGTTAACAATGATCAAATCTAGTAGAGTTTTGTTTGAAATATGATTAAATCCCAAATAGGTTAAATAGTATCGAAATGGGTCATTCATGAATCAAATGAGTTGAATTAGTTATCAAAGGTTATGGAACCTTGAATAATTGCTTTAAGCTTGTCTTAGTATGTTGAAAGTGTGTGTAAAGGGCTGCAACTCATAAGCAAGCGGTTTGTGATATTAGTTCCTAAACCATAGTTTAAAAAGGGGTGAAATTAAGTCACACGTCTAAATCACATGATTTTGTGAAATTGAAAAGGGTAAAAAGAAGAAACCTTTATTACAAGATAATGAAGGTACCTGTGAACCTTCATGTCTTATCTGTTAATGAGATAAAAAGATATACATGTGCAAAGTTTGTATGTTAAAGCTGTTATGATAGGCTTGTACAGGTATCTAGTCACAAAGCGATTTGTATAGAATCGCCACGCGACTTCAATTGGATTGTAACACGATTTTGGAATAATAGCAATGCTTTTTGATGTTTGTCAAAGTATTAATTTCATTTTTCTTGTAGATTGGTTCACATCTTGTTGTGTCTATTTGCATTAAAAACTGAATTGTGCACAAATTTTGTGCAAGTCTCATTATTAAATCAATGATTAAAGGGATAGAGTTTGTTAAAAGAGTAATAACATGAGTCTTAAGGGGGAGAGAGAATTGAATGTCATAAAAAGAAAGTTATGATATGATGAAATAAATATAAAGTTTTGACTTGTAATTGTTTCCAATATATATTGGAATGAATATGTGTTTGTTAACTCAAGATGTTAAAGGCTTAATTAAGGCTTTAACAACCTTAATAGCATATTTAGAGAATAAATTTGGAAAAATGCCAATAAGAAAGGTGAAATACTATGAAAGTATTAATTGAAATATGGAAATGATGTTTATATTTCTATTATTATAAAGGAATATGTGAAATTATGTATATTGTTATATATACTTGGTGACAGGATAAAATGATAACTCATAGCTAACAAGAGTTAAAATGTGAAATAAGTCAATGTAGAGGTCAGTTAAATGTAGGTAATATAATATTGTAGTACGTGTGCTGATTTAGCAAAGTACTAATTGATTTTGACTTAACATCTCTTCAATGGAATTTGGTGTTAAGTAATCATGGGATCATGGTTTTACCTATAGAGTTTGACCTCTACCTTGCTTAGTAATATGTGTTTAAGGTTGTATAACTTCGAAGTACTTGCGAGTAAGAAGTTTTATATAACCAAGGGGTGTTTGAAATTATGAATTTGGTTTATTGGTAACTGATTGAAAAGGTAAGATTCTTAGTTGTACCACTTAAAGTGATAGATGGATACTGGCTTGGCTGCTAGTTATGATATGAATTTAAAATTCGTTGTTGATATATGTATAGTGGATTATAACCATTGCTTTTATTGCTACCAGGATATAAGTAGTTATATTAGTTTTAAAGATTCTGGCATGTTGCTAGTATCTGGTTGTAAGAATATTATAAATGAATGGTTTCTTCACTTATTTTGAGTGATTATGTGTTATAAGGCATTTATGTGATTAATGATAAACGACCCGGATAGATGATAAGATAGGGTCTATGCACAATGTATGTGCAGGGGGTGAAAGACAGAAGCATGTACATTTGGATATGTGTATGTGAAAAGAATTGAAAATATATAATTAATGTTATAAGTTGCTCAAGGGGCAATGTACGTTAAGTTATTAGATCGAAAGGTGACTAATATACGATCACAATACTCTAAGTTATTTCAATGTGATTACATTTCGAGGACGAAATCTCTTTAAGGGGAAGAGATTTATAACACCCACTTTAGAGGCCTAGTGGCATTATGGTAATTTTCTAACTTTAAATTATTATTTAATATGTTAGAAAATTAAATTGTTTATTTTATTATGTTTATTGAGAAAAATTAGTCAAAAAGTTAAATGACTTATTGTGACTAGTAAATTTCTAATTGTTTTAACTTTATACAGTTGACGGTAAAATAAAATAGTGTTAATCGCAAATGGTTTTTAGGTTCCAGACAATAGATTTAGCAGGGGACAAATTTTAAATGGTTTACGGAGTCGGTTAAAAGGAGAGCCGACTTCCTTTTTATTTAACGTTCTTCATTTGGAAAGCTTACTTTCTTGTATTCAACAACACAAACACACAAAGAAACCATTAATTTAAATTTGATTCAAGACCTTGATTCAATCTCAGTTTCATTTCATCGTCATCATCTTGATTGTAAGTTCAATTCTTGAATTTGTGTTCTTGAAACTTGATTTTGATTAAATTAGGTTAATAAGTGATTTGTATGAAATTGAAACTTGAGATATTGCTATTTGATGATATATGATATTTGTTGATGTATGTGATGTATTTATACTTATCAGAATCTGAGTTTGTTGATTTGAGGTAAAAGATTCGGGTTCTGAATTATAACAGAAAGAAAGGCTTTGGGAATGAAAAGGATCGTGACACGATTTTGTATATTTTGCGATGCGAAATAGGAATAATTGTGACGCGATCTAGGGTTTATAACGCGACGCGATTTTCATATAAACGCAACGCGATCAGCTTGGTTTCGCGACGCGATTCCAGGTCTGACGCGATGCGATTTTGTGTAAACTCAGAATCTGTTAATGCTTTTTGTTAGTCTGACAATGTTATTATATAAACGTGGTACTGATATCGCGTAAAAGTCACGTTTTTACCACCGATATCTCTCTCATTCTGGAGCAATACTTAGCATTTGGACTCAAATAATGAAAAAGTCATTGATAAAATGCTAAGAGGATCAAAACAAGGTTGCACGAGCAAAATCAGGCAAGAAGGCCGAAAAATGAAGATTCCACGCACGTTTGAAGATTCAAGACATCAAAATGAGGATTCAAGAAAAAAGAGCCCATCACCAACATCAACTTGACCCAAGATGTTCGTTTTCAAATTACGAATCCAACAGAAGAAGAATCAACTAAAACGGACGAAGAACAAAGATTCTACGCACTCCGGAAGATCCAAACGATTCGTACGACACATCTAAAGTTCAGAGACATATTTTTGGGATTTCTTTTCATCAAAAGCTTCGTTTTTGAATTACGAATCCAACACAAAAAGAATCAACGCAAACGGACGCGTAACGAAGAAAACACGCACGAATCGAGAAACGAAGCACCCGGCGGCAGACTGGTGCAGCTGGCAGCCAGCCGCCGCCGGCAGCCACCTAGCCGCCGCTGGCTGGCAGCCAGCCGCCGGCTGCTGCCTGCCACCCGCACGGATTGCACTTTTTGGTCCTTTTTCGTACCCGGTGCTAGACCTTTTCCTACTTTTCGTACCTGGTGCCACTACCTTTTTCGCCTTTTGTACCTTGTGCCATTACCTTTTTCACCTTTTGCTAATGTGTGCTTCCTTTGGCTAAAATGCACCAAAACTCCTCTATAAATAGGAGGCATGGGCTCATTTGAACAACAGACCAAGAAACACCAAAAAACACCTAGATACACAGACACACCTCAAAACATTTGGTTACTTGTATTTTCTTTTCTTTTATTCTTCCTAGTTAATTAGACTAGCTAATTAACTAGCCAAGGAAGATTTGTACGGAGGTGCTCCGGGACGCATATTTTAGCTACGAGTTATTGTACTTTTTTCCAGGTGTCAATCTATCTTTCATATTTAATATGTTTGTCATTTCTTTAATAAATTTAAATATGTATGTTAGAATTGTCATGATTAGCTAAATAACTCAATTGTCTGCTATGATAGTCGTTTAGAAAAGTATTAAATATGTGACTATGTGGTATGTTTTGAGATTGCGGATGGTTTATATTACAAATGGATATAGGAATTAAATCTTTATCGTTTATCTGCCCAACTCATGTTATGACTAAAACTTTATCCAAAAATGAACGTAGCTAACTCATAGGATACAGGTCACTTAGTTATACTATGTTAGATTGAATCATTGAGCTCGGCATGGCCGGTGTTCTCTAGACCAAAATAGGATCCAAGAGACACGGAACATGGGAGTAGAGGTAGATTAAGATTAAATTCATGTAGACGATATTTTTGAGACAACTTTCGGAATATCCTCAACTTAGATAATACTTTTGTATGCTTAAATTAAACTGTTGCCTTGATCGTCTTATTGCATGTTCTTGTTTAATTGTTGCCTTAGGATCATCATAATAGTAAAATTTAAACAGCATTAATCATCATGAAATAATATGACGACCCCTATTCGACTGTTCTTTGATATAGTACTGGAAACGCTTATGGCGGAGTACAAATATATGGAAGTCAGAACGACCGAAGGTAGTTGTATTATGAATTGAATAACAAACGTATTATCTAGGTCTCCTTTTGTAACACAAACCACCCCTGTCTTGTAACATCCCCAAGTAATGATGATAACTCGTACGAATAAGTGATGACATATTATCCGACCGTTCAGACCAGTTAGCCCAACCTATTTCGGTGAGGATAACCCTCGTTCATAAGATTGTTTATTCAACAAACTATGCCATGATTCGGGCATCTCTGACGACCGAGATTGGGGAATAGGATTCGAGGTTAACTGTTGGATAATGTGGGTGTACATTTGAGAGAACTTTCGGTGTACACTTTAATATATTGTGAAATTCCCGTGACATTCTATTTGCCTGATTGTGGACACCTCCGCGTCAGCCCGATAGAAGGATTGTAGAATAGCTCACATCAACTTACGAACTTATCCTCATTAGAACTTTCCATATTTAACCACTTCTAAACCACATTATAGTAGACAATCGCTTTAATTGCTGAACGCCCGAAGTAACCTCCACCTTTTAATTCAGTCTAGTTTAGATTAGGATAAGAAAACCCAAAACCAAAACCTACTCTTTCAACCCCAGCCGAACACATAAAAGCCTCTAAACCCCCTAGTTTCAATTTGTCGCGCTTTGAAGAACGATCCTAGGTCATACTTATCTTGTGCTAGCATAATAAGTAACCCTAGGCCCCATCCTTATAAATTAAAAACCCACTGCTGTGCTGCGTCACCATTAGAAATTCCAACGACCGGTGTACAGCGCAACAGGTACCAGGAGCAATAACATGTTAAAGTGAAGAGTTAATTGTAGTTGTGCAATTAAATGATGAACGTCATATTTAAATAGGACTATGGTTAATTATATCCTAGTATGAATGATACTTACAATTTGATTATAGTTTGTTAATGTGATTATACTGAGATAAGTAATATACTTATAAAAAGGGTGTTAGATGGTTAATTATGTATTGTTATTATTTTGATACTTTGTATTGAAATATGTTATATGATTATGAAATGAGTTATATGTTATGGGACGAATTATTAACTCATTATTAATTTGTATTCTCGAATACGGAGAAGGCTCAGTAATATTAGACTTCTGAGCTTGCGGCTGAGGTAATGGTGAGTGGATCTGTAATCCTCAGTGTGATTTAGTTGTAACAAGTTTGATTACAACGGGTAAATATATTGTTATCATTTATAGACTATTTAGTCTGCCATGATATTATTACTGTTGATAGACTGTTTAGTCTGACATGAAACCATGACGACAATGGATTATGTGATTATGTGATATATAGCCGTTGGGCACTACGTGATTTAGAGGTCAACACTGGTTGGGCTTAGTTATTATTGTTGGGCACGTCAGGGGTTCCTTGTACACATAGTTTATAGTAACCTGTGGTGTGTAAAGATAACAACAAGCTATTGGTTAATCAGTGTATTAACCTGCAGTGATTTTAATGGTTCTTTGGAGGATACCTCAAGAACCACCGATCCTCTTGTGTTGATATTCTCTGTTTGCGATGCTTTTGCTGTAAACAGGAATATTGTGTGTTTACGATGCTTTGCTGTAAACAGGGTTGTTATGCTAAGTTGGATTGTTGATTATATATTCACTCACTTAGCTTTATGCTAACCCCACCACCCCACTTCTTGCAGGTTATGGTTTGGATATAAAGGGCTGGGCAAGAAGCTTTGTTTGGGACGGAATGTTTGACTTGGCGTTTACTATGATAATCATTTTGAATGAGCCAGTTGTGTCTTTTGAAATTATATAACACCCAGTTGGATATATTTTATTTGAAATAGTATAGTTTTATATGTATATATAATATGTTAAGTAAATTGTCAATGTAAGTTTGACCTACGCTTCTGAATTGTCATATAGTATATATATAAAAAAATGGTTCTGAAATTACGGAGTGTTATACAATAAATAAATATAACTTGCAATAATAGTTATCACATATGAAAGCAATGACTTTCACATGTGGCAACAACGAATATCACATGGAATACTATATAGTATAACATGTGATAGTATATTGTACAATTTGTAAGTTCACCAAAAAATTAAAGAAAGAAAAAATCGTCGAATATATACCATGTTAGATGTTTAATTGAACAAAAGATAATGTTGATTTTTATGATGCGATTTTTATAAAATTCCAATTTTCCATTCTTTAGATACCGTAGTCAAAAAAATGTGAGAAATGTGGGGGTTTTGTTATCTTTGATAAAAATGAAGAAATGGTTGTACTCTTCTGAACTCTGCTCTAAAGTCCATATATAATACTCCATACCTTTAACTTTGAAATTATAAATAAATATAATGAAAATTTTAATGTATTTTGTACAACCATAGCTGTTAACTCAAGACTCGGAATCTTGATTTGTAACTTGTGACTCGACTCGTAAAAGTCACTATTGTATAATATATATATATATACATATATATATATATATATATATATATATATATATATATATATATGTAGTGTGAGGTTTAAATAAGAACCAACTAAATGTAGATGTTGAAACATAAATTTACTCACACTATAGATTTGATGAGACAAAGTGTAAACTGATTAGAAAACACAAGTTGAAAATCTTAGAAGTCGTTATTACTGCTTGTTCAACAGTAATAAGTTATTACTATTAGTTATAACTCGTTATTACTGTGAGTGATAACTCAGTTATTGTTGTTAGTGTTAAATCAGTTACTTGGAGATGAAGTTAAAGAAGTTGAAGATCGACATGGAAGAATAAAAGATTTAGTCTCCAGATACAACTAGGTTTCCTTTGTTAGTCTAGATGGACTCTATATATAAAGAGTTCCCTAGACATTAAGATGTGTGTTACTAGGTTAGGGTAAACACCAAATTAGATCGTCTCCCTGATGTTTTAGCCTCAAGATCAAAGTTTGTATTGATCCCTGTTACAAGAAAAAGATAACACGTTCTATTCTGATCAAATAGAATTGGGGCTTGTGATTCGATATCCCTAAGGTTGTAAAACCCTGATTCATAGAGTTGTAAAACCCTGATTCATAGAGTTGTATCTGTTTGATTAATTGATTATTAATAAGATTAGGGATTTGATGTTATATTTATAATCATCTTCTTCGTTTATCGTTCTTGATTTTTTTATTAAATTATCTGTTAATTGAAAACTTGTTAATATCAAAGCTTGTTAATCCGCTGCAACTTGTTTTGATATATATCCTAGTTTCTAGCCTAAATCCATATTGAAATTTTAGTAGAGAACTTGGAAGAACTAATAGATTATATACTTGTTCAAATGAGAACCAACTAAAGTGTTTGATATATACTGATCATACCGATCATAAGAGTCTCAAGTATTTTTTTGATCAGCGAGACCTTAATATGAGGCAGAGGCATTGGCTTGATTTGGTAAAAGATCATGACTATGAAAGTTTTTATCATCCCGGGAAAGAAAATGTGGTAGCAGATGCACTTAGCTAGAAAAGCAATTCACCATGCTTTAATTGTAAAATCTCTTCGAATTACTGTTACACCCAATCTACTTGATCAGATTAAAGAGGTACAGCAAAAAGCTTGGCAGAAAGATGATTTGAAAGCAGAACATATAAAGGGATAAGTTCAAAATCTTATTGACGATTCACATGGGTTAAAGACTCGATATGGCAGAATCTGGATACCAAACTCGATTAAGTTAATGAAGTTGTTACTTTATGAAGCACATAAGTCCAGATATTCTATTCATCCTGGTGCCACTAAGATGTACCATGATTTGAAGTCAGATTACTGGTGGCCACGTATGAAAAGAGAGATTGTAAAATATGCGGAACATTGTTTGACATGTTTACAGGTAAAAGCAGAACATCAAAAACCTTGTGAAAAGATGCCGCCTTAGGATATACATGTTTGGAAGTTGGAACATATTACTATGGATCTTATCACCAAATTGCCAAAAACATAGCGTCATCATGACACAATTTGGGCGATAGTAGATCGTTTGACAAAAAGTGTATTGTTCTTGTCGATTAAAGAAACTTCATCTTCAGAAGTACTTGGGACATGTTATTGTGATAATAGATCTAGCTTGAAATATAACTTGTGTTAATTGTAATCAAGTTTGTAAATTGGTTTTGAATTGTGATGAAAATATTGGTTGGTAAATATTTTAGAGTTAAATGTTAAATGCTGAAAAATGTTGACCATGTTTGACCAATTACCTGCGATGCGAACTGAGTGAGTTCGCAGGGCAGGGCTGCGAAGCGAATCGACTGAACTCGCTGGGCCAAGATGGGCTGCGAACTGAGTCAGTTCGCAGAGCCCATCAGCTGCGAGCCGAGCCGAGTATTTATGCAAATTAGGTTTTAAACCTAAAAAACTTTTGCCATAATACCCATACAAATTTCCTGTGTTTCCAGAGCAATTCTAAGCATTCTAAGAGCTAGGTATTGATAGATTAACATTAGTTTTAATCAATACAAAGGTAAATAATAATTGATTTCACTAATACTTATGAAACAAACCATTTACAATCCGTAAACTAGTATTAAAGGATTCCGCACCTTAATACCTAAAGATAACCTCGTTATCGATCCTAATATATACGGACTTACAATTGGTATTAGAGCTTACGGCTAGATACACGTAGGTTCGATGTTATTCGGATAATAACGGTTGATTTAGGGTTGTTTGTACGTGATTTTTTGCGTAAAAATGATCAAAATCAGTCTCTGGAAGTTTTTAGGCTAGTTTACATCCGAAATTTTAGTATTTGGACGTTCAAAAGCCTAAATTTTTTCGTTTTTAGGATTTTTAGCCGATTCTGCGAACTGAGTTGTGAAGCAAACCGAGTCTGCGAACTGAACTGAGTTGGCGAACTAAGATTCTACGAACTGAGTCTTCTTTGCGAACTGAGTTTGACCTGCGAACTGAGTTTGACCTGCGAACTGAGTTCTCCTCTGCGAACTGAGTTTTGATCTGCGAACTGAGTTTGTCCTGCGAGTTGAGTTTCTGCGAACTGAACTTACTAATATTTTTTTTAGTTTTAAATCTCTGGGATTTGCAAAAATGTCTGACATAAGTAAGATGATTTAGATAGAACATGAGGTTGGAAAGTCTAATGTTCCACCTAAATTGCTCCGACTTGAAGACTACTATTGATGGAAAGACAGGTTCAAATCACATTGTCGATTCCATGATTTGTCAATCTGGATGTGCATCAAGAACGGGTATACTGCACCTACTGCTAAAGTTAGTAATAAAACTGTGGCCCTTGCCTATAATCAGATGAGTGATCAAGAAAAGAAAGATTATAAAATTGAAAATAAAGCTCATTCTTCAATTAAGATGAGTCTTCCAAAAGAGATCAACCATCAGTTGAAGTCTTTTCATACGGCTAAACAACTATGGGAAGCTCTAGAGAAAAGATGTGATGGAAGTCCTCAGGTTAAGGCAGGAAGGTGTAATCTTTTGAAGAAACCATTCATAGTCTTTAAAGCTATGAAAGGTGAAGATCTTGATGCATACACCACCAGATACTACCATCTGTTAAGTGAGTTAGATGACCATGGCATTACCTATACTAATACGGAGAAGACTGACAAGTTTATTATAACACCCCTCATTTCGTTAACCATTATAATAATAATTTTTAACTCGGAAGCGTAGATTTGAATTAATATATAAAAAGTACATAATCTTTTTCAAAAAGATATTTACAACAGTTCAAAAACTATTACCACCATACATAACCAAAACGAGGTGTTATATAATTTAAACATCGTTACTTATCAAAATATATCAGAGTTTAACGCTAGTCAAAATTCCTTCAAAACACAACTTCCTGCCCACCCATCAAAATATAACCTGCAGGAAGCATAGTGATGGGGTTAGCATAAAGCTAAGTAAGACAGAGTTGCAACTAACAGTATAACTTTAGCTACAACAATCAATTACAGCAACTACTTATAAACACAGAACGCACAAGAGGATCGGTGGTCCTTGAGTACCCAACAGCCTTAAGAACTCTTGTCAACCATCTGTATCAACATATACAGAGACATCGATAGCCGGATGTTATTTTCACACGACACACAGATCCTTAACACCAACACGTGTACAAAACCCTGTGTTGTCCAATCATAACATCCAAGCCCAACCAACCCCGTTGACCTCTGAGCAACCACATATAATGCCAAAAGCAAAATATCACAACATCTCAATTCAATAACTCAGGCAAATGATATATTCAACAATATATACATCTAACTACAATTAGTCGTTGTAACCAACTGTTACAACTAAATCATGCTGAGGGTTACAAGTCCACTCACCAATACCTCAGTCGTCCACTCAGTAGTCTAATGTGTAACAACTCGCAAATTTAAACGTAATTATGAGCATTAAACATTTGCATTATTAGGCTAATTCCCTACTTGAGTGAATTCACAACACATTTTAGAGGTAAGTCTAGCAAAGCCCAACTAGTTAATACGCATAGTATTACATTTCGTAATTTGTTATAATTATGTACGAAACAATTGGAACAAGCGCGACAAAAATATACGACTGTTGGTGAACGAAAATTATTTAATAAAACGAGATTATTAAATAACATGAACGTTTATTAAATATTATGTTGATAATATTTAACGAGTATTTCGAATCGTATAACATTATTTCTTACAAATGAAACAACTAGAAACCCATTTGTAAAACTAAAATAAAACGAAGTTGTAATTTTATTACTCAAATAAATTATTTTAAATTAAAATATTACAACTAAAAGTATAATCGAAAACATACTTAGAAACCTATCGTTTAAAAACATTTTAAATTTAACGATCGGGTAAAATACCACAAATTTAGGACAAAGTCCCCTCCCTTTTTCTTGACTCCAAAAATCTGCCCCAAACACTCCCAAACACCCCCCCAAACCCCAATCTCATCCTCATTCTATCTATTTTCTTCTTCTTTCTCTCATCTCTTTTCTCTCTAACTCACTACCAACAACAAGCAACAAAAATCAACAACAACATCACCACCAACACTTGTAATTTCAGAATCGTCATCATCTAGAGCAACAACAAGCATCCATCATCATCATCATCATCATCTCATCTCCTTCATCTTCAAGATTCACCATCTTCATCCTCAAACCCCAAATTCTTCAAATCGTAAGGATTTCTTCACTTTTTCTTTGGATTTCATGTTTGCAATACTTAATACATCATATTTTAGTGTTCTACCAACTTATTATGTCCAAAAATCGACTTAAAAATGCATTTTTAAAGTTAAAAATACGATCAGCTCGTTCTGCGAGCTGAGATCTGTTCTTCCTGCGAACCGAGCCGAGCTGCGAACCGAACGAGTTGCGAGCCAGACGAGTTGCGAGCCGAACGAGTTGCGAGCCGAACGAGTTGCGAGCCGAACCGAGCTGCAAGCCGAACTGAGCTGCGAACTGAATCGAGCTGCGAGCCGAACTGAGCTGCGAACTGAATCGAGCTGCGAACCGAACTAGTTGCGAATTGAACCCTTGCGAGCCGAGCTTGCGAGCCGAACGAGCGAGTCGAACGAGCGAGCCGAACTGACCTGGTCTGCGAACTGAGTTTTGCACAACGATCCGACGTACGCGTAACGACCACTACACTTCTTACAACGATGATTGACATACAAAAGTATATACTTTTACTAAGCATGAAACGAAACGAATATAATAATGTTTTCAGAAATTATTATTACAAACCACTACCAACAAGTCGTATACATTCTAAAGCTACAAACTTAAACGACAAACAAACACTTTGGACATAATTTGGTTGAACGAACACTAGCATGGATGGTCAAACTAAGATATCCACATACTTATCAAATCTCATACGTTTAGGGCGTTAGGAGATTCCGGACTATACTTGGGCTTTAGGCTTTGCTAGCACTCGCACATACTTAACTCAACAGGTGAGTTCACAGCCCCTACTTTTACTGTTTTAACTGCTTTTAAACAGGGGTGGAAAACATAGTCAACTGTTTTACTAATTGCCATAACTGCTTTTACTACATGATTGTATACTTGTTTACTCGAACGAATAGAGTACTTTGAACTGTTGAACGATTGTGTGAACTAATGTTTATGAAATAACATTTTCATACCATAAACTAAAACAAACGTGGTAAACTAATTGATAAACTGTTTTGTTTGAACGGGAAAACGACCCGTGCGTATTTGGCCGGAGAACGACATGTACTTTTTATGAAAACGCTGGAGAACGACCAGCAACGTATTTTAGTGCCAGAGAACGACTGGCCAAGTGGACGGGAGAACGACCCGTGCGTATTTGGATGGGAGAACGACCCATGCGTTATTTGACCGGAGAACGACCGGTACTGTGTTTCGCTAGAGAACGACCAGCAGTATTTATTGCCAGAGAACGACTGGCCGAGTTGGACGGGAGAACGACCCGTGCGTATTTAGACCGGAGAACGACCGGTACTATTTTGTAAACGCTGGAGAACGACCAACAACGTATTGCAAACTGTATTTTGGGTAACATCCCACGTAAACGGTATTTTGGGTAACGTCCCACGTAAACGGTATTTTGGGTAACATCCCACGCGAACGGTATTTTGGATAACATTCCACAAAACAATTACTTGACTATTATGGCAATAACTATTTGTGAACGTATTGGTTTTAACAACTGTGCTTACAAACTTGATTCAACTATTGCAAACATAAAACCTGTGAATTCACTCAACTTCGTTGTTGACTTTTACTATGTTTTTCAGGGAATTAGCTACGCATGTAAGAACCGCCTGCACGTTGGAACATAGGCGACCCACGATGAATAGGATGCCAACTTTTGACAACTGGATTTCTTCTATATAACTGAAATTGTTTAGTCATATTTACGAAATTTACTTTTGTAAACTTAATACTTTTAATTTGTACGATTTGATAAATCGTAAACTTTGTAACTATTACACTTGGCATCTTAATATATTGTGTTATGTTGTAATCATAAGCTCTGATACGTATGCATGTACTGTGTATTGTGGCACTCCCCATACTTAACTAGATGTTTCCGCTAAACTAAATCAACGAATTTGGGGGTGTTACATAATGTCACTGAGTCTTCTGTTTATCTGAAACACAATAGAACAACACAATTCAGTAACTTGTCTCATAATCATTATTCTAACATATTTTTTCAACCAGATAATCCCGAAATGACATTTAAAAACAGAAAAATGCCATTTTTGACCCTTAGATGACCCCGAATGGCCAAAAACTGCCTAGGCTCTTAAAAAAGAGTCTTGACCAGTGGGTCGTTTCCGAGTGACCATGCGAATTTCAACCCAATCCGAGTTAATGAAATTGTCACTTATCCGGGACCCCGAAAACACGCATTTTCAAAATTTGCAAATATAAAAGTTTTAAAATTCTCAACTCGCAGCTATCTGGGTTCGCAGAGCCAACTGAGTTCGCAGAAACTCGAATCGCTTCGCAGAAACTCGATTCGCATGCTAACTCGGTTCGCAGCTCAACTCGCAGCGCTCAACTCGCTTCGCAAAGCTTAACTCGCTTCGCAAGATGAACTCAACTCGCAAGACGAACTGGGTTTTGCGAGTTTCGCTGCTGTTACCGATTTTACGCACCAAATCTCACCAAAACTCCAAAAACTTAGTTTCTAAGGTTTCTAATACCTCAACTAACATCATATATCATCATTTCAATCATCAATTTCACGTATTTCATAAACCCCAACTCATTGATTCAAAAATATGTGTTTAAACTATGAAGAACACTTACATCTTGATTAAAAACAATATGATGATGATGATAATCTGATGATGATGTTGAATCAAGCACAAGAACAATCTTCCTTTCTATCTCTCTTTTAATTTCTTACTATGTGTGTTTCATTTTTGTATATGTGAGAAAGTTGAGAACCTCAGGAAGAAATAAAGAAAATGAGTCGGTCTCTCATTAACCGACTTCAATTATAGTATAATTTTTATTACCCTTCTAAATCTATTGTCTGAAACCCGAAAACCATTCGCGAGTCCAAACATTTTATTTTACCGACAACTTTATTAATTTAAAACAACTAATATTTCACTAGTCACAATAAGTCCTGTGACCCTTTTACCTATTTATTTTCAAATTAACCAACCAAAACTATTTCCTAACACATTAATAATCATTTAAAGTCAGGAAATAATATAAAACTACTAGGACTGAAATACGGTTGCTACATTTATTGAGGGTCTTCCTTCGAAATGGGAAATGTATGGAGTTATGCTCAAGGATAACGATGAACGTTATCTGCTATGTCATTGGAACAGGCTATTGATAAGCTCCGTGGATATGATTTCACAAAGAAATCGATAGATATTGATTCTGATCAGGTACAGGATCCTGGGCTTTATCATGGAAAATCTACTATCTCTAATAGTTCGTCCAGTTCGACTACAACTTTACTGGTTGGTGATACTGGAGAAAATTGTGAAATGATATCTGAAGATTTATGTTTTATAACTTCATCTGGAGGTGAGGCAAAAAGCAAGTCAACAAGGAAGTCAACTCAAGAGCATCACAAAATGCCCATGAGTGTGAAATCCGCTGAACAACAACTATCAGTTCTTGCTTCATTCGTTGCTTCATACGAAAACTACATCCAGGGTGATCAATGATCCAGCTACTTTTGATGAGGATTATGATCAAGTTGACCCAGATGACTTAGAAGAAATGGATCTCTAGTGGCAACTTACTAGGGAATAAAATTGGGTTTGACAAGTCCAAAGTGAAATGTTTTAACTGTCAAAGTTATGGACATTTTGCTAGGGAATGTCAAAGACCCAAAACTGAGAAAACTGCAAATCCTGAAAAATCAAGTGCTACTCTGTCTTCTAAAGCCTTGGTTGTTCAACAACTGGATGGTTCTTATGACTGGAAAGCTTTAACTAAAGAAGCTCTTATGGCTGAAATTGAAGATCCAGTTAAGAATGATAAAACACCATCTTACATGCCTACTGCTGAGGATTATCAAATGAAAATTCCTAAAATGAAGATTCCAGCAGCTGAAGATGATGTGTTAGACTTGGGATCAACTGAAGATCTTTGTCCAGAAGACTTTGTGGCACAAATGGCTGAACTCCAAAATGATAAAAAAAAAGGTACGTCTTGATGTTCCTACACTTATAGATGTATGTCAATTAGTGACTAGTTTACAAGCCCAAGTTAATGTATAAGCTGATTCACATAAGGCTTTATCATCTGAACTAGAATGGGCTAAAATTGACGTACGTAGGTTAAGTGAGGACAAGCTAGACCTTAAGAAGCAGATTAAGTCCTATATGATAGATAAGACCTTACTTAGAAACACTATTAATGAACAGTCTGTGACTATTGATGGTCTTTATTTGAACTTAAAAGACTTAAATCAAGGTGTAGCTGAAAAGGACAAAGAATTAGCTGAATCTAAAGTTAAGTTAGTTGAGCTTAATCGTAAGTTTGAAAGTTATAGAACATCTTCTTTGACTATGGACTCTATAATTGATGCTCAATGTAGTGTAAAGGACAAGACTGGCTTAGGCTATAGTGATGTTCCTCCACCTTTTAACGCTAATCACACTACTACTAATGTTGACCTATAGATGATTGGTGCTACTGCTAATTCTGATGTTCAAATACCCAAAGAATCTGAGACTATTAAGACACAGAAGGATGTTCTAAAAGAACAATCATCTAATATTGGTAAGACATCAGCTTCCACCAATGTACAATTTGTCTCGGGTGGGATGCTGAATGATACCAAAGTAGATGATAAGGTTATTAAGGAACAAATTGATGCACCTTTAGTGTCTAAGACTCAGATTGAGAATAAGGCAAAAGACGTTAAGTCACGGAAGCAGATGTATTGTTTTAAGTGCCAACAAAAGGGGCATGTAGCTTCTTGTTGTCCCAATAAGAAGTTGGAAACTGTACATAAGCCCGTGAATAACGAAAAACCAAAATTTGTAGATAGGTCTAGTGCTAAACCGTGGTTGGGAATTAAGCATGTGACTAAACCTATAAACATGTTGAAGAGAGACAGTACAAATAGTGTCTCACCTCCTAAACCTAAGAGATCTTATACTCAAAGTGATAATATTTTCAATAAACCAAGAGATAAGACACTTTCGATGTTTAGGACTCCTAGTAGAAACCATAGTCAGTTTGAAAATGGTTCTACCTCACGTGCACATGAGTATAGTAATATGCCTAGGAGTCACTCTCCTCATAGGCATAAGACTATTAATCATCAACAAGCTCAACCTCCTGTAAAAGTGACCAAGACTCCCGATGAGAATAGTTATGGTTACTTTAAGGAATTTTAGATTGTTGATGATAAGGGACAACCCAAGACCGTAATGGCTTAGGTCCCTCTTGAAAACTAACTGTGTACAACTTGTCATGTGCAGAGCAGACTGTGAACAAAAATAGCTGGTGGTATGTAGACAGTGGATGCTCGAGACACATGACAGGGGAAAGAAGTCTGCTGATGGACTTCAAAGGTGGTTTGAAACAGCGAGTAAACTTCGCTGGTGATAAAGGAGGAGTAATTACGGGAAAAGGAAAAGTTTCAAATAGAATTTTGACTCTTGAAGATGTGAATTATGTTGAAGAACTAACTCACAACTTAGTGAGTGTTTCCCAAGTCTGCGATAAAGGTCATCCAGTTCATTTAAATGAAAAGCCTTAGTCCTGAAGACGGGATTTGTTATTCCCGAAGATTGGATATTAATGAGGGCACCAAGGAAGAAGGACATCTATGCTATCAACATGGGTGCTCCGGTTACATCAATGGAGTCTATATGTCTATTATCCAAGGCTTCAGAAGCTGACTCTATTCTATGGCATAGGAGAATGACACACTTGAACTTTCAGAAAATGAATTACATAACCAAAAATGGTTTAGTTCTGGGTGTGCCACAGAAACGTTTTGAGTTTGAAGACAGGTGTGTTTCTTGCTTGAAAGGAAAACAACATAAGAAACCACACAAGTCTAAAACCGAAAACTCAATCTCCTCACCATTTGAATTGCTACATATGGATCTCTTGGCCAAATAAGCAAGAGAAGCATAGGTGGCAAATGGTACTACCTGGTTGTTACAGATAATTTCTCTAGATTCTCATGGGTATTCTTTTTGAAATCTAAGGATGAAACTCCAGGAATGCTTATGGAGTTCTTAGATTTAGTAGAGAATGTCTATAAAACGAGAGTTAAAAGGATTCGTAGTGACAATGGTACAGAGTTCAAAAATTCTACGTTGAATGTTTATTGCTTAAGTAAAGGAATTCAACATCAATTCAGTGCACCATATGAGCCACAAAAAAATGGTGTTGCTGAAAGGAAGAATAGAACTCTAATTGAGGCAGCTAGAACCATGCTTGCTGATTCAGGGCTTCCGGTCATCTTTTGGGCAGAAGCGGTGAATACAGCATGTCATGTTCTGAATAGGATTTTGACCGTTAAGAAGCATAACAAGACTTGTTATGAACTTCTGAACAAAAAGAAACCTAATTTGAAGGGATTTGAGCCCTTTGGTGTATCATGCACCTTATTGAAGACTAATAATCAACCTAAGTTTGGGGAAAAGGCTGACGAAGGATATTTCCTTGGTTATATTCCTAATTCACCAAACAAGAAGGTTTTCAATAAAGTCACTGACCGTGTGGAAACTGTCTATAACATTGAAGTTACAAGTCATACTCATGACAAACACAAGGGATTAGATTGGCAATTTGATTATTCAGATCTATTTAAGTCATTTAAAGTCCCTATAAGTGACTATGTGGTTAATTCGGAAATCCCGGAACATTTATTGTACGGTGATGGGGACACTGGCCCTACACGTACATCGAATGCTTCTTCATATGGGACGTCTGCAAATAAACCATCTACTAGTGCTTCAAAAGAGCCCTCAGTGGAAAAACCTCAAGAGCAAGACAAGTTGTCGGAAGTTACTCAAAGGGTATTGGATAATATCTTTACCCCTATAAGGGAATTGAGAGAAAGAATAACTTCTGATGAGAAGTACAGTACTGATGAGGATATGCCACCACTGGAGGAGATTGGCACCAATTTGAATGATGAGATACTTGTTGAACCAGTAACTGTGACTCGAACAAGTAAGAATCATCATGTGGAAAATATCATTGGTGATCAAGACATTCCAATGTTAACCAGGAGTCAAGCTAAAGCTAGTACTTCTGAATACACCAGCTTATACGTGGCAATCAAAGAAACTGAGATCACTAATAAATGTCTTTATGCATGCAATATCTCACAAGTTGAACCTAAAAACGTTCAACGGGCGCTAAAGGAAAGCTCGTGGGTAGAAGCTATGCAAGAAGAATTGACTCAGTTTAAAAAAACTGAACGTTTGAGAGTTGGTTGACTTACCTTCTGGTGAATATCCAATTGGAACTAAATGGGTCTTTAAGTGCAAGAGAGACGATTGGGGTATTGTTACTCGCAATAAAGCTCATTTTGTAGTTCAGGGTTTCAATAAAGAAGAAGGGATAGATTATAACGAAGTGTTTGCACCAGTTGCTAGGCTTGAAGCAATAAGGGTATTCTTATCATTTGTAACTTACAAAGAAATTAAAGTGTATCAGTTGGATGTTAAGAGTGCCTTTTTGTATGGAAAAGTAGAAGAATTTGTGTATGTCTCTCAACCACCAGGGTTTTTTCTATCCAGATTATCCAGATAGAGTATATCATTTGAATAAGGCTCTATATGGATAACATCAAGCACCTAGGGAATGGTATGAAACACTATCAAAGTACCTAGTTGAGAATGGATTTACAAGAGGTTCAATTGATAGTACACTTTTCGTTAAATGGAAAAAGAATGACTTTCTGCTTGTTCAAGTATATGTTGATGACATCACTTTTGGGTCTTCTGACGAAAAGATGTGTCAAGAATTTGAGAAAGTCATTCGAAAAAGGTTCGAGATGTCTGCTATGGGAGATTTGAAATTCTTCTTAGGATTACAAGTTGATCAAAAAGAAGATGGTATGTTCATTCATCAAACAAAGTACACTTATGAACTGTTAGAATGATTTAAGATGGATGAAACGCGTGTATATCATACTCCTATTCCAGAAAATCATGGACTTGGTCCGGATACATTGAGTGACAAAGATGTGGATCCTACTCTTTATAGGGCCATGATTGGGTCACTAATGTATCTTACTGCATCTAGGCCTGATATAATGTTTGCAGTATGTATCTGCGCAAGATATCAAGCTACTTCTAAAGAGTCTCATATGCAAGCAGTTAAACGAATCTTTCGTTACCTCAGAGGGAAACCTGTTGAGTCATATTAGTGTGTCTGTCAGTTGGTCTTGAGTCTGTAATAGCTTAGATTAGAAAATAGATAATTTTCTGTTTTGAGTGACACTTATCTAGTGTCGCATTCAGGCGACACTCAGTAAGTGTCGCACTAGGGTTATGATCTGCGACACTTAGCAAGTGTCGCAGAATCGATCTGTTTGTATATATAGAGCCATCACGGCTCATTGCAAAGGTTGGACAAAACCTATGCACAACTTGTCGACTAAAACCTCTGTAAACAAGCTAGAATTCGTTTGTTATTAATATACAAAGCGTTCTTATTCAATATCTTATTATTTTGATTTATAGTTTATGCTCGTTACTTCAATCGTGTGATTCCGCCACACAATTGGTTCAAGTGATCTGTTCTAGATCCTAAGCACAGGGACAACAAAGTGGTATCAGAGCCATTGGGCTGTTTGTGACAGATTCGATCAAGTTTCGAGTGTGTTTCGGTTGAAATTGGGAAGAAACTAGCTTATTTTCATTGATTAGAGAGTTTTTGGTCTTCAATTTCTTGTTATTAACATGTTTTTGCAGGTATTGTTCATCTGGGAAAGAGAATTTTCGTTAGGTTTTACGAAAATTTGGTTTTTAGGGTTTTTGGGTTGCTGCTGCGCGTCTCTGCGACACTCGTTGTGACACTTCCAGCGACACTTAACTCAGTGTCGCCTCTAGGGTTCTGCAACATAAACTAGCGACACTTCAAACGACACTTACTTCAGTGTCGCCTTAAGGATTTAGTGACACTCGCTGTGACAATAATTCCTATCTTGCTAGAGACACTTGCTAGCGACACTTCGTTGCGACACTTATTTCTAGTGTCGCATGTGGTTTAATTTTACACTTTCTGCGACACTTGTCTCAGTGTCGCTTGTCAGTTTGTGACACTTCCTTAGTGTCGCTTAAGCATTTTAAAATCAGTTTTCCTTTTAGTTTAATTTACAATGTCGATGCAAGCTTTTGCTCAAATGCTTAAAACCAGTAATGATGCTGGTAGTACAAATAAGGCTCCAATTTTTATAGCTAATACAAATTATGTTGAATGGAGACAAAAATTTGAAGCTTTTATTTCTTATAATGAACCGGATATGATGATTCCTTTGCTTGAAAGGTATGAGCATCCGAGACAAGAGGGGGTATTTGAGGGAATTGCACCTCCTAAGTCTATTCGTGCGCTGAATGCGGATGAAAAGAAATCTTGGGATATGGAAAGGAAAGTCCATTCAGCTCTTGTTATGAGCTTATCTTCTGATGTTCTCAAAATGTTTAAACATCATGACATCGCATATGATATGTGGCAAGCCCTCGAAAGACGATGCGGTGGTAGTGATAAATATAAGAAGAGTAGGCTGGAGTTGGTCAAACGACAATATGAGTTGTTTGATATGTTAGAAAATGAATCCTTAAACGGTTTGTTTATTCGTTATTCACATCTAGTGAGTGAACTGTCTGACGGGGGAGTGAAAATGCAGGTAGAGGATATTAACAAGAAATTGTTAAGTGCGTTACCAAAGAAATGGAATCATCGTGTGATGATGATGGAGGAAGACGAAGGCATTATGTCTATGTCTCTAGATGATTTCATTGGACGATTACAAGCATATGCACTAGATATGCAAAGAAAAGAAACAAAATCTAGTGCTCATATTCAGGATCCAAGCATCTATGGGAGTAAATCTTCATCTTCAGGGATTGCTCTTTTGTCCGGAGGAGGTTTGTCATCCGCCACTAAAACTTCAACATCAAGTGGTGGTGCCTCCAGTGGATCATATATTTTTTCAGGTGGATCACTTTCATCATCTGGTGGTTCCAAGGCTAATCAAGCTTCTCCAGCTACTGAGGAGAATGCTGCTGTATTTCAAGCATTTTTGAGTGCTTATGACAGTTTTCTATCCCAGAAAACTAGTTCCATTGATTTAACTGATGAGGATTTTGATCAAATAAATCCTGATGATCTCGAGAGAATGGACATTAGATGGAATTTTGCTATGTTAACTAGGAGAACAAAAAGATATTTGCGAAAAACTGGTAAAAAGAACTTGGATGATGATAGTGATTCGGGTTTAGGTTTTGATAAAAGTAAGGTTAAATGCTACAAGTGTCACAATCTTGGACACTTTGCTAGAGAATGTGAGAAATCTAAACAACCTCCTTCTGGTTTTTCAAGGCCATTCATCAAAGAAGTCAACTGCTAAGGATGCTGATAAGCTTGAGAAATCCTTCAATGAAGCCCTTCTCCTTACTAATGACGAATATCACAACTGGAGTGATACAGAGGAGAACATTCATAACACAGCTCTTATGGCAGAGATTACAGATGAGGTACCAATTGATGAACCTCTTTCTTGTGTTAATTGTATCAAATTAACTGGTAAAATTAACAGATACTTTGAGGATAATGCTCGCCTGTATTCTGATTTAGATAAACTTAGACATGTGAACCAATTGTTAAAAGAAAATGAAAAGATTTTTGACAAAAAGATTAATGCCACTATGACTGAAAGAAAAGATCTAAAGGCTAAGATTTATTGTCAACAAGATGCTATTGACAGTTATCTTAAGAAAATTGTCGATTTACAAAAAGCTCTTGATGAATCTAAAACTGAGGTTATTGATCTTAATCGAAAACTTTCAAATTTCAGTACATCCTCCGTTGTTTTTGATGAGATCCTTCAAGTGCAAAGGATCAATACAAAAAGTAAGTCGGGGATAGGATACCAAGCGGTACCTCCCCCAGCTAACTATGAACCTACGCCATCGAAGGATGACATTAAAAACTTTATGCCTTCAACTGTTAAAGAAGGCAAGTCATCTGTTAAAGAACCAGTTATTTTGGTTTCATCTGAGAAGGGAGATAAACCCATCTCCCAAAAGAAAGCAAAAGCATTACCTGTACTTCCTACTATTGAGGAGGAAGTAATTGAAATTGAGGATGTAACTGATGAGATTGATACAAAGGTTCTTAAATTGGATGTAAAGCCTGAAAATTTTATAATTACAAATGAACCGTGTAGTGAAATCCCTTCACTAAAGGTTAAATCTAAGGCTATTCCTAAGGTTAAGAAGGAACAAAATTTTGCTAATAACAAATCAATTTCTTCTAAACCAATCATAAATAATTCCAAAAGTAAATCAACATCTTTTTCACGTGCCAATTCACCTTGCACATTTCAATGTGCCTGTTCAGTAAATAGAAATATCAAATCCTCATCAGTTTTGCAACCTCACTTTCAATCGGTTGTTGAGAGAAGATCCTGTTTCTACTGCAAAAAACAGGGTCATTTGTTAAGTGTTTGTCTGTTGCTTTCTAGACAACGGTTTGGTAAGACAGTGCTTAGGTCTTCAGTTCACAGAAACTTTTCAAAATCCTCACCTAAGCACAGTTTCATGTCTCCCAAACCTGTCAAGAAAACTGACAAGATAATGTCGGTTACACCTAATCGGCAACCTCTTGTCAAAAAGCAACCATCTAAACCTCTACAGGTTTGGAAAATCAAAGAGTCCAAAGAAGACTCTTCATCCCATAATACCCCATCAGTTAAAGAGCCCAAAATTCTGAAAAATCATGTACTCACTGATGTTGTTATTATGGATGACTCTGGTAGACCCAAGTCCATTAAGGCTTGGGTCTCACAATCAAACTAATTTCTCTATTTTTGTGTGCCTACAGCCATCAGAAGAAGTAATCAAGAGCAAATGGTATGTATAGTGGTTGTTCTCGGCACATGATAGGCAACATATCTCTACTCTCCGATGTTCTACCTGTTAAAGGAGGGTATGTTGCATTTGCGGGTGATAAGGGTGGAGAAATTACTTGTAGGGGAACTCTCACTAATGGATCAATGAGTTTTGACAACGTGAACTATGTGGAACAATCGCATTATAATCTTCTTAGTGTATCACAAGTATGTGACAAAAAGTTCACAACAGTGTTTACGGATACGGAGTGCTTAATACTCAAACCAGGCTTTCAAATAGCTGAGGAATGGGTACTCATTCGTGCACCGAAGACAAAAGACACGTATGTCCTTGACATGAGTACTGTGTCAACTTCAACATCTGAACATACATGCCTGTTGTCCAAAGCTACTCCAAAGGATTCCCTTCTATGGCACAGGCGAATGGGATACATAAACTTTCGCAAGATGAACTATCTTGTAAAAAATGAGCTTGTTACTGGTGTGCCTAAACTCACATTCAGTTTGGATGATAACTGCTGTTGATGCATATTAGGTTGTCTGTCAGTTGGTCTATCGAGTTGTAATAAGTGTCGTTAGTCTTATAGTGAAAATATTGTTTTTGCGACACTTAAGTTTTAGGTTAGGCGTCACTTGCCTTAGTGACGCATAGCGTCACTTAGGTAAGTGACGCATGAAGGCGGCCACATGCGACACTTCCACAAGTGACGCATGTCGGCTGACTTTTAGTATAAATACAAACCTACGGGTTTCCGGCTAGGGTTGACGAAACCCTAGCACCATTTGTCGACTAAGCAACATTGTAATCGTTCCCAATTCATAATACAAGCTGATATCTTCGTTTACATTGTTAATTACTTTTGTTTTGGTTTGTGTTCATTAGTAATACACGCAATTGATTGATTCCGCCTTTCAATTGTAGTCAATTGTCATCTAGATCCACGTCATAGGGCACTTTCAACTGGTATCAGAGCCTATAGGTGATAACATTGACGTTTAGAAGGTATTTTGGGTTCATTTCGGTTTTGTTTGAATCAAGAATCAAGATTACATACGGATTTTGAGGTGCTAAGGTGCAATACAGACGATATTCTTCATCATTTACAGGTTTCGTGCATTAGTGTTCAAGGATTTTTCGTTAGGTTTACGAAAGTTCGAATTTTTTAGGGTTTTGGGATTTTGCAGCCGTTTTGCGACACTCGATCCGTCACTTGGACGCGTCACTTACAGCGGCACTACCTAATCCCAAATTAGGGTTATACCGTCACTTGAACGCGTCACTTAAAGCGTCATTTGAGGTTTATACGACACTTAACTTAAGTGTTGTTCCCTTTAATCCACTATCACTTACGTGTGTCACTGTTGCACGTCACTTGACTCTCAAGCGTCACTTCTGTTAGTGATGCCTGTTTGATTTACTGCGTCACTTTTACTAGTGACGTCTATTTGTTTTAGCACGTCACTCTAGTACGTCACTTGAGTGCGTCACTCGTCTGATTGAGCGACACTTACTTACAGTGTCATCAGTCACTTCATTCGTCACTCGATAGCGTCACTTACCAAGTGCCGCTATTCGTTGCGACACTTCAGTGCATCACTTACTAAGTGACGCCTTCAGTGCTAATATTTTTCCGAGCTTTTGTTTTTGAGTAAAATTTCAGGTATATCTTCAATGGCCGCAGACAAGGAAGATATTAGAGGTATTAGGGAGATGATAAAGCAAGGAAATGATATCGGTTCAAATAATAAACCTCCACTATTCACTGCAGACATGGACTATGCTTATTGGAGAGACAGATTTGAACAGTTTGTTGATTTTCATTGTCCGGAACTTTGGGGCCCATTAAAACAAAGATATGAGGCTCCAATAGCTGAAGGAAACTATCGTAATGTTCCTCCACCAAAACCTTTCATTGCGATGACACCTCAAGAAAAGAAAGATTATCAAATAGAAAGGAAAGCACATTCAGCTATTTGTATGTGTTTGACAAAGGATGTTATGAGACTGTTTAAAACTCATGACACAACCTATGATTTATGGAAGGCAATAGAGACGAGGTGTGGGGGAAATGAGAAATATAAGGAGGCTAAGCTTGAATTGATTAAGAAACAGTACGATCTGTTTGACTCCTTACCTAATGAGACAACTTCTGGATTGTTTACTCGGTACTCACAACTGGTGAGTGAATTAACTGAAGGTGGATATAATCTCACTGCACTTGAGATTAATAAGAAGTTGTTGGATGTTTTACCAAGTGCATGGGATGTGAAAGTCCAATTCTTAAAGGAAAATGAAGAATTGGGTGGGATGACTTTGGATCAGCTTATAGGAGTTCTTCAAGCCCACGCTATGGAATTGAAGAAGAAGGAGTGCAAGTCGAATGGCTTTGTACAAAACCCTTCACTTTATGGAAGCCAAGTAAACTCTGGTAAGAGTTATGGAGGAATGGCATTCATATCGGATACCAATTCTCCATCCTATTCAGCTGGGGCTTCACACGCTGCCTATGTTTCTGGGACAACCTGCACTAATCAAGGAACACAACAGCAGGTTTCAGCATCACCAGCAATTCAAGAGCAAGGTGCAATTTATACAGCTTTCCTCAGCTCTTACAAAGATTTGGTTACTCAACCAAATACTACTTTGGAAATGACCAAAGAAGATTATGCTCAGCTGGATGATGATGACTTGGAACAGATGGATTTAACCTGGAACATAGCCATGATTTCAAGGAGGGTTCAGAAGTTCTTGCAGAGGACAGGTCGGAAGAGCTTGGAAGGTAATGGGAAGACTGGGTTTGGGTTCGATAAAAGCAAGGTTCGATGTTACAACTGTCAGAACCTTGGTCACTTCGCAAGGGAATGTGAGAAACCCAGGATGCCATCGTCGGGTCTTACTAAGCCAGATCCACCCAAGGCAAATGAGAAAGAAGAAGCTAAATCGTTGGCTGTAGATAATGCTTTGATTGTTTTTGAGCCAACTGCTTCTGATTGGAGTGCTCAGGCTACACGGTTTCAATGCCTGATGGCTCACATTACTCCTGAGGTACCAAATGAACCTAACGAGCCTTTCAATTGTGTTTCATGTATTAAATTGACTGAATCCCTTGAGGTCTATCAGAAAGACAATTTAAATATGCGGGACAAGATAGTTAAACTTACCGAATTTAATAAGTTTTTGCTAGATAATGAAAAGCTTTATGAACAACACCTTGAAGCTCATAAATTAGATACCGAAACCTTTAAAGCAAAGGTCTTTAGCCAGCAAGATGCAATTAAGAGTTATCTTGTCGAAATTGAATTGTTGACTAAAGAACTATCTGATTTAAAAAATGAGTTTGACAATCATAAAAGCAAAATCTTAGGTTCAACATCCGCAACTCAAGTCTTTAATGAGATAGTTAGTAGGCAAGGGGCAAGCGGCAAAAAGAAGGAAGGTCTTGGCTATAACCAAGTACCACCACCTTCTAATGCTGAATATTGTCCCCCGCTTGCTAAAGAAGGCCTTGAGGAGATTTCAGTTGATTATACCAAACTGTATGGTATTAAGGCCAAAGAAGCCAAGATAAACAAACTGACAACGGAGAAAACCAAGAGGCAAGAGTATCCATTGCCTCAG
The DNA here is from genome assembly GCA_963422505.1 of Pseudognaphalium luteoalbum. Lineage (NCBI taxonomy): Eukaryota > Viridiplantae > Streptophyta > Magnoliopsida > Asterales > Asteraceae > Pseudognaphalium > Pseudognaphalium luteoalbum. The sequence continues at coordinate 13,407,996 of OY730194.1, forward strand.
TTTGTTAAAGCTGAAAGTAAGTCTCCAGTTCATACTGATGAGATTGTTGAGATAGAGGATATTACTGATCAGGAATATCCTGAGTTTAAGAAGGTTGAGGTTAAACCTGAAAAACAAATTTTCAAAGTTGAACCTGTATCAAAGGTTCAAAATAAAAAGGAAAATAGAGTTTTAAATGTGAAACTTCAAACTCAAAAGTCACCGGAAGACGTTTTAAAACAAAAGGTGACAAATGAAAAGGTTCATGTTGATAAAACTTCTGCCTCAACTTCTAAACCAAAACAAGCATTCTCTAACACGTGTACGAAATGTTCATGTTCTAGAAATGCTTCACCACTTCCTGCAGTAAATCCTTCGCCTCAACAGTTTATAGAGACTCGTTCTTGTTTCTACTGCAAGAAACAAGGACATTTGATCCGCGACTGTCCCAAGCTTTCTCATCAGCGTTATGGGAGAGATATGCCTAGGACATCATTCTACAGAAATTCTTTTTCAAAATCATCTTCTAGGCATCACTCCGACTCTTCTAAGCCTGCCGAGAAAGTAAGTAATGTTGGGCAAAATTCTTTGTCAATTCCAAAGCCCGACATTACTACTAAGCCAAATTCCGAACCATCAAAGGTTTGGAAAAGAAAAGAGTCTACTACGGACTCTATTGTCATCAATAATAACACATCAGATACTAAATCTGATTTGTTTAAAAATAAAGTTTTATCTGATGTGCTTATTGTTGATGACTATGGTCGACCTAAGTCTGTAAAGGCTTGGGTCACCGTTTCTCACTAATCTCCTCATTCTTTTGTGTTGCAGCAGTCTGAACGTGTAAAAGATAGCGAATGGTTTCTTGATAGCGGCTGCTCGCGACACATGACTGGTGATGTGTCTCTACTTGTGGATATTAAACCATACGCAGGAGGACATGTGGCCTTTGCAGGAGATACGGGAGGAACGATTTCGGGGAGAGGAACGCTAACAAATGGAAGGGTTAGCTTTGAGAATGTAAACTATGTGGCCGAACTTCAACATAATCTGTTAAGTGTTTCACAAGTTTGTGATAAGGACTATACCGACTGAGTGTGTCATCTTGAAGCCGGGGTATGTCATTCCTGAAGAATGGGTGTTGATGCGTGCACCTAGAAGAAATGATACCTATGTAATGAACATGCGAACCGTGGAGACAACCAGCGAGTACACTTGTCTCCTTTCGAAGGCTTCAGAAAAGGAATCACTCCTTTGGCACAGACGGATGGGACATATTCATTTCCGTAAAATGAATTTTCTAGTTAATAACGATTTGGTTCGTGGAGTTCCGAAACAGTCCTTCGCCTTGAAGGATGACTGTGTTTCTTGCCACAAGGGCAAACTCCACAAGAAGTCCCATAAGTCTAAGGTTGTGAATTCAATAGATGCTCCGTTGGAATTACTGCATATGGATCTTTTTGGTCCGGTTTCTACAAAGAGCATCGGTGGTCGCTCTTACTGTTTGGTAGTGACAGATGACTACTCACGGTTTTCGTGGGTATACTTTCTCGCAACGAAGGATGAGACAGCGGGAATTTTGGTCTACTTGTTGGATAAGTTGGCAAATTTGTGCAACTTAAAGGTGAAGAGACTGCGAAGCGACAATGGAACCGAATTCAAGAACTCAACTCTCGAATTATTCTGTGCTTCTAGGGGTATTGATCATCAATTCAGTGCTCCGAGAACTCCTCAACAAAATGGGGTTGCAGAACGGAAGAATAGGACCATCATTGAAACTGCTCGCACTATGCTCGCAGATTCCAAGCTGCCTATCATCTTCTGGGCCGAGGCAGTTAATACTGCTTGTTATGTTTTGAATCGGGTGCTTTCGGTTAAGAAAAAGAACAAAACATGTTATGAGCTATTCAATAACCGCAAGCCAAATCTGCAGTTTCTGGAGCCATTTGTCCTTGTTTGATAATGATTACCAAAGAACGTGTCTCTAAGTTTGGTGATAAAGCCGTTGAAGGGATTTTTCTTGGATATTCGGTCAACTCTCCAAATAAACGAGTATACAACAAATCAACAAACGAGATAGAGGAACACTTTGAGGTCAAATACTTAAGGTATACGGAACCACCTCAAGGAACGGGTCCGGATTGGTTCTTTAATTATGGGAAACTCTTCAGTTCTTTTAATGTTCCGGAAGATGACGATACAGAAGAGTTAATTACAATGCTTCATGGACTCGATGTTTTTCAACAAACATCTGATTCTCTTCCTCCTACATCCAATCCAATTCCCGATACGACATCCACTCCCACACCAACTCCCACACAACAAACGCCTGCATCTACATCCACTACTTCTACTGCATCTGTACCTACTCCTACACCACCAACTACTGTCATCCCTTCTTCTTCAAAAACTGTCAATGCTGAGGATCTTCCACATGATCCAGATATGCCTCTCTTAGAGGATGAAGAAGACATGGATTATTCTCGTTTCTTCACTAATGAAGAGAACGAAGATGCTTCTGCCACTGAAGGTGATTTGAACAACTTGGAATTAAATCTTGTGCCAGATGCTATTCCAGTTACTCGGATACATAGGAATCACCCAGTTGAAAACATAATTAGTGATCCTCATTCTTCTGTTCAAACGAGAAATCAGGCAAAGCAATCTGCTGAAGATAAGCATACTTCAGCTGATCAGGTTTTGGGATTTATGGCAACTGTCAATTCATGCCATCTTTCACAAACCGAACCGAAGAAAGTCTCGGAGGCCTTACAAGATCCATCCTGGGTCGAGGCCATGCAAGATGAACTGTAGCAATTTCACAAGCTGCAAGTGTGGACGCTAGTTCCATTACCCAAGGGTGCTGATCCAAAAGGCACTAGATGGGTATATCGAGTAAAGAAGGATGATCGAGGGGTTGTTACAAGGAACAAAGCTCGACTAGTTGTTCAAGGGTATACTCAAGTTGAAGGACTAGATTATGATGAGGTTTTTGCCCCTGTCGCCAGATTGGAGTCCGTTCGTATCTTTTTGGCCTTTGCATCATTTAAAGGGATTCGTGTCAAGCAACTTGACGTCAAAAGCGCATTCCTTTATGGTCAAATTGATACGGAAGTATATGTTCAACAGCCTCCGGGTTTTGAAGATTCGGTGCATCCAAATTATGTCTACAAACTCAATAAGGCATTGTATGGACTTCATCAATCTCCTCGCCTATGGTATGAGAGGCTTGCTACTCATCTGGTGGAAAATGGTTTTACTCGGGGCAACATCGACAGTACTCTCTTCACAAAAGGGAAAAGGGGATGATCTGTTACTAGTTCAGGTGTATGTCGATGATATTATTTTTGGGTCATTAAATGAGGCACTCTGTAAAGAATTTGAAGAGGTCATGAAGTCAGCTTTCGAGATGAGTGCAATGGGAGATCTCACTTTCTTTCTCGGTGTGCAAGTTGAGCAGTCATCCAAAGGAATGTATATTCATCAGTCAAAATATGTCAATGACATGCTGACACGATATGATATGCTCACTTGTAAACCTTATGGTACTCCTATTGAACTCAACCATAATCTTGGACCTGCTGATGATGATGAGGACTGTAAAGAAAAAGATTATCGTTCAATGATAGGTTCTCTTATGTACCTCACTGCTTCAAGGCCTGATATCGTCTTTGCTGTTTCACTTTGTTCAAGATATCAGGCACGACCAAAGGTTTCTCATATGAAGGCGGTGAAACGGATTTTTGGTTATCTCAAATATAGACCCACTCTCGGTCTATGGTACTCCAATGAGAAGAATTTTACGCTCTCTGCCTATTCAGATTCAGATTACGGTGGCTGCAACATCAATAAGAAGTCAACAACAGGAGGATGTCAGTTCCTTGGAACCCGATTGGTGTCGTGGCAATGCAAAAAGCAGACTACGGTTTCTACTTTAACAGCGGAGGCCGAGTACATTGCTGCTGCAAGTTGCTGTTCTCAAGTTCTTTGGATTCAACACCAACTGCGCGACTACGGGTTACTCTTAACTATGACTCCTATACATATTGATAATACTGCTGCCATATCAATAACACGCAATCCCGTACAACACTCTAAAACCAAACACATAGAAATTAGGTTTCACTTTATACGGGATTGCTATGAGAAACACCTTATCGACCTTGTCCATATCGATACCCTAAAACAAAATGCTGACTTATTCACTAAGCCTTTTTCTAGAGCCCGATTTGATGAATTAGTCAACATGATCGGTCTAAGGTTCTTTACCACGAAAAAGTAATTTGTGACTTGGATATGTTTAAAGTAATGTTTTATTAAAAAAAAAAAATGCAACCAACGCAACTGCCACTCTTTATACTTTCTAGTATTAAAGAAATGCAAGGTTGCTACATTTTAAAAATAGACGTTGAAGTTGTGTCTGTAAACAACTTGGGATATGATAGTACATTGGGTGACATGCATAAAAATGGAAATTTAAGGTTTATCTTGGATGTGTCAGTAGATTTATCTGACGTATTGAAAACAGTTTTTATAAACATTGTCTTCATCATACGATATATTAGTAGGCATGGTATGCAAACCTCTTTGAGAAGTCTTAAGAAGCTTAATCATTAATTGTCTATTTCAAGTGGTATAACACCATTAGATGTATGACAAAAGTCTTAATTTCTTACTTATACTAGACATGCTTTCGTGAAAGATGTTTATTTGATATCATTTGGGGGTATATATTGATAGTTTCCTTTGTTATATGTAAGTATAGATCTGGCTTCTATTAATATATACTTTAAACTTAAGCAAACACAAGTCAAAGTACTTGCAACGTCTTTCAAAATAAGATACCTTACAAGGTCGCCAAAATGGTTTGACTAAGTCTGGTTTTGCTTAAACCTGAATCAAGCTATGTCGCTCTGTTGTACGTAAGTACAGATTTGTCACCGCTGACTTGATTCTTAAAATTGATTTTCTTATATTCTATCTGTAAATGGAAACATGGTCTATGTCTTAAGTTAAGATGTATATCTATGGTGGGAACTACAGCGAAATGCACATACCAATAATAATAAAATACCTCCTAGATGTAAGCATAACATGTTTAAGTGGATAAACATACTAATAATCGTTTTGAAATAATTTTTATAAAAAGTGCTTTTAGTATGTCAAGTAAATTTAAAGAGGACAAATATACTGATGATCGAAATAACACTTACTGTTCCTAATAAATGCATGTTATTCCGATATGATCCCTAACCAGACTATATCAACTTCGTCACCAAAAAGAATGTGTTAATTTTTCTAGTTATAAATTTACATTCTTGTATGTCTTTTATTTTATCTAAGTTAGTGTAATTTTAGTTATTATCCAAGTTACAGTTACATTTTCAAATTTGAGTACCGAAATCACATCGCGAAAATCGATAAAATCGCCAATTTTTCACTAAAAGTGAACTGCGCGTCACTTTCATAAGTGACGCTGCCAGTGACGCATACGATATTGCGTCACTCACTTTAGTGACGCAGTAAGTGCCGGGGTAAGCTACGCTATAAGTGTCGGGTTGAGTGACGCATACTACGGTCGGTGTATAAATACCCCTTCCCCACGACACTCAACCTCACCACTTTTCAAATACTTATACCGTCACTTGCACTGACACACCGACACTCATACTGTCTCTGCGTCACTTCCCTCTGTGCGATTTTCTTCGATTGATTCCTGCATTCTACTGCTTGTTTGTGCATTCCATCGATACATCTTTGTTCCCCTCATTCCTACGATCTATTTGGTACTAATCTTAACCTTGTTCCTTTGATATTCATGCTGTAAATTTAAATTAGGGTTACGGTTTGGGTTTCACTTTAAAAATCGATCGATTAAATGCTTGTTTGATAATGTTTTCGTGTAATAAAGGGTGTGTACCATTCGTTTTTACATTGCGCATAACTTGTTAACTTCGATTTTGCAAAACCCCAATTTTGAGATCTAGGTATGAACAGTGACACGATGATCTTCATCGTTGTGTCACTTCGTGCGTCACTTACCTCAAGTGACGCTATTTGGTAATTTTGAAAGCCCATACCGTCACTTAATAAGTGACGCTTGATTTTGCGTCACTTCTTAAGTGACTCGTGTAGTGACGCATATACTTGCTTTAACTGTTAAGACCGTCACTCAACCTAGTGACGCCTTTAAATGCGTCACTTCACCAAGTGACTGTCTAAGTGACGCTTATTTCTATACGTCACTTATACCGTCACTTCTTAAGTGACTCCCTAAGGATACCGTCACTATGATAACTGTAGCATGTTCTTCACCCGTCACTTCATAAGTGTCGTATACCATTAATCACGAAATACAAACGTCACTTACATCAGTGACACTTGATAGCGTCACTTACCCTTAGTGACGCTATACTTTACTTTTGATTTTAAACACTGTATACTACGACACTTCCTTAGTGACGGTAGTGGCCATGCGTCACTTACTATAAGTGACGCCTAAAGTCAAAATTCGTTTTTTAACCTATCTGTGTTCGGGCTAACTCTATAACGATTTCGGTTATTTTTCTTTGCATTTTAGCTTACAGATGGCTGAACTTCAGAACTATTACCGCCGCACCAACACCCGACACAACATTACGGCTTTTCTTGAGTCTACGCATGCAAATTCTGCGCCTTTTAGGCCAATGATCGACTTCCTACGCAGGTCAAGGATCCATTATGCGATTACTGCATCGACTCCGATTTACATGAACCAAATCGAGGAGTTCTATGATCATGCAGTGATCAGGGTTCAGGGTGATGTTCCCCGAATAGTATCAACAATGTTCGGTGAGGAAATTGAGATCACAGAGAATTCTATTCGTCGAGTTCTCCAGTTTACCGACAATTCTACAATGCCCACCATCTTCCCAACTACATTTATCTATGGAGGGCTTCAGAGGATGGGTTATCCGGCAAACCAGCTCTCAGATTTCAGGAAACAGTACCTCTGCCGGGTTTGGAGGTATCTGTGTCATATCGTGATCGTTTGTTTATCTACGAGGAAGGGGGGATATGACGCTGCGAGTCATCTTACTCTGTCTCTCATGTTGGCCCTCATTTACAACAAACCGTATAACTTTAGCGGTTATATTTTCGGCAACATGGTTGAGAACATACGAGCTGGAAAGGATAAATGGCTACAGTATCCTCGGTTTGTACAGCTTTTGTTGAACGACCTGAATCTTGATATCGCTCCAGATCAGCGATCCCTTCTGGTGCCGACACCGATGCTTCTGCGAGTCTTCAACGACTGCAAGCTCGCGCCAAAGGGTGAGCCAGTTTTGGCTGATCGCGAACTCTTCGGGCACATAGTGAACGAAAACTATGTTGCGTCGCATGATCACGGTTTTTTGGATGATGTCGTGCCTCCGGTCAACGAGGACGACTTAGTTGATACCGATATCGCTCAAGACTTAGCGGATATCGATCGTGTTGATCGGGTTGAGGCCGATTCTGATGATGGTGGGCCCACTCCTCCTGATTCTGAGGGTGACGTGCCACCACAATCTGCTTTTGACGGTATTCAGCTTGCCGATCCTCGACGCTTTAAGCGTATACTGAGACGGATCTCTGCTGGCAGGGTCCATGTCCCGAGGAATCCGGGCAAACGTCCTGCTGGGTCTTCACCCTCTTATGCCGATTTACCTCTTCGTAGACGCCAGCGGATGACAGTGGTCATTGAGGAACCAACATCTCAGCGACAACAACCACCGCCACCGTCTGACATGCCGTCTCTTCAGATGGTTTTGGCTCAGATGGAGCTTTTGGCAAAGAGGTTTGATGATCAGAAGGCTATTATTGAAGCTCAAGCCTCTCAGATCAAGGAATTGGAAGCTAAAGCTGCTACGGTTGACACTCTACAGCTTCAAGTGACGAATCTGTCATCTAGGTTGTTAGAGCTGGAATCCGTTACAAATGTTTCGGGGGAGGTAGGTCCTAGTGAGTTAGAAACAAATGTAACTCCTTCCCCGGAACCAGAAAATGTACTTCCTTCTACTATTAATGAAAACATATCTTTGGATTACTTCGTTGAGGTTCAAGGTCAGGCAAGACCAATAGCGGTTGATTATTCGTATGCAGATCTTACATATCTGCAAAATTTGATGAATGATAATACACCGATACCTGAGGAAGATGTGATAAATGATCTTGTGGCAGAGGATTATTTCTTTGAAGGAAATGACGAAATTGAGGTTGAGGGGGAGCAGCTTCAAAGTGATGAATGTTACGACGATGCTCCCATTATTGAATCGGATTCTTCAGAAGATGAATTAGGTCATGATTCTGAGACAGAGACCAATGAGCAATCAGCTTCTACAGCTCAATCTTCAATGATAAAGCCTGACATAGTGCTCAAACCTATAGCTGAGGTACCCGTTACTTGTAAATTCTACAAAGTCAGAACTGATTACACGGGTTTGATAAAAAGCTGGAAGTTTGATGAGAATAATTCGGTGTTTATGATTAAAAGGAGTGATGGCATTCAGTACTTCAACTTAAAGTTTTATAAAATAAGTACTTTGCCAAAATGTGAGCTTCAGAGACTATCTCAGATACCCTTGATCAACCGTGCTCGAGATTCACGTGCTGATTTCTTTCAAGTGGTTATTTGTCGGGAGAATAACAGCAAGAAGTATAATCTGATTAAACCGACATTGGGTATGAGATATAAGTTTAAGAAGAAGTTGGATCCGGTTACACGGCAACCAATTGTAAGGATGATCTATCCACCAGCAAAGTGTTTACAGAAGATACCTTTAGAGATCATTCCTTTGGACTTTTTGAATAGGTTGTTATACTGGGAATATGACGATATTACTAGTGAAGCTGTGATTGTTTTTATTCCAAAATCAGAACCAGCTACGGATTCGGGGTCTTTAGATGCAGATTTGGAGATTGAAGAGAAAACAGCATGGGATGTTGTTCAACCTAAAAAGAGGTCTACTTGGGGTCTGAAAAGAAATAGATTTTGTGTATTTGACCCTTTGAGTTTGATTAATCTCTCGGAACAAGATATGAAAAGACTACATCAGAACAGGATTCAGTTCAAAGAAAGAGATAGAGCTGAAGCGATAAAATTTCAGAAGATTATCGATATCTGCGTAGCCAATGGAGTACACGCTGGTGGTGTATTTCCTGCTGGCTGGAAATAAAGACTCAAAGATTTTGAAGATTTTGAAGACCAAGCTGAAGACATGGGGGAGTTTGTTGATGCATATTAGGTTGTCTGTCAGTTGGTCTATCAAGTTGTAATAAGTGTCGTTAGTCTTATAGTGAAAATATAGTTTTTGCGACACTTAAGTTTTAGGTTAGGCGTCACTTGCCTTAGTGACGCATAGCGTCACTTAGGTAAGTGACGCATGAAGGCGGCCACATGCGACACTTCCACAAGTGACGCATGTCGGCTGACTTTTAGTATAAATACAAACCTACGGGTTTCCGGCTAGGGTTGACGAAACCCTAGCACCATTTGTCGACTAAGCAACATTGTAATCGTTCCCAATTCATAATACAAGCTGATATCTTTGTTTACATTGTTAATTACTTTTGTTTCGGTTTGTGTTCATTAGTAATACACGCAATTGATTGATCCCGCCTTTCAATTGTAGTCAATTGTCATCTAGATCCACGTCATAGGGCACTTTCAACTGCGTTTCTTGTCTCAAAGGAAAACAACACAAGCAGTCCCATAAGTCGAAGAAGGTGAACTCCAATGCATCGCCCCTAGAACTATTACACATGGATTTATTTGGGCCGGTTAATAAGAGGAGTATGGGAGGCAGTACTTACTGCTTGGTAGTCACCGATGACTACTCTCGTTTTTCTTGGGTTTACTTCATTTCTACAAAGGATGAAGTCCCCGAGATCTTAATATATCTGTTTGACAAGTTAGAAAACTTGTGTGGAAAGAGAATCAAGAGGATTAGAAGTGATAATGGAATGGAATTCAAGAACAAGACAATTGAGATGTATTGTTTAAGGAAGGGTATTCATCATCAGTTCAGCTCTGCTTATACACCTCAACAGAATGGTGTCGCTGAACGCAAGAACAGGACTCTCATTGAAGCTGCCCGTACTATGTTATCCGACTCTAAGCTTCCAATCACTTTTTGGGCAGAGGCGAAAAATACCGCGTGTTTTGTTTTAAACAGGGTTTTGACGGTTAAAAAGGAAAACAAAACATGCTATGAGCTGTTTAACAACCGTAAACCAAACTTACAATTTCTGGAGCCCTTTGGATGTCCTTGCACCATTATGTCACGAACTCAAAAGGACAAGTTTGGTGAAAAATCAATGGATGGAATATTCTTGGGATATTCTGTAAATTCTCCTAACAAAAGAGTTTATAATTTATCTACAAAGCGTATTGAGGAGCATTATGAAGTCAAGTGTTTACGCTATACAGCTCCTCCTGAAGGCAAAGGACCAGAAAATCTGTTTCAGTACGATAGTTTCTTTGACTCATTTAATATTCCGACCCCTGAGAATGTGAATGATGAAGAAACTATTATCACTCTTCTACATGGTTTGGATATTAATGTAGATCACACTTCATCTGCACCACCTGTCCAACCTAATACATCTTTCACCTCAGCATCAACACCATCAGTTGATGCACCAATTCTAACAACAGATACTCCATCACCTCAACCGTTAGATATGGCTAGTTCTTCAGAAGAAAATGTTGAATCCAATGATCCTCCATCCGAGAACAATGCTACCGAAGGACATCTTAATAATTTGGAACTAGTTATTGTGCCTAACTCAATTACACAGACTCGGATTCATAAGACTCACCCCACTGATAATATCATTGGTGAGTTAAGTAAAGGTGTTCAAACTAGACATCAACTGGCTGTGACCGATACGTCTACTTCAACTTCTGAAGCATCTTCTACAGCCTCCTTGGAATGTCTTGTCACTGAGATGGAAGAATGTTTTCTATCTCAAGTTGAACCAAAGAAAACAGCTGATGCGTTAAAGGACCCACATTGGGTCGAAGCGATGCAAGAAGAGTTGCATCAATTTAATAAGCTGAAAGTTTGGGAATTAGTTCCTCTACCCAAGGGTGTCCATGCAATTGGAACTCGTTGGGTGTATCGTGTGAAGAAGGATGATCGCGGTGTAGTGGTCAGGAATAAGGCTCGATTAGTAGTTCAAGGATTTACTCAAATTGAAGGATTGGACTACGATGAAGTATTCGCCCCTGTTGCTAGACTGGAATCTATTCGCATATTTTTGGCTTATGCTTCATTTAAAGGTATTCGGGTTTATCAACTAGACGTAAAGAGTGCATTTCTTTATGGACAAGTTGTGAAGGAAGTCTATGTCAGGCAACCTCCTGGATTTGAAGACTCGGTACATCCGGATTATGTCTGCAAGTTAGACAAGGCTTTGTATGGTCTTCACCAAGCACCACGAGCATGGTACGAGAGGCTGTCTACACATCTACTCAAGCATGGATTTTCAAGAGGCCAGATTGACAGCACTCTTTTTACAAAAAGGTCCAAAAATGATTTGTTACTTGTGCAGGTATATGTAGATGACATCATCTTTGGCTCTACAAGTAATGCTCTCTGCAAGGAATTTGAGCAACTTATGAAGTCTGAGTTTGAGATGAGTGCAATGGGAGAACTCACATTCTTTCTAGGTGTCCAAGTTGAACAATCTGACAAAGGCATTTATATCCATCAGTCAAAATATGTCAATGACATGTTGACTAGGTATAATTTGCATGATTGTAAGACTTATGGCACCCCCATTGAGGTATCTCACAAACTTGGGCCAGCTGAGGAAGATAATGATTGTAACGAGAAGGACTATCATTCAATGATAGGTTCTCTTATGTACCTTACTGCTTCAAGACCAGACATTGTTTTTGCTGTTTCTTTGTGTTCCAGGTACCAAGCTCACCCGAAGGTTTCTCATATGAAGGCAGTTCAGCGGATTTTTGGGTATCTCAAATATAGACCCACTCTCGGTCTATGGTACTCAAATGAAGACGACTTCACTTTGACTGCGTATTCAGATTCAGATTATGGCGGATGCAACAAGGATAAGAAGTCCACATCTGGTGGATGTCAATTTCTTGGACCGCGCTTAGTGTCATGGCAGTGTAAAAAGCAGACAACCGTTTCAACCTCCACAGCCGAGGCTGAATATATTGCTGCTGCCAGTTGTTGTTCACAGGTTCTGTGGATTCAGCATCAACTTCGCGATTATGGTTTCATCTTAACTCTTACTCCTATACATATAGATAACACTGCAGCCATATCTATCACACGCAATCCCGTACAGCACTCTAAAACTAAACATATAGAGATACGATTTCACTTTATACGGAATTGCTATGAAAAACATCTTATTGCCCTTATCCAAATAGAAACACTTAAGCAAAAGGCTGACTTGATTACTAAGGCCTTTTCCCGTTCTCGTTTTGATGAATTAGTTTCTATGCTTGGCTTACGGTTTTTTAAATCGTTACAGTGACGTTGATTTTAATATAAAAAAAAAATCGCAAGACCACACTTTATACTTCGTAGTATTAAAGTAATGCATTATTGCTACATCTATAAAAAGACGTTGGGTTGTGTCTGTAAACAACTTGGGATATGATAGTACATTAAGTATCATTCACGAAATGCAAATGTTCACTGTTATATCTGATGTATCAGTAGGTTTATTTAATGTATTTATCATAAATTTCTTAACATACAGCTTCATCATATGATATGTTCATAGGCAACTCTCTATTTGTTCTCGGAGATATTAAACAGTAACTTCAACTACTTGTTAATTTTATGTAGTAAACATCATATGATGTACGGCGGTGTGTCTTAATTCCTATATTTAATATGGACAATTTTTATATTCTGAAATTTTATATCAACTTATTTGGGGGATATAGTATTGGTTTCCTTTGTTGTACATCGGTACAGACCTGGTCTCTGGTACTATATCTTAAAAATTAAACAACTGCGAGTTAATCAGACTTGCAAAATCTTAGAGCTTCAAATACAAATACATACTTAAGTCAAGTTAAGTCGCTTTGTTGTACGGAAGTACAGACCTGTCACCAATAACTTGACGAAAATTGATTTTGTTTAAACCTGAATCAAGATAAGTCGCTCTGTTGTACGTAAGTACAGACCTGTCACCAATGTCTTGATTCTTAAAAATAAGTTTCATATAATTTTTCTTAATATAAAGATTAACCATATGTAGATGTTAGGAGTATGTCATATGTGTGAACTGCAAAAGATTGAACATATTAACAATAAAAGGTTATCTCTGATGAATGAAGGTTAGTTGTTTAAGCGGATAATGATATGAACAATTGTCTTGAACTGTGTGTTATTAAATTTATTTTAAATATGTTATGTAAATTTAAAGAAGACAAGTATACTGATAATTGAAATAACAGCAAACATATGTAAAGTAATGTATGATGACTTAATATGATCCCTAACCAGACCCAAAACAATCCTGTCACCAAAAATAGTGTATTTGTTTTGAATTCTTAGTTAAGTTATAATTATTCTAATATTTTTTGTCTTACTTAAAGTCAAATGTCACTAAATAGCCAAAACCGACTCGCGAAAGAATTTGAAAGTTTTAGGAATTTTCAAAAATTTAAGTCTGTGACACTCACTGAGTGTCGCATAGAGTGTTGCCTGCGAGTGTCGCCTATAGTATGGAGTATATAAATGCCACCCTGCGGCATTTATCATCACATTTCTTGCGACACTCACATACGATTCTGCGTCACTCGCTTTCGTTTAAGCGACACTTGCTCTGTATCGATTTTTGCTGCGATTTCTTGAAGATTTCTGAGATCTGTGCTTTGAATCTTGTTCTTCTACTTCATACGAACATTAAGGTACTAATTTCAATCAAAATCCTTCATTATTTAGTGATAATCTGTAGGTTGTAGTTACGGGTTTTAGGGTTTGGGTGATTTCGAACGTATTGAGGTGTATAAAGGGTTAATATCGTGTGCATTACTTTCGACATACATGTATCTCCCAAGTTATTACCCTAGGTTAGCTTAGTTTTGCAATTTTGTAAAAATTTGAATTCTGGGTTATGGTTTCTGGGTTTGTGTTCATCTTTGCGACACTCGCAGCGGCACTCGCCTTAAGTGTCGCATCATGGTAATTCGAACACTAACTGCGGCACTCAACTTGAGTGTCGCCTTTTGCTATGTGTCACTTGATTAAGTGTCGCCCTGTCTCTTGCGACACTTACCTTAAGTGCCGCCTTTAAAGGAACACCAATTAATTGCGTCACTTACTTAAGTGCCGCCTTGTCTTTTGCGACACTTACCTTAAGTGTCTCATGGTAAATTTTTAGGCTTCTGAGCGACACTCACTCAAGTGTCGCTACTTCAATTAGCGACACTACTTAAGTGTCGCCTAAAGGTAATTTTGAAAGATCAGTTTATACTTTATTTGTTCTAACGGTATAACATTTCTTTGTGTATTATCTATGTCTTATTTTTGTGCAGATGGCAAACTTAGCTATTTATGCTCGTCGCACGCAGCCACGACATAATGTGGTGGCTTTTCTCGATGATACGCACGCCAACTCAATTCCATTTCATCCGATGATTCAGTTTTTGTGTCGCTCGAGGATTCACCATGCTATCACTGCTTCATGTCCAATCTACCTGAATCAAATTGAGGAATTTTATGCAAATGTTGTGATTAACACCGAAGGAGACTATCGAAGGATTTTATCAACTGTTTTTGGTCATCGTATTGAAATTACGGAGGATACGATACGAGAAGTTTTGAGTTTTGATGATAATTCTGAGTTTCCAACTCAGTTTGAGAACAGTTTTATCGCTGGTGGTCTTCAGCGTATGGGTTATCCGGCTATTCCTCCAGATCAATACAGGAAACAACATTTGAGCAAAGTCTGGAGGTACTTAGCACACATTATCATTGTGTGCCTCTCGCCAAGAAAGGCGGGATTTGATGGGATGAGTTATGGAACAATCTCCCTGATGATGGCTTTGGTTTACAACAAACCTTTCAACTACTCTGGATACATCTTTGGGCATCTAGTGGACAATCTACGAGCTGGAGATCACATGTGGTTTATGTATCCACGTTTTTTGCAGCTGATCCTGAATTCCCTGAATCTAGGGATTCAGCCGGACCCAAGGTCGATTCTGACCTTGACTCCGATGCTGGTCAGGGTATTTGGGGATTGTGCAACACCCCCAAAGGGTCAGGCAGTTCTGCCTGATGTTCCGTTATTCGGCCACGTGATTGATGAAGAATATGTGGCTCCGCCGGATAATGGGTTTCTTGATGTTGTAGCTCCACCACCGCAAGTTGATGACGCGGTTTTGGAAGAAGTTCTGGTTGACATTGAAAATTTTCCAACTTCTACACCTGCTGTTGTTGCTACAACCTCCGCTGCTGATAAGGGCAAGCGAGTTCGGGATTCTTCGGACACAGAATCCAATGACGTTCCTCAACAACGTCGTCAACGAACCTCGACTGCTGCTTCTGATGATATTCAGCCACAGCCAGAATTTTTGAAGAAATTGATGGAGGATATGGCGCAAATGAACCAGATGCTTCAAGATCAACAAGCTCTTATACAGGTTCAAGCGTCAAGACTTTTGGAGTTAGAGGCCACGGCTGCTCGTGTACCGGATCTTGAGCGTCGTGTGTTAGAATTGGAATCTCTGGCTGTGGTTCCGGGGGAGTTAGATCCTGAAACCACAGGTCATGATAATGTAAATGTAATCAATGATTCTGAGATTAATGAAAATATTAATTTGGATTACTTTGCGTCGTCAGCTCACATACCTGGCCAACCAGTACCATTAAATGTAGATTACTCGCATGCTAATCTTGAATATCTACAAAGTCTTGTATTTGGAACAACTACAAATGTTGAGAATGAGGGTCCAAACATGTTTGCCGATGATGTTCAATTTGAACCTGATGAGGTTTCTGATGAAGATGAGTTTGAGGATAATCCATATGAGGAGGTAGAATCAGATGATGATATCGTTCCTGCTGCTTCTCCTGCAGCTTCTGCAGAACCATCTTCCCATTCTGCTGGTACTTCAACATCTACTGCTCAACCTAGAAAGTATCCAGAATGGATTTTGCCTCCAACGCCCGAGTTGAAAAGATGCCGAGCATATTCTGTTCATGGAGACTTATCTGGGCTTATAAAAAGCTGGAAATTCGATGCTGATTTTCGACTGTTTGTCATCAAAAGGCAAGATGGCATTCAATATTTTAAGGCAAGTCTAGATCATTTGACTACATTACTGAAGGTTAATCTAAATCGACTAGCTCAATTGAATATGATAAATCCCACTGATAATCGAAAAGCTGAATTCTTTCAGCAAATACTGCGTCGAGAAATAAATACGAAGAAATTTAAATGGATTCGACCAGTAATGGGAATTAGATTTTCAAATAAGAAGAAGTTGGACCCTAGGACGCGCCAACCCATATACGGTTATCATTATCCTCCAACCAAGAATCTTACCCAAGTGCCATTTGAAAAGTTACCATTTGATGTGCTGGGAAATTTTAGGTTCTGGTGGTATGACACAGTTACTGGAGAGGCGGTTATTGAATATTTTTCTCAAAATGGACCGGGACGTGATGCTAAAGAATGGAAACATGTTACTGGCTACACTCTTAGAGTTTTTGATCCTCTTAGCCTGATTAATATGTCAAAGGATGATCTTCAAGCTCTTTACAGTAATAAATTGCAATTTGATATGATTGATCAAGAAGATGCTGTGAGGTTTCAAAGAGTTGTGGATCTTTGCATTGCTAAGGGAATTCATGCTGGTGGGAATCTCCCGACAGACTGGATCTGATATTGAAGATATTTTTAAAGACCAAGCTGAAGACACGGGGGAGTTTGTTGAGTCATATTAGTGTGTCTGTCAGTTGGTCTTGAGTCTGTAATAGCTTAGATTAGAAAATAGATAATTTTCTGTTTTGAGTGACACTTATCTAGTGTCGCATTCAGGCGACACTCAGTAAGTGTCGCACTAGGGTTATGATCTGCGACACTTAGCAAGTGTCGCAGAATCAATCTGTTTGTATATATAGAGCCATCACGGCTCATTGCAAAGGTTGGACAAAACCTATGCATAACTTGTCGACTAAAACCTCTGTAAACAAGCTAGAATTTGTTTGTTATTAATATACAAAGCGTTCTTATTCAATATCTTATTATTTTGATTTATAGTTTATGCTCGTTACTTCAATCGTGTGACTCCGCCACACAATTGGTTCAAGTGATCTGTTCTAGATCCTAAGCACAGGGACAACAAAACCAAAGCTGGGACTTTGGTATCCGACTGGAGGAGACTTAGATTTTATTGCTTACACTGATTCTGATTATGGAGGATTCAATCAGAATAGAAAGTCCACAACTGGTGGATGTCAGTTTCTAGGAGGAAGATTAGTGTTTTGGCAGTGCAAGAAGCAAACCTCAGTAGCCATTTCTACGTGTGAAGCTAGGTATGTTGCAGTAGGCAGCTATTGCTCTCAAGTGCTGTGGATTCAACAGCAAATGAGAGATTATGGATTAAACTTGACCAACACTCTGATGATGATTGATAATGAATCCACCATTTCAATAACCAATAATCATGTAAAGCACAGCAAGACGAAGCACATTGATATTCGTCATCATTTCATAAGTGACTGTGCTGAAAAGAAGCTTATTAAGTTAGTCAAGGTTCCATCAATGGACAACTTGGCAGACTTGTACACAAAAGCTTTTGACAGGAATCATTTTGAGACATTGGTTCAACTGGACGGAATGAGGAATCTTATATAACTAGTCTTCCAAAGGATATGTAATAGTTAGTTGTAGGTTTATTTATGTCTTATAAAAAATGGGCGTATGGCATTCATTTGCTTGTTACATTAGGGGAATCGCCTCCAATAAAAGAACATCAGTAGTTCTTTTAGAAATTGTTTAAGTTTTTATTTGCAAAAACTTGGGAGATGATAGTACATTAGGAGAATAAGCTTAAGAATAATTACCTTAAGTATTAAGTACGATGTGTTAGTACATTCCTATAAGTCACACTAAGATAATGATTTTAACTAGGACTTGACTTATATTTATCTTATTATACACCTATATCCACTGATTATAACCTGTCTTTTTACTTAACAAGTGATAAGAATAACTTAAGTCTAGTCAGCTTCATCATACGATATATTGGTAGGCAGATTATGCTAAGATTTCCGAGCAGTTAAGAAATGCTAATTTCCTGTGTCCTATCTTTTGTGAAACTGCTATACGATATATGACTTATGTCTTAATTGTTGAATGATAGTACTGTCATGCATTGTTATCTAAAACAAAAACAAAAAGATACAAAGTATCAAAAGTTTAAAAGGTGAGTTATATGTTTCTAAAGAGCATCATTTAGTAACCTCTACCTTACATATGAAAGTTACAAAGTATCTAGTGCCAAGTGTATGTTATATGCTTCTAAAGGACATTACTTAATAACTCCTACCTTACAAATAAAAGATACAGTGTTATGTGTTATACTTGAGTTCCTCAGTATATTGTATAGTGGAAAACACTAGATATTGTTCACATTAACAATAAAAGGTTTGCTCGGAAATCTGTGTATAATTTGTTTATGTGGATCATAATATTGGTAATCGTTTTGAACTGTCTATGACAAATGAACATTCACCTTCGTGAATAATAAGTTCTAAAGAAATAATAAGTTATTTTTCAATAATGTGTTATATCGTGTGGATAAAGGTAACTAAGATATAATCTTATAAATATGAGTTCATTACTGGTTAACGTTGTGATTTTATTGTGCTTATATGAATTTCATGAGGTATGTATACTAACAATCGTCTTAGACTTATTATAAATCTAATAAGTCTAGCTTATTCTTTCTAATATGATCCCTAAGCAGATAAACTCTTAATCTTTGAGCATGATTTTTTTATATGTAATTTAGTTTAAGTTTATGTTTATTTTTATTTTTGTAATTTGTTGCGTTATAAATTAATAAAGTTTTATTTTTAGAGTTTATATTATGTTATCCTTTGGAATTAAGTTAAACTAAAGATTATTGTTCCGTATTGAATAAATGTGACAAAAACGCGGTGGAAAGTTAAAAAGTTTGACTAGTAACAATAAATAAAAGTCCAATTTATATTTAAAGCTAAAATAGCATTTTTGGTCAAACCTGCGAAGTTGACCAAGTCAAACTTGCGAGGTGAGCTTAGGGTATAAAAGGGCCAAGTCAAAACGACTCCACCCTCACTTTCCACACATCTCTGCGAAGCGAAACCAAACACCCTTGTGAGGTGACTTCCTGCGACGCGAACCGACCACGGTTTTTGATTTATTTTCGATTTTCTAGAACGAGGAAGGGATTTTCACTCCGTAGATATTATTCAACTTTCGATTACGCATCTTTTGAAGTAAGTTTCACACTATTTAATTGATTATTTAGTGGTTAATCGCTCATTTTACGTTTTCGAATGTTTCGGTTTAGTTTATCATAGATTTACATCAAATTAGTGATTTAGAAAACCTAAAACTAGTTTCTAATGCTTAATCGATGCTTTATGTTCATGGTTTAATAGTTTGATTTCTTCAAAACTCGATCGATCATTGATTTTTTTGGAAGAAATTGATAGCCGTCAGTTCTGCGAAGCGAGATTCATCTTACTTCGTAGCCCGCTCCTGCGAAGCGAGTTCAATAATTGGACTCGGATCGCAGTCTGATTCGGTAAGTGAACTCAATAATTGAACTCGGATCGCAGTCTAATCTGCGAAGCAAACTTAATAATTGAACTCGGATCGCAATTGAACTCGGATCGCAGATTTAGCGATGCGAGTTCAACCTTTGATTCAGCGAACTGAAATGTTGACTTTAGTCAAAGTTTTAGTTTCCAACTTGAATTGTTAATTTTATAACTTGTTTTCGATTTGTGAACTTTACAGTTACATATAAATTACAAGTTAATTATTCATTACATTTTTAGACTTAGGAATTTATGATTATAAATTTATACATGTATTAATAGACCTTTAGGCTCTCTCATACCGAAAGACTTCCGACTCATAGCGTAGTCGAGCGGCGTGTTCCTATTTTTATCGGCGGTATGATACCTTGAATTTCGATTGTAACTAACGAACTTTATAGAATTTAAAGAATATAATTGAAAGTTAAGTATTCTTAATCATTCAGTTATTTTTCAGTATATTAAGTTATTAGTTAATCGTAAACTTAGATGTTTGATGATCTTCGATCATAATACGTTAAAGTTTTAAAATTAACTAATGGTTGTTAACTGAAACTAATAGCCAGTCATACGTGTACTTCTTATGATTACAGATATGGCTGCTAGAACTTTTGCGTCTACTCACAATATTCTGGTGAGTATAGACGTTCATGAGTGCGGTGTTGAGCGCTTTACTGAGATCTTGACGTTTCTGGCTAGATCGCGTATTAGATATGCCATTACAGAGTCTCCACCGACCTCTCAAAGTATTCTGAACCAGTTTTGGGAGCATATAGAATACGATGCCGGAAGCTGTCGAGCAGGAAGCTAGTCCATCACGGATTTCATCGAGGGCGCTCTAGGCAGAATAGGATATTCAGGTCTGAAGAGAGGACGCCAGTTTATCAAGGCGTTTGTTCTAGGACAGTGGAGATTCCTGTTCCATATCATTGTTACTATCTTTGGTAGCAAGAAGGGAGGCCTTGATGAGCTGAGCCCTGAGCTTTTATCTGGTTTACTGTCCCTGGTTTATAACAAACCATACAGTTTTTCTTCATATATATTCAGCTAGTTTATCGGACAAATTACGGGAGCTGTCAGATCAAAGTTTTTAATTTATCCTTGATTCTGCATGCTGATTATATGTCACTGTATTCCTGACCTGCCAGCTTATGAGCCTGACTTGAACGTCGACAAGATTGGCTTGAGAACTTACAACGCTTCTTTTCTCAATTCTTCCAAGCGTCCTGATCATATCAAGCCGGAAGCTTGTGATCTATTTGGGTATATTCTTGATGAGAACTATGTTGCTCCGGCCAATAACGGTTGGATGGATGCAGGAGCTCAACCTCCAGCTCAAGCACAACTACAGCCTCAACCTGCAGCTGAGCCTCAGGATCTGATTAAGGATGTTTTGATTCAGGCTGGTCAGCAGGAACAACATGTAGTTCCTGAGATTGCAGCTCAGGTAGTGCAGGAAGTACTGGGACATCAAGATGATGTTACTAACCTAGTACTTCAAGCGATTGAGGATTATCAACCTCAGGTACTTAATTTTGTGCTTATATATTATTATATTGAAACTTAGATGATAGAGATTAATATCTAATCATAAAAGTTTAAATATACTACATCAGAGGAGGATGTTGGCCCAGAGGTGGTTAGACCTGAGTGCACTTTGAGGCACACTGGACCAGATGTTGGGACATCTGGTAGTTTGGGTAAAGAGGATGCCATGGCATCTAAATCTGATGATGAGGATACGGATGATGATACTGATCCTCGACCCAGGTTTCCTACGGTTATTCCTACGGGTATGATCAAGAAAGGATCAAGGGTATTCATGGATCCAGCTAACAAGGGCAAGAATAAAGCCGATGAGAAGGATCCTGATTATCATTTGATTGATGAGGATTCAGAGGATGTCGAGGATACATCTCTTGTGACATCACGCAGGAAGCGTATACGCTCTGCTACTACCTAATTAACTATTGGGGATTTGTCTCGTCCAGGTAACTTTTTATACTTATAATTCTTTGTAGTATACTGTAAATTGTACTCTAGAGACTGAGATAGATATTTTCTATAACAGTTGCTAGGGAAAGACAGCCTGCTCAGGCTAAACCTAAGAGGCAACGATTGACTTCTTCTGTGTCTGAAACCTCAGAGAAGGTTAGAGATACATATTATTCTGTGACTGGGACAGATTACTTACTTAATATTGCTTACTTAATCAGTGATTGGGACAGATTATTCTGTGACGTTTACTGATTTAAGTTATTTTTAGGTGCCTGCTACTACTACTCCTACTTCCCGGTTTCCAACAAACAAGGCTAGTCGTGTTGTTGTGGGCTTGCTGAGTGATACATTTGACCAGCTGGTTCAACAACATGTACGATCTGCATCTGCACAGCCTGTTGCTCAGCCTGCACAGCCACCGATGAAAGCTTCTGAACGGGTTTCCAGCTTGGAATCTCGCGTTTAGAATCTAGAAGCTCAGCATGTGACTCTTGCCAAAGAATTTATGACTCAGGGTCAAGCTTACAATGACATGTTGAAAGCACACAAGATGTTGCTTAGAGATACTGAGGATAACCAGAGAAAGCTTGATCATCTTGAGAGATTAGTTCTGAATCTATACAAGGACAAGCCATCTCAGGGGGAGATCCTGGCATACCATGAGTCATGCAAGGAGGATGAGCTGAGAAAGAAGCAATGTGATGACAGAGATGATGATCCCAATGGTCAGAAAGATAGTGAGCCGGATGGTCCTTTAAAGACTAGTGAGCAAGCTACGATTCAGGAGGAGTTTGAGTATGCTAGTGCTGGTGCAAGTGGAAGTGGAGCTGGTGAGAAGTAGTTATGCTTTGTAATTTGAAACTGATATAATTTTGTAATCTTAAATTGATTGTAATATTATTTATAATCTTTGAAAGATTAATGTTTTGTAAGTATATAAGTTAAGTTGATATAAATTTAGACTTGAGATGTTTTATAACAAGTTAAAATTATATAAGATTACTAATTAATTGTGATTATACGATTGTGATAAATAAAGGAAATTGTTAGATTGATTCCGGGTAATCAATGAAAGGATTTATATTATATTATCTAATTCGTGTTATTTAAAATGATTACAAAAAAGAATGTTGAAAGTGATTCTGATATTGAGATAATCCGATGTTTAAGCCTTTGGAGAAGAAGAAAAAGGCAAAGTCTTCGATATCAAAAGTTGATATTACTGTAAAACGTGTACCTAAGAAAGGTATAATTGGATGGTATTATGACACAGATTTGAAGCTTTTTGCAATCAAAAGATACGACGGAGTTCAATATTTTGAACGAAAGCTTGCAGTCTTCAGTTCTTTACCAAGGTTTGGAATTCAAGACTTGGCTAGATTGGAGATGAAGAACCCTAGTAGTGATCCTTATGGAAGGTATGTCGAAAAGATAATCAAGACTGAGGGTTGGTCAATGAAATTTGAACGTATTAAGCCAAGAGTCGGTAGGAATATCAAGTTAAAAGAAAGAAGTCAAAGAACAGGAAGACGACTACGTAAAAAGATATATCCAGCAGTTAAATGCGTACAACAGATACCGTTAAAGCTAAATGCGTACAAGTACTTGCTGATTTATACGTACGTGAAGTCGTAGCACGACATGGTATACCTATTTCTATTGTCTCAGACAGAAATAATAGATTTACTTCAAGGTTTTGGATGGAGTTTCAAGATATAGGCACTCGTATCAATTAAAGTATAGCTTACCATTAGCAAACCGACTGTCAAAGTGAAAGAACAATTCAAACTCTCGAATATATGTTAAGAGCGTGTGCCATTGATTTTGGTGGTAGTTGGGATTTGCACTTACCACTAGTAGAGTTTTCTTACAACAACAGTTACCATGCAAGTATAAAGATGCCACCTTACGAAATACTTTATGAGAGGAAGTGTAGAACTCATATCTGTTGGGTGAGATCGGGCAACAAAAATTGGGATGTATAGATATTATCCACAAAACTATAAAGAAGATCAATCAAATTAGATAACGGTTGAAGATGGCATAAGACAAACAAAAGTCTATATGGAAAGGTATAATTCGATTTTAGGAAGCGAGGGAAATTGAGCTCTCGGTTTATTGGTCCATTTAAAATTCTTGCAAGAGTGAGAAAAGTAGCTTATTGCTTTGAGCTACCCGATGAACTAGCAGGAATTCACAACACTTTCCACGTGTCGTATCTAAGAAAATGTTTGTTGATGAAGCTGTGTACGTATCATTAGAAGAAATGGAAATCAATGATAAGTTGAATTACATTAAACAACCAATTTTAATCCTTGATGAAAAGATCATAAAGTTGAGTAACAAAGAAATAAAGTTGTACAAGGTACAATGGAAGCATCGCAAGGAATCAGAGTTTACATGGGAGCCAGAGGAAGAGATAATTAAATATTAATAATAGTACATTAATAACTTGTTGTATATAGATAAAAATCTAGACAAAGAATAGAAGAGTTGGTAGTGTAAATACCAATTTAATTATTTAAAATAAATCATTTAATCATCTCTATCTATCTCCATCGATTTATACATACATACACTGTAAAAAAATATAAAAATTAATATTCATCATAATAACATATATAAATTAATATTCATCATAAATGAATGTTTAAGAGTATTAATTTATAATTTTAATTAACATGCTTTTCAGATGAATGTTAACGGTCTGTAAATTTTTCAATCTGTAAAATTCAATTGGAATGACAATCATAATTCGATTAATTACTTGTTTACAAGTTTTGTACAATAAAATTTGTTTAATTTTATTTTTTTCATTGCCAAATCAAAATTTTCTCAAAAACCCAAAAGTAACTCCAATATTCATAATTTTTTATGAACTCGAATTATGACGGATTGAAGATATGTATGATTGCGATTAATGAATTTGAAGATTTATAACGTTTTTGATTGATGAATCTTTCAATTACATGCTTTAATTTAGAATTTTAGATGAAAATTGATTAAATGGTATTGTTGATGAAATATAGAAGAGGAGAAAAAAAATGAGTGGCTGAGGTTTGCTTCCCTCCTTCCTCCAATTTTGAAACTTCCCTCTTGATCCTTCATATATATATATATATATATATATATATATATATATATATATATATATATATATGGATGGGTTCTGGTGAAAACAAGGGGATAAAAAAACAGTGAAAACACATCTCCATCCTCCATCTAATCTAACATATATATATGTATAAAAGGGTGAGGATAAAAAAAACGATGAAAACTTTTTTTGATTCACATTTTGTTTTAGTTGTGAACTTTCATTTTTTTTGCTTCACATTTTTTTTGTGAACCCTTATATTTTCTTTATTCACATAAAATTTTCGTCATAAATCTTTTTTTTTTTGCTTCACACAAAGTTTTTAATTTTTTTAGTTGTGAACCTTATTTTTTTCACATAATTTTTTTTTGTAAAATTTTTTAAGTTTTTTATTATTGTAAACTTTTATTTTTTTTTGTTCACGAAAAGTTGTTAACTTTTTCAACTGTGAACATTAATTTTTTTTGAGTTCACGGAAAGTTTTTAACATTTTCAATTGTTAACCTTTTTTTTCAACTGTGAACCTTAATTTCTTTTTAGGTTCACGAAAAGTTTTAAAAATTTTCAATTGTAAACCTTTATTTTTTCAACTGTGAACCTTAAATTTTTTTGAGTTTATGGAAATTTTTTACTTTTTCAGTTGAGAACGTTAATTTTTTTTGGTTCACATAAAGTTTTTAACGTTTTTAATTGTGAACCTTTTTTTTCAACTGTGAACCTTAAGTTTTTTCAACTGTGAACCTTATATATATATAAGGGGTGGGGATAAAAAAAACGGTGAAAACACAAGTATCTCATTCCTATATGTTAGATTAGATGAAGGGTGGAGATGTGTTTTCACTGATTTTTTTATCTCCTTGTTTTCACAGGATCTCATTCCTATATATATATATATATATATATATATATATATATATATATATATATATATATATATATTGAGGTGGGTTAAAATGAGAAGGCTAATTTTCGTGAGAACGTGAGAAACACTTCAAAATTACTTTTTAACTATTCGAAACACATTTTTTTATAAAACTTTTTCAATGATTACTATTAAAATAACTTTTGGAAGAATATTTTGTAAAAAAACATATTCTGGATAGTTAAAAGGTTATTTTAAAGTGTTTCTCACACTCTCACGAAAATTAGCCTTTTCATATGAACCTGAGAATATATATATATATATATATATATATATATATATATATATATATATATATATATATATATATATTCATATAACTACTACTAAATTATAATATATTATACCCCGTTGCATTGTGCGTATTATGCTAGTTGCATATAACTCGCTTGAAGCAGGTACTTTTGAATATAATAAGTAGTTAAAATTTAAATAACTTAGGAGTGGATTAATAAATTAAGAATGATGTTAAACAGACCTAATTACATAGACCTAAAAGTTTACTTATTTTTCTGATTGGATAAAATCTTTTATTTCTTAATCTCATCCAATCAATTTTTCAAATCAACCAATTACAACTCCAGGTCTATACCTAGTTTTACAAATTTAAATCTATTGTAACACCTCAAAAATGTATAAGTATTCCTTTTAAAAACTTGAGTAAAGAATATTTATATTTAGTATGAACTAAATGTTTATTCATGATTTTATATTTGAGAGGTAAGTTAGTAAAGTTAGTTAAATTAACTAAATTGTAAGCTAAATGGAATAGAGGGGCTAGTTAGGTCAAAACTATTAGTGAAGGACCAAACATGTAACATGAATTATAAAATCTAGGTCCTTCTCACATTCTCTAGAAAAATCAGATTTTTAGTGTGTATGTGTGGTGTGTGTATGCTGACCAAAAGGGGAGGGGAGGAGCAAGATCAATTTCATCAAATTAGGGTTTGATTCTTGAGGTTTTCAGTTTATAATCATCAATACAACATCTTCAAGGTAAGATTATTTATCCTCTTTCTTCAATTTGAATTAGTTGATGATTTTGTTTGGAACCCTAATATGGGTTTTTGTGAAATTGATGAGTTTTTGGAAGTAGGAATGCTAGATGAAAGTTAATATGCATAATAGTGTTGGAATAGTGTTCAAGTTCATAACTAATTGGTAAATATATCATTAAAAGTAGAGTCTTTTTTGGGTCACCCTCAATGAACAATATGAGAAATGCATAGAGAGATAATATTAATTGGAATTAATATTATGATTAGTGTATTAATTGGATATTAATTAGAAATAAAAGAAAAGAAGATTTTGGAAGCACGAATCCAACCGCCGGTTGGAAGGTTCAACCTGCGGCTAGAGTAAAGAGGATTGAGGCGGTGGAACACGCGGGTCCAACCGTCAGTTGGAATTCCTGGAGGTTTGTCCCACATCGGCTGGAGGACCAAACCCTAGGCTTCCCTTTCCCTTATAAATAGGGACTTCCCCTATGCTTTCAGCTCTATCCTAGAATTGAAGAGAGTTCAATTCTTTCTCTTTTTTTCATTCCTACTACCTGTGAGAGTTTACACGACTTAGAGTCGGGACCCTAGGAGTTTGGGAATTTCTCTTAGTTCTTAGGTGTGAGCCATTAGAGGTGTTATGGTTTGGCCCTCGCCTCTAAGTAAGGAAGCTCTGCAAGATCGTCTGCATGTGACAAATTAGTTTTCTCAAAGGTTAGTATTTTCCTCTTTATCTTAATTGTTTTATTGCTTTTATTTATTCAAGTTTAGATCCCTTAGGGTTTAGTTTTCTAATTGTCCTAGATTAATTATTTTGTTATAATTCCGCTGCGTATATTAATCTAGTTAGGGAATAGAAAACCTAACAGTGGTATCAGAGCATTAGCTTAATAAATACTAGCATTTAATTATCTGCAATAGTATGTAGGTAAAGATAAATTGGAAATAAACTGTCTAAATTGGTAAAAAGAATTTACACTTTAGACCCTATATTTTGAATTGTTTTAAAATATACCTTAAATTTTAAAATGTTTTAAAATAGAACCGCATACCTTAAAAGTTAAGAGAGACTTTACATATATTATAAGTATATGTATCATTAAAGTTAAATACATCGTCAGTCAATTGATAAATTGGTTCACCCATAGTGAAAAAATTATAAGAGAGGTAAAAGGCGGGTCGCTCTGCTTCCCTAAAGAAGTCAGGTTTTTAATAAGCTTCGCGCTGACCTGCTTCTCCGCTTCTTTGTGCGTTCAATGAAACTATCGAGGACTTTTGATAGGATGATGTCAAGATCAAAAGTATGACCAAAAAGCACTAAAATAAAATCCCGTTCTAGATACTAAAAACATGAATAGTATGCTAACCCATGAAAATCGCACATCTCTCGTATGGTCTGTTAATGGAGCGTGTGTAGTTTACCGGCACATTAATGTGTGAACATACTCAGAGGTGATGTGGGAATCACGATTCTCGAGCATACTCGTCCCGGGGGCTACATGGGTTTTGCGTAGTTAAGTTCACCGTCTTGTTCATGATCCTCAGCATACCACTCATGAATGGTAGATGAGCATATCCGAGATTAACATGCCGTTAATAAGAATCAATGAATCTCAAAAGAACTAGGAGTTTCATAGAGAATGAAATTGACAAAGGAATGTTCTACCTAAAATAAATTCGCAATATGATCACGGCAAACCTTTTCATAAAATGAATCTAAAATATGGATCCTAGCCTTAATTTTTTAAATGGGTAATTAATTAAGGTATATTCAAACTAACTAAAACTGTTTATCTTATAGACGTTTATCTATTAGATGTCTTCTACAAATAGTAATAATCCTCCCGTCCCTACTCCTGCACACAACTCAAACTTCTCACTACTCTCAGTTCTTGGGAGAGAAAAACTAACCGGTCCAAACTATATGGACTGGATGCATAACCTAAGGTTTACCTTAAGGTACGAGAACATGGAGTATGTTCTCGATGAGCAGATTCCCACTATTGATGAAGATTCAACCCAAGAAGAGATTGAGGCATACCGAAAACATTATGATGATACGAATAAAGTGTCTTGTATCATGGCATCGTTCATGAGCCCTGAATTGCAAAAGACTTTTGAGAATACTTGGGCTTATGAAATGAACCAACAACTAAAAGAAATGTTTCAGGCCAAGGCAAGCAAAGAACGCCTTGATGTGGTTAAGTCCCTCATGGCTTGCAAACCCAAACCTGGAGTTTCTATCGGAGCTTTCATCTTGGAGATGAAAGGGTACTTTGATAGGTTGAAATCATTGAATATGATGTTTGATACAGATTTTTCCATTGCCATAATTCTGTCCAGTCTGCCAGCTGTCTACAATCATTTTATAATATCATATCAGATGAATATGAATGAGAGAGAAGGCTCAATAATGGAACTTCATAATTTACTGCAAACCGCTAAGCAAGGAATCTAAAAGGATGATGTGTCCTCTAGCTCAGTAGCTCCTGTGTTGGCTATTGGTCAAAATGCAAAGAAAAGAAAGATGTCAAATTTGAAAGCAAAGACTGCGAATGGAAAGTCCAATCGTGGGTCCAAAAGAAAGACTGATTCTGATATTGCACCAGCAAATGATCCAAAGGAAGCAGTGCGTTTTTACTGCAACACAAAGGGGCACTTGTAACACCCAGTTTCTGGGTCTAGAAATAAATGGTTATTTAAAAGTAATGTGAAATAGTTTGTTGAGTTTATTTGAAAATAAATAGGTAAAAGAGTCACAGGGTTTATTGTGACCAATAAAATTGTACTTGGTTTTAATATTTGAACCTGACGGTAAAATAAAAATATTTTGTTTCACGGGTATTTTCGGATTCCATACAATAGGCTTAGAATGGGGTATAATAT
The DNA here is from genome assembly GCA_963422505.1 of Pseudognaphalium luteoalbum. Taxonomy (NCBI): domain Eukaryota; kingdom Viridiplantae; phylum Streptophyta; class Magnoliopsida; order Asterales; family Asteraceae; genus Pseudognaphalium; species Pseudognaphalium luteoalbum. Next base: position 13,437,708 of record OY730194.1, read on the forward strand.
TTACATTGTTTAGAGATTGGGGCAGTGGTGACCGACTCATTTCACCAAACTTTTTCTCATCTTCACTTATTTCTTAAATTCTCTAAAATGCTTCTCTAACTATTTAATCAAATAAACCTATACCAATTAATCAAATAAATTATGAATTGAAGATTACATCAGATTGTTCATCATCATCTTGTTCTTTCTCTCTAAAATTGTAAGTGTTCATGTTTATTTATCTATGAACTTACTTGAATAAAAATTGTTAAGGTTTATGATTTATGAATAGAAATTGTTAGAAAGATTGTTTGCTACTGATTATAAGTTGTTATTGATGATTATATGCAGCTATTATACAAGATTTGTTTGTGTTCTTGAATGTTGTAGTGATTTAGGTATAATTTGGGTATATAATAATTTTGGAGAAGTATATGTTTGAATAAGATTGTAAGATGATACTTAGTGTTCCTTGAATTGTTGGAAACATTAGAACTTGAGTTTGAAGCTGTTTGTAGTGTAAAAGTTGAGTTATAATTCATGCAGTAGCAGTTTTGTTCGAGTTGCAGGTCTGCTGTTCAGACCAAGGTCGCGGCGCAATATGATTATATCGTGATGCGATGTCTTTAAGATAGCGACGCGACCTTAATGTATAGTGACGCGATTTGTCTTAAATAGCGACGCGATTAGGTTTGGGTGGCGACGCGATTGTTGTCTGAGCAGGCTCTTTTGTGGTTTTATGTTTAACTTGATAGATTGTTTATATGTTATTAGAATCCTTTAATATAAAAAATCTCAATGACTTGCATAATGGTAACTTAAGACTTACATTGTAACATGTTATAATGATAATGATATAGGTCGTATAGTTTGCCTAACTGTTTATACGTGAAGGATACTTTATTGTTATGAGTATGTACTGGTATAAGATATACATTGATGAGGCAAGATACTAATTTGATATTATTTGTAATTCTAGATAAGCAGCAGGAAACTCTGTAATATTAGATAACTGAGTGGAGACTGCGAATATCGGTGAGTGGTAAATGTAGTCTTCGGTTCAACCCAGTTGTAACATGTGTGGTTACAATGGGTGAACATATTGGTCATTGATTATTGACTATTTGATCTACTGAGATATTGTTATAATTGAATTGGGTTAATTAGTTTATATTGTTCCATGATTGCATGACGATTATGCATTAGGTGATATTTGGGCCACTGGGCATATGTGATTATTCAGAGGTCAACGTTAGTTGGGTTTGTTGCTATTGTTTGGCTGACGGGGTTTCCGATACACATCGTTGATGGATGAACCCTAGTCAGTGAAGATAGCCTCAAACTATCGGTAAATCACTGTTTTGGCCTGCAGTGGTTTAAGGGTTCTTTGATTGGCTAATCAGGAACCACCGATCCTCTTTGACGCTATGTGTTTATTGTTTATTTGTTGTAAGATTTGTTATTTCTGGATTGAACTGTCGGTTACAGTCCCTGATAGTCCCGAATTCACTATTGATTAGTGAAATGGAATCGCAATAAGTAAAGTTTAATTGTAGAAGGAGGGGGGGGGGGTTGAATATAATTAAAAACTTTTCCAGAATTTAACCAAGTTACTTAGACAATTTTTAATTGTTTTATACAAACAGAGGATGCAATAATAGATATGACAATATCAAAGTAAATGAGTAATAGTAGTTGAATGGTGAATTATATTAATCATAAAAATCACAAGTGTTGATTGCGGAATGGAATAGCCCAAGCTAATCCAAATCAAAAACACAAGCTAATCTAGTACAAATGAGATGAACAACAGTGGACAAACACGCTGACTGTTCACTCGCTGAATCGACAATGCGTGCTTAGACAAACTACTCACTGACAAACAAGTGATTAACATGCATGAACGACTAACCTCTAAAGTACAATATATTGTACTATTTATACTACAAGAGTTCCTAGAATATCTCCTACAAAATAAGATCTTGGAATGACATGTGTCGCTACTTGATTGGCTTGATCTCTGATGAACCAACATTTTACGGGTCCCAATTCTGTTACCGCAAATATCTCTTTTCCTTTAGACCAATCATTCGCTGCCACGTAATCCTTCTGAATATTCTTCACATTTGACAACTCTTGCTGAAGTATACCTAAGTACAGTACATGTCTACTTGTTGATGGGGAGGCTTTATTGAATAGTCACTGAAGATTCACTAACTCTCCTCACTCATTGCGAACTAACATGCTCTTGTAGAGTGACTTGAAATATTGATCTTCAGCGACTAGCTGTTATTCAGGCAGTGACTTTTGCCTTTATTGATTTGAAGATGTAGAACTCTCGCTGCTTAATATCAGCGACACACATAGTTGAGTTCTAATCTTCCTCAGCATATCAATTCCTTGAGAATAGAATGAATAACGATCAGCAATAATAGACTTCAGCAACAGCAGCTTTGATACAATTCATTTCTTCATCGAGTAGTGTATAGTTGAGATGGTCAGCGACCAGCAACTTCAGTATGGTCAACGACCAGTGACTCAACAGTTCCATTAACTTAGATGTGAGCTAATCCCACTATGTATAACATTTTACAGATTATGGTTAGCTATTGGATCGGACATGTAGATGTTAGATGGGAAGTTTGACTATGATTGCGTTGACTCTGATCTTTTGAAAACTATAATCATGTTTTGTAGTTAATATAACACTCAATCTTATGTAAATGGTTTTGTAATTATATAAGTATAAGTGTGATCTTTTGAAACATCTAATATTTTCGTATATGTAAATAAGGTATATATGTTTTTGGGACTCGCTTCCAAAGTTTATTATATAATATATGTTTCTTAAAAGGTTGGGTGTTATAAGTAGGTATCAGAGCATAGGTTTGGGTGAATTGGACATTGGCAAATGTTCAATCCTAAATCTATTTGGTGTTAGTCAAACATTTCAGTATATGGGATTAGCTATCAATGGAGGGTTGATTAGCTAGTATGTTAGGTACTAACAATTAAAGAGTTGTGAGATGTTGTTTTGTAACAGAAATGGCAGATAACGAGAACCCGATCAGCACTCCCAACAATGTTTCTAGAAATGATGTTCTACCTCCAGAAACTTATAATGACAGACATGGGCAGACTAGTACTTCTCATCTAAATCAGGAAGATACTGGTAGAGAGGATTATCTATTGCATTTAGAGGATGAGGTATTAAGATTTGGAGGAATTGAACAACAGTACTTACGGGATCATCAAGCTAGAACATCTCAGCAGAGAGATTTTGGTTATCAGTTACCTGTCTTTCCTCCACCACAGAGTCAGAAAAAGGTTCGTTCTTTTAAAACCTTCAAGTCTAGTAATCCTTCAGAATTTCAGGGAAGTACAAATCCATTTGTGACTTTGGACTGGTTGAGAGATGTTGAGAGGAAATTCGAGGTTTGCCAATGCGATGAAGAAATAAAGGTTCCCTATGTTCTGCAATTGTTGAAAGGACCAGCTATGACTTGGTGGGATTCAATTACCGCACATTTGACTCCATAGCAGAGAGCCTCTATTAAAGCATACATATCCATCTGGGGTTTCTGGGTAGAGAATTGGGCCTCCTCTTCCTTCAATAGAGGGCTTACTGTTGTCAGCGAGAGTGATGCGATCAACCATTGCTTCTCTAATTGTATATTGCTTCTTTTCTCGTCGAATAGTGTGTATTATAAGTTCTGGATCAGAAAAGTTAAAAAGCGGTGCAGATCTAGGGGAACAGGTCATACACTAACTAAAAACAGACAATAAAAAAATAATTTTGTTTTTTTATAAGGTTTTATCCTAAGGGTATACTAGAAAACAGGATTGGTTGGGCCTCTGTATCGGACAGTTAGTCTCCCCGGCAACGACGCCAAAAACTTGTTGGTGTTCCGACCGTCGTAAGCGCAAATGATCACAACGCCAATCGGTGGGTGTTTTAAATTTATATTTGCTGAAGTCTAAGTATGACTTACTAATACTGAACCAAGGGCTAGTAGATGGTAAGTATGACCTAGAGTCGTTCTTAAAGAGAAACTGAATTTAAACGGAGGTGATCCAATCAATCGTTACTTTCTAGTACAGGTTTTTAAAAGAGTGCGTTGGGAGTTTGCTTCAGTTAACTAAGTAAAGTAAACAAAGCGAATGAAATGTAATAATAAATCAGATAATGGAAAGTAGTATTTGTTGTGAGTTCATTAGCTAATAATATGGGATGATGACTTTCACGGAAAAAATGATTAACTAAATTAGAATTGTTTGCAAGATTCAATAACTTATGGTATAACCAATAGATTCCCTATTAGTCGGTTATCAACTAATATGTCACGAGGAACTAAGGTGTCATGATTCTGGCCAGACAGACGATGCTCAACTCTCCACACTCTCCTGTGAGGGAGTCAGTGGCCCATATTATTGAACGCATTTGCTCGTGGGCGAAGGAATAGAGTAGCAAGTCCATAACACGTCTAACCGTTCTTAATACCATAAAGATTATGAGTCTTATAAACAACTAACTTAGGGTTTATGTTCGGACTTATGTACCAATTCCTATTAGTTAAACTTAAGAGTGATAAGCAAGGGAAAATGTTTAGGTTTCCTGCGTACCTTACTTTAGGGTTTCACAGGTTAGGAAAGAGTATCATTTTTGATTGGATTTTAAACTTGCCTTTCTTGATACAATTAACAAATCCCTAGGTTTTCGTAAATGGTTATTTAGCCTATAGCCTACCTAATCAAATCTAATTTAAACTAATCTAATTAAAATGCTGACGGCTTTTTGCAGAAAGTTAAACCCATACCATGTCAGAAAATGCTATGGTAGTTCACAATGTATTTAATCGTTTACCGATATTTCTGTTGTGAATTTAATTGCTTCGTGATGTTTACATGATAATTACATTGTGATTGGAAGTATACTATACTCATGGTAATTCCACGTAATCACATTGCTTTTTATGATGCTTGCATGACGTTACAATTAAACCATAGTTTTGACGCAGATAATTATTAACCAAGTATTAAGGTTCGCGACTCCTCTTTACAAGGTTACAATCACGTTTGTTAATCGAAAGGCGAATGTAAGTTTTAGGTTTAAGATCACACGATAAGTCCGTTCATAAAGTTTCCATTTTTATAACGTCGATCCATAATACAACTACCTTCGATCGTTTACCGGCTTCCATACGTATGTACTTTGCTTAAAAGCATTTTCAGCACTATACCAAGTAAACAGTTGAATAGGGGCCGTCATATTATTTCACGATGTATTTAAAGTCATCCCATAATTATATGTGCTAACTACATCACAACAAATACAATAGTAATCTACTCGCTAATCATGTTACAAACTAACTCTAGCATAATTAAAGCATACATATTTAATTAAGATTGAATAGGAAAAGAAAGAACCCGGATTAGAATGCGAGAAGGAATAGACTTGAATTATTAAGCGTAATTCCAAGCGTACACCCAAGATTACAAGATGTTCCTTGCTTTCGTTCTACTCTAAACAAGCTTCCTAACTAGCCTAATACTAATTTTGAAGTAAGAAAATAGAATGAGAAAGTAAGAAAGTAATATGACTAATGCATATGGTGTGTAAGGTGTGTGTTGAATGAAGCCTCATGCCTCCTATTTATAGGAGAAATCCGGCTCATGTTAACATCTTGAGGAGCACTTTAGCAAAAGGTGGAAAAGGTGGTGCACCAGGTAAGTACAATCGTGCAAAAGTGTGGCACCGGGTACGTACAATCGCGTAAAGGTGTGGCACCGGGTACACGAAAGGACCAAAAAGAGGAAACGAGATAGGGGAGGGGAGGTCGGTGCCGCCCACTAGTAGGCCGGCGGCGGCTGGTGGTTGGTCGGTGGCGGCTGGCTACCACCCGCCCCGGTTCGCGGTCTTTTGTTGCGTTTCTTAATTCGCACGTGTTTTCTTCGTTATGCGTCCATTTTCATCGAATCTTTTTTTGTTGGATTCTTTTTTCAAAATGAATACTTTGATGAAAATTAATCCCAAAAGTGAGTTTCCTATCTCTAGATATTGCGTACGAATCATTTGAATCTTCCGGCGGGCGTAGAATCTTCATTCTTTATCCGTTTTTGTTGATTCTTCTTTTGTTAGACTCGTATTTTGAAAACGAACATCTTGGATAAGATGGATGTTGATGAAGGGCAATTTAGTCTTAAAATCTTGTTTTGATGCCTTGAATCTTCAAACGTGCGTGGAATCTTCGTTTTTCATCCGTTTTGCTTGATTTTTATCGTGCAACTTTGTTTTGACCTCCTTGGCAGATTCTCATTGATTTGAGTTTTATTTGAGTTCAAATGCCAAGAATCATTCCAGAATGAGAGAGATATCGGCAGTAAAAACGTGACTTTTTACGCGATATCAACTACCTTTGTAGTTGTTCGTCCAACTAGAATGTCCAAATTACTACGATTTGGTTGATTGAATTGTCCAAATTACTACGATTTGGTTGTTTAACTTGTCCAAGTTACTACGACTTGGTTGATTTGATTTATCCAAATTACTACGATTTGGTTGTTTAAATTGTCCAAGTTACTACGACTTGGTTGATTGGTTTATGTTTTTGAAAACATGTACGGCCCGTTGGTGATTGGTTGTAATAATAATCTCATTATTATTATTATGGTTTCGAGTGCTCATGTTCATAAACGCATTCCGATGTGTTTAAAAAGTCGTATCGTATAAGTGTTTGAAATTACATAAGTTTGACACTTAGTGAAAATCCATGATTTCAAGGTTCTATCTTATGCGACACTAGGTGCGACATAAGGCTTTGTGTCGCTAAGTGTGACATAGTCTGTTGTGTCTCAGATCATGTCTGCGACATAAGGGCTCGTGTCGCTAAGTGCGACATCCGCAATTTAATGTGACATTAGGTGTTGTGTCGCTATGTGCGACGGGAATAAGTTTTGCGACATAGTGTTTTATGTCGCTATATGCGACGTTCGTAATTATTGCGACATAACCATTTGTGTCGCTATATGCGACATCCGTGATGTAGTGCGACATAGAGGCTTATGTCGCTATATGCGACATAAGACCTGATTTGGCGACATAAGAGCTTATGTCGCAGGTGGCCTGGAGCCTCTGTGACATAACGAGCTGTTGGCCGGAAAATGAGTCGAAAAGGTGTTTTTCGGTTTCCGTTTGACTTGAAACTTTTACCCAACCCATATTTGGACATTATAAGCCTGAATAACCCACAAACAAGTGAAAATAATAGAAATCAGAGTGATTCGGGATTTGTCAGAAACTTACAAACTTAACGCCGGAGAAATCCGGAAAGATGGAAGTGTAGATCGTGATGTGGTAATTCTTTTTCTCCAAACGAGTGAAGTGATTCTAGCGAGTTTGGTGGTGGTTTTTGGTGGTAATAGGTGGTGGTGGTGGTGGTGGTGGGTAGTTTTGAGAGAAAAAGAGAGGAAGGGAGTGGAGAGAGAGAAAGAAAAGTGAGAAATGAGGAGGGGAGGGGGAAAAAGGGGCAGATTTTAGGGGGGGGGGAATAGGGGAGGGAAAGTCTCCCAAATTTTAGTCCACGCGTTCGTGCTCCATGCGGTGTTCGTTTCCCCGATCGTTTAATTGTTTAAATAATTATTTTAAAACACGAATACTTATTAATGTTTTTGTTGAAGTATTTCATCAAATAATTTTACTTGAGTTATAAAATATAACTTATTCTCGTTTCTATTGTTCGCGCATTTATTATTTGAATCGCGTAATTGAAGTTTGTACGATACGAATTTGAGTTGAAATATTATCTAAATAATATTTTGGATAAAATAGAGTTATTAAATAATGTCATATTATTTAATAAAATTGTTCACCAACGTCCGTATTAATTGGATCGAATTGCCTTCGATTTGAACTTGTACGATTTAATCAAATCGTATAGTTGTATATATTCAATAATATATATATTGATACATTAATTAGCCTATCACGGAACTAATTACATGTATTACACTTGATTAGGCACTAATTACTAGTCCTAATTTAACGGGTGTCACATTCTCCCCCTGTTAGGAGAATTTCATCCCGAAATTTAGTTTGAAGTCGTTATTGAAGTAGCATCAGCAAATAACTAAGGATACTTGAGCCGCTTTTGGTCCTCCCATTCCCACGTGAATTCCGGCCCACGCCGCGAATTACACCTGACTTTGATGATGGGAATACGACTTTGTTTGAGTTGTTTGACCTCACGGTCCATGATTTCCGTAGGTTCTTCAACAAAATGAAGCTTGTCATCGACACGAATCTCTTCGAGTGGAATAATGAGTGTCTCATCGGATAGGCATTTCTTCAAGTTAGAAATGTGAAAAGTGGGATGCACACTGCTGAGTTCGGGTGGTAGTTGCAATCGATATGCCACTGAACCAATCCTCTCGAGGATCTCGAATGCTCCAATGTATCTGGGATTTAACTTCCCGCATTTACTGAATCGGATAACACCTTTCCAAGGTGAAACTTTGAGTAGCACTCGATCCCCAACCTGGAACTCGAGTGGTTTGTGTCTCACGTCAGCATAACTTTTCTAACGATCACGTGCGGCTTTGAGTTTGTTTTGGATCTCGGAGATCTTTTCAGTTTTTTTGTGAATCATCTCAGGACCAGTGAGTTGACTGTCTCCCACTTCGGTCCAACAAATCGGTGATCGGCACTTACGACAGTACAATGCCTCGAAAGGTGCAGCCTTAATGCTGGTGTGATAGCTGTTGATTTTTGAAGTGATTGCCAAAAGTGTGATGTGAAATGACTTTAGCCATCGGTTTAAGGATGGTATGCGGTACTTATATCAAGACGGGTACCCAATGATTTTTGAAGTGATTGCCAAAAGTGAGATGTGAAATGACTATCCCTATCGGAGATAATCGAGATTGGAACACCGTGTCGAGAAACAACCTCTTTGATGTAGATTCGTGTGAGGCGTTCCATTTTGTCGGTTTCCTTGATTGCCAGGAAATGAGCAGATTTCCTGAGACGATCGACGATCACCCAAATGGTATCGCAACCGCTCGATGACTTGGGTAGTTCGGTTATGAAATCCATGGCAATTTGTTCCCATTTCCATTCAGGAATGATGGGCTGTTGGAGTAAACCAAAAGGTTTTTGATACTCGGTTTTGACTTTTGAGCAAGTAAGGCACTTGTTGACATATGTAGCGATTTCAGCTTTCATATTCGGCCACCAATAAAATTCCTTGATGTCGTGATACATTTTGTCGGATCCAGGATGGATAGAATATTTGGACTTGTGAGCTTCATCTATCACCAAGTCTCGCAGGTTTCCAAAACTGGGTAACCAGATTCGGTTTGAGAAATAGCTAATCCCGTTAGGTTTGATTTCGAATTGTTTTTCCATGCCTCGCAAGGCTTCATTTTTGATGTTATCGGGTTTCAGAGCTTCGAGTTGAGCAGTGAGAATCTGAATGTTTAGATCATTGTGAATGGTCATACTGAGGGCTCGGACTTGAAGTGGTTTCGTTCGTTCCTTTCGACTGAGGGCGTCGGCAACAATATTTTCCTTACCCGGATGGTATTTGATTTTGCAATCGTAATCGGTGAGCAACTCGACCCACCGACGTTGTCTCACGTTGAGATCCTTCTGATCAAATATGTGTTGGAGACTTTTGTGATCGGTAAAAATTGTGCACTCAGTGCCATAGAGGTAATGTCTCCAGATTTTGAGGGCAAAGACGACAGCCCTAAGTTCGAGATCGTGAGTGGTGTAATTCTTTTCATGAATTTTGAGCTGTCGCGAAGCGTAAGCAATGACTTTGTCGCGCTGCATCAGCACGCAACCGAGGGTGTCCAAGACACGCGATGGTTATAAACTTGTTGGTGTTCCGACCGTCGTAAGCGCAAATGATCACAACGTCAATCGGTGGGTGTTTTAAATTTATATTTGTTGGGGTCTAAGTATGACTTACTAATACTGAACCAAGGGCTAGTAGATGGTAAGTATGATCTAGAGTCGTTCTTAAAGAGAAAATGAATTGAAACGGAAGTGATCCAATCAATCGTTACTTTCTAGTACAGGTTTTTAAAAGAGTGCGTTGGGAGTTTGGTTCAGTTAACTAAGTAAAGTAAACAAAGCGAATGAAATGTAATAATAAATCAGATAATGGAAAGTAGTATTTGTTGTGAGTTCATTAGCTAATAATATGGGATGATGACTTTCACGGAAAAATGATTAACTAAATTACAATTGTTTGCAAGATTCAATAACTTATGGTATAACCAATAGATTCCCTATTAGTCGGTTATCAACTAATATGTCACGAGGAACTAAGGTGTCATGATTATAGCCAGACAGACGATGCTCAACTCTCCACACTCTCCTGTGAGGGAGTCAGTGGCCCATATTATTGAACGCATTTGCTCGTGGGCGAAGGAATAGAGTAGCAAGTCCATAACACGTCTAACCGTTCTTAATACCATAAAGATTATGAGTCTTATAAACAACTAACTTAGGGTTTATGTTCGGACTTATGTACCAAATCCTATTAGTTAAACTTAAGAGTGATAAGTAAGGGAAAACGTTTAGGTTTCCTGCGTACCTTAATTTAGGGTTTCACAGGTTATGAAAGAGTATCATTTTAGATTGGATTTTAAACTTGCCTTTCTTGATACAATTAAAAAATCCCTAGGTTTTCGTAAATGGTTATTTAGCCTATAGCCTACCTACTCTAATCTAATTTAAACTAATCTAATTAAAATGCTGACGGCTTTTTGCAGAAAGTTAAACCCAGAACATGTCAGAAAATGCTATGGTAGTTCACAATGTATTTAATCGTTTGTCGATGTTTCCGTTATGAATTTAATTGCTTCGTGATGTTTACATGATAATTACATTGTGATTGGAAGTGTACTATACTCATGGTAATTCCACGTAATCACATTGCTTTTTATGATGCTTGCATGACGTTACAATTAAACCATAGTTTTGACGCAGATAATTATTGACCAAGTATTAAGGTTCGTGACTCCTCTTTACAAGGTTACAATCACGTTTGTTAATCGAAAGGCGAATGTAAGTTTTAGGTTTAAGATCACACGATAAGTCCGTTCATAAAGTTTGTTGATGCATATTTGTTTGTCTGTCAGTTGGTCTATCGAGTTGTAAAAGTGTCGTTAGTCGTTTGATAGAAATATAGATTTTATATGATGCGACACTTAAGTTTTAGGTTAGGCGACACTTGCCTAAGTGACGCATAGCGACACTTTCCTAAGTGACGCATAGCGACACTTAGGTAAGTGACGCATTAAGGCGGCCACATGCGACACTTCCACAAGTGACGCATGTCGGCCAGAATTCTAGTATAAATACAAACCTACGGGTTTTCGGCTATGGTTGACGAAACTCTAGCACCATTTGTCGACTAAGCATACCTGTAATCATTACCATTACGTTATTCAAAGCTAATAAACTCGTTTACTTGGTTTAATTAAATCGTTTCGGTTTGCGTTTATTAGTGATTCGTGCAATTGATTGTTTCCGCCTTTCAATAGTAGTCGATCATCACTTAGGTCCAACGTATAGGGTACTCACAACTGGTATCAGAGCCACTAGGTGATTAGATAGACGTTTTGAAGACGTTTTGGATTGATTTCGGTTTCGTTCGGATCAAGAATCGAGAATAACTACGGATTTCGAGTTGATAAGGTGATTTCCATAAGATATTCATCATTTACTACAGGTTTCGTTCATTAGGGTTCAAGGAATTTTTGTTTGGTTTACAAAAATTCGAATTTTAGGGTTTTTGGGATTTTACAGTCGTTTTTGCGACACTCGTTGCGTCACTTTAACGCGTCACTTATAGCGGCACTTCTTAATCCCAAATTAGGGTTTTACCGTCACTTGAACGCGTCACTTGGAGCGTCATTTGAGGTTTATACGACACTTAACTTAAGTGTCGTCTATTTTAATCCACAGTCACTCACGTGCGTCACTTGAGTGCCAAGCGTCACTTCTGCTAGTGACGCCTGTTTGATTTCTTGCGTCACTTCCGTTAGTGACGCCTTTTGATTTATTGCGTCACTTTTACTAGTGACTCCTATCTGTTCTAGTGCGTCACTCAAGTACGACACTTGAGTGCGTCACTTGCTAGATTGAGCGACACTTGCTTACAGTGTCATCAGTCACTTCATCCGTCACTCGATAGCGTCACTTACCAAGTGACGCTAGTCGTTGCGACACTTGAGTGCGTCACTTACCAAGTGACGCCTTTGGTACTAATTAGTTTGCAAGTTCTCGTTTTTTGAGTTAATTTTCAGGTTAATTTTTTAATGGCTGCTGTTGCTGATAAAGAGGATATTCGGGGACGTAGAGATATGCTAAAACAAAATCATGATGTTGGTTCCAATAATAAACCTCCTCTATTTACGGCTGATATGGATTACACATATTGGCGTGATAGATTTGAACAGTATGTAGATTTCCACTGTCCAGAGCTCTGGGGTCCGCTCAGAGAAAGATATGAAGCTCCTGTAGCTGAGGGAGACTATCGTGGTATCCCTCCATCGAAAACATACAAAGCCATGTCTCCTGAAGAGAAAAAGGAGTATGATATTGAAAGGAAGGCTCATTCAGCCATCTGCATGTGCCTTACTAAAGATGTCTTACGCCTCTTCAAAACACATGACATAACATACAATCTATGGAAGGCCATTGAGACGAAATGTGGTGGAAATCAGAAGTACAAGGAGGCTAAATTGGAACTGATCAAGAAACAGTATGATATGTTTGATTCTCTGCCTAATGAAACAGCTTCGGGTGTGTTTACCAGATACTCACAGTTGGTTAGTGAGTTGACTGAGGGAGAATATAATTTCCCTCAGATTGAAATAAACAAGAAGCTGTTGGACGTTCTACCGAGTAGTTGGGATGTTAAAGTACAATTTCTGAATGAAAGTCAAGAATTAGCCACGATGAATTTAGATGAGCTAATTGGTGTTCTTCAAGCCCATGCGATGGAGTTGAAGAAGAAAGAATGTAAGTCGGGTGGTTTTGTTCAAGACCCGACGTTATTTGGAGGAAAAGTCAACACCGGAAAGACTTATGGTGGAATGGCTTTTGTTTCTTCTACAAGTTCTCCACTTCAACCTTCATTGCAAACTACCGGAGTTCATCATCCGGTGTATGCTTCTGGACACTCACAAGGGTCACAATCGCAAGTTCCAGTGTCCCCTGCTATTCAAGAGCAGGCTGCTATCTATACAGCCTTTCTCAGCTCTTACAAGGATTTGGTTTCACAACCAAATTCTACTTTAGAACTTGCCAAAGAAGATTATGCTCAACTAGATGACGATGATCTTGAGCAAATGGACTTAAACTGGAATATTGCCATGATATCAAGGAGAGTTCAGAAATTCTTGCAACGAACTGGTCGCAAGAGTTTGGAAGGAGATGGCAAAACCAGTTTTGGTTTTGATAAAAGCAAGGTTCGCAGTTCTAATTGTCAGAATCTGGGACATTTTGCGAGAGATTGTGAGAAACCCAAAGTTCCTCCATCGGGTTTCACGAAGCCTGATGCTCCCAGAACTCCAGAGAAAGATGAGGTGAAGCAAGCGACAGCTGATGCGCTAGTTGTCTTTGAGCCTACCAACACCGACTGGAGCATGTATGCTGATAATTATCAATAGTGTCTCATGGCTCACATTTCTAATGAGGTACGCAATGAACCAGAAGAACCTTTGAACTGTATCTCATGCATTAAGTTAACTGAATCTTTAAGGTGCTTTCAAGAAGATAACGTAGACTTAAGGAAAAAGGTTGAAAAACTTAGTGAGTCGAATAAATACCTAAAAGCCAATGAACAATTGTATGATAAGAAAATTGAGGCTTATCAACAGGACACGCTTAGCTATAAATCTAAGGTTTTTAGTCAACAGGATGCTATTAATAGCTATCTTGCTGAAATAGATCTTTTGAGAAAGGAACTATCTTATCTGAAAGTTGAATATGACAAATATAAAAGTAAGATTCTAGGTTCCTCTTCTTCTACGGTTGCCTTCAACGAAATCCTTAACAAGCAAAGGACAGATAGTAAAACTAAGACAGGACTAGGTTATACTGTAGTCCCTCCTCCCACTGAATACTGTCCTATGCCAGTTAAGGAAGGCACCGAAGAGATTCCAGTTGACTATGCACTGTTATATGGGGTCAAGTCTAAGGTCAATAATCAAAACAAACAGGCAAAGGAGAAAACCAAACGGTCAGAGTATCCTTCGCCTCAGTTTGTTAAGTCAGAATGTGAATCTCCAGTTAGAATTGAGGAGATTGTTGAACCTGAATTTAAAAAGAAGGTTGAAGTAAAATCTGTCAAAATGGTTTCAAAGGTTGAACCTACAATTAAGGTTCAACCTAAAAAGGAAAAGAATAAGGTTTTAACTACAAAATCTCAAACTTTACAGTCACCTGTAAAGATTTTGCAACATAAAGCTACACGTGCAAATGATTTTTGTGATAAACCTTCCACTTCAACCTCTCAACCAAAACAAGCATTTTCTAAGACGTGCACGAAATGTTCATGTTCTAGAAATGCTTCTCCTACTCCTGTGGTAAATCCTCAGCCTCAACCAGTTGTTGAGAACCGATCATGCTTTTATTGTAAAAGACAAGGACATTTAATTCGTGAATGTCCCAAACTGTCTCATCAGCATTATGGGAGAGAAATGCCTAGGACATCTGTTTACGTAAATTCATTTTCAAAATCTCCACCCAGGCGTTATTTAACCTCTCCCAAGCCTGCTGAAAGGACGAGTAATGTTGGGCAAAAACCTTTGCCAAAACAAAAGCCCGATGTTACTCCCAAACCAATTTCCGAACAACCTAAAGTTTGGAAACGAAAGGAGTCTGCTAGTGACTCTTCTGTCATCAACAATAACACATTAGATGAAAATTCTAATTTGTTACAAAATAAAGTTCTGTCTGATGTGATTATTGTTGATGACCTTGGTAGACCTAAGTCTGTAAAGGCTTGGGTCACCGTTTCTCACTAATCTCCTTACTTTATGTGTTGCAGCAGTCAGAACGTGTTAAGGATAGTGAATGGTTTATGGATAGTGGCTGCTCGCGACACATGACTGGCGATGTGTCTCTTTTGACGGATGTTAAACCACATGCCGGAGGACATGTTGCTTTTGCTGGAGATACAGGAGGAACCATTACGGGAAAGGGAACGCTAACTAACGGGAAAGTTAGCTTCGAGAATGTGAATTATGTGGCTCAACTTACTCACAACTTGCTGAGCGTTTCACAAGTCTGTGATAAGGACTTTACCATTGCGTTCACGAAGACGGAATGTGTGATACTGAAGCCAGGTTTCGTTATCCCTAAAGAATGGGTGCTTATGAGGGCGCCACGGAGAAATACGACACCTATGTAATGAATATGCGAACTGTGGAGACTACAGATGAATACACCTGTCTCCTGTCAAAGGCTTCGGAAAAGGAATCACTATTGTGGCATAGACAAATGGGACACATCCATTTTGGTAAGATGAATTTTTTAATAAATAATGATTTGGTAAATGGAGTTCCAAAACAGTCATTTGCCTTAAAAGATGATTGTATTGCATGCCATAAAGGGAAACTCCACAAGAAATCCCATAAGTCGAAGATAGTGAATTCCATTGCTGCATCACTGGAGCTCTTACACATGGATCTGTTTGGTCCTATATCAACTAAGAGCATAGGCGGTAGATCTTACTGCTTAGTAGTCACCGATGACTACTCAAGATTTTCATAGGTATACTTTCTAGGTGCAAAGAGTGAAACACCAGATATTTTGGTGTATTTGTTGGATAAGTTGGCAAATCTGTGCAACTTAAAGGTGAAGAGACTGAGAAGTGACAATGGAACTGAATTCAAGAACTCAACTCTTGAGTTATACTGTGCTACAAAAGGTATTGATCATCAGTTCAGTGCCCCAAGAACTCCTCAACAGAATGGAGTTGCAGAGCGTAAGAATAGGACTATTATCGAGACAGCTCGGACTATGCTGGCCGATTCTAAGCTTCCTATCATATTTTGGACAGAAGCAGTCAGTACTGCTTGTTACGTTCTAAATCGCGTGCTCATGGTTAAGAAAAAGAACAAGACCTGTTATGAATTGTTCAATAACCATAAGCCCACTTTACAGTTTCTATAGCCGTTTGGGTGTCCTTGTTTGATTATGGTCTCGAAAGAAAAGGTCTCGAAGTTTGGAGCTAAAGCCGTTGAAGGAATTTTCCTTGGCTATTCAGTCAACTCTCCTCAAGGAACGGGTCCTGAATGGTTATTCAATTATAAGGATGTGTTTAATTCGTTTGACATACCCGAAGACAATAGTGAAGAGGAGGAGTTAGTTACCTTACTTCATGGCATCAGTCTGTGTCAAGACACATCTATCTTAAAACCTACACCACCACCTACTCCAACACCCACACCATCACCTCCAACACCTACTCCAACACCCACACCACTACCTACTACATCCACACCATCGCCTACTATCCCACCTTCGGATGTTCCTTCGACTTCAGGAACGACTAATGCAACAGAACATCCAGATGATCCCAACATGCCACCGTTAGAGGAAGACGAGGAAGAAGAAGAAATGGTTCATTCTCACCTCTTCTCTAATGAAGATGATACGGAACTTCAACCTCCTGTGCAACCTGAAAGTCCTACTGCTCCTGCGACTAACACTGTTCCCGTTACTGAGGGGGACATGAACAATTTGGAGTTAGTACTTGCACCGGAGTTAATCCCAGTCACACGGATACACAGGGATCACCCCATCGATAATATTATCGGTGATCCTAACGCTGCTGTTCAAACAAGGCACCAAGTGAAGCAAAATCCAAATCAAGAAATGTTAAACTTGGTTGCTCGGATAAGTTCTTGTCATTTATCCCAAATTGTACCTAAGAAAATTGATGAGGCCTTAAAAGATCCATCCTGGGTCGAGGCCATGCAAGAAGAGTTGCAGCAGTTCAACAAGCTGCACGTATGGGATATAGTTCCGTTACCCAAAGGTGCTCATTTAACTGGCACTCGATGGGTATTTCGAAATAAGATGGATGATCGGGGTATCGTGATTCGGAATAAAGCTCGATTGGTTGTTCAAGGTTTTAGTTAGATCGAGGGCTTAGATTATGATGAAGTCTTTGCTCCTGTGGCAAGACTTGAGTCTATTCGGATCTTTCTTGTGTTCGCTTCTTTCAAAGAGTTTTGTGTGAACCAACTCGATGTTAAAAGCGCCTTTTTATATGGACAAGTGGATACGGATGTGTACGTGAAACAGCCTCCAGGTTTTGAAGACCCTGAGCATCCAGAATACGTCTGCAAGTTAAACAAGGCGTTATATGGTCTTCATCAAGCTCCGCGGCTTTGGTATGAGAGGCTCACTACCCACTTAATAAAGCATGGTTTCGTTCGTGGGAATATCGACAGTACTCTGTTCATCCGTAAAGAACGGACTGGCGATCGAGAGGATATGTTACTCGTGCAGGTGTATGTGGACGATATCATATTTGGCTCTACAAATAAAGCGATGTGCAAGCATTTTGAGGAGATTATGAAATCTGAGTTAGAGATGAGTGCGATGGGGGAGCTCAAATTCTTTTTAGGTGTACAAGTTGAGCAGTCTCCAAAAGGTATTTATATTCATCAGTCAAAGTATGTCAAAGACATGTTGACTCGATATGACCTGCTCAATTGTAAAACCTATGGGACTCCTATCGAACTTAATCACAATCTCAGACTCGCTGACGATGAGGAAGATTGCAAAGAAAAGGACTATCGATCAATGATAGGTTCTTTGATGTATTTGACCGCTTCTCGACCGGATATTGTATTTGCGGTATCCGTCTGCTCACGCTTTCAAGCCAAACCCAAGGTGTCTCATATGAAGGCGGTAAAGCGAATCTTTGGTTATCTCAAACATAGACCCAATCTTGGTCTATGGTATTCAAACGAGAAATCAATCGCTCTTTCTGCCTATTCGGATTCGGATCATGGCGGCTGCAGCATAGACAAGAAATCTACCACTGGTGGATGCCAATTCCTAGGATCTCGATTGGTCTCTTGGCAATGCAAGAAACAGACTACAGTTTCTCTTTCAACTGCAGAAGCTGAGTACGTTGCTGCTGCGAGTTGCTGCTCTCAGGTTTTATGGATTCAGCATCAACTGCGTGATTACGGGTTACTTCTTTCTATGACTCCTATTCACATAGATAATACTGCTGCTATTTCTATCACACGCAATCCCGTACAGCACTCTAAGACTAAACACATTGAACTTAGGTTCCACTTTATACGGGATTGCTATGAAAAACACCTGATAGACCTTGTCCACATAGACACCCTAAAGTAGAATGCCGACCTTTTCACAAAAGCTTTTTCGCGTACTCGATTTGATGAACTAATAAACATGATTGGTTTAAGGTTTTTTATCGCTAAAAAGTAATTTGTAACTTGGAACGTAATTTATGTCTTTTTATGTGTGTTAAAAAAAATAATAAAAAAAAAATTATAAAAATATGCAGCAGCCACTCTTTATACTTTTTAGTATTAAAGAAATGCACCGTTGCTACATTTTAAAATAGACGTTGAAGTTGTGTCTGCAAACAACTTGGGATATGATAGTACATCGGGTGACATGCATAAAATGGAATTTTAAGGTTTATCTTGGATGTGTCAGTAGATTTATCTGATGTGTTGAAAACAGTTTTTATAAACATTGTCTTCATCATACGATATATTAGTAGGCATGTTATGCAAAACTTTTTGAGATCTCTTAAGAAGCCTAATAGTTAATTGTCTATTTCACGTGGTATAACATCATTAGATGTATGACATAAGTCTTAATTTCTTACTTATGCTAGACATGTTTTCATGAAAGGAGTTTATTTGATATCATTTGGGGGTATATATTGACAGTTTCCTCTGTTATACGTAAGTATAGACCTGGTCTCTGTTAATATATACTTAAAAATTAAGCAAACACAAGTCAAAGTACTTGCAAAAGTCTTTAAAATTAAGATACCTTACACGGTCGCAAAAATGGTTTGACCAAGTCTGGTTTTGCTTAAACCTGAATCAAGCTATGTCGCTCTGTTGTACGTCAGTACAGACTTGTCACCGCTGACTTGATTCTTAAATTTGATTTTCTTATATTCTCTCTGTCAATGGAAATATGGTCTATGTCTTAAGTTAAGATGTATATCTATGGTGGGGACCACAGTGAAATGTACATGCGAATAATAATAAAATTAGCTCTTAGATGTGCGTGTAACATGTTTAAAGTGGACAATTATACTAATAATCGTTTTGAAATAATTTTTATAAAAAGTGTTTCTAACATGTCAAGTAAATTTAAAGTGGAAAAATATACTGATAATCGAAATAACACTTACTGTTCCTAATAAATGCATGCTACTCCGATATGATCCCTAAACAGATTATTTCAACTCCGTCACCAAAAAGAATGTGTTAAATTTTCTATTTGTAAATTTGCCTTCTTTTATGTGTTCTTGTATTTTCTATAAGATTTTATCCAAGTTATATTTACCTTTTCAAATTTGAGTACCGAAATCACAACGCAAAAAATTGATAAAATAGCAAACTTTTCACTAAAAGTGACCTGTTGCGTCACTTCCATAAGTGACGCTACCAGTGACGCATATGATATTGCGTCACTTACACTAGTGACGCTGTAAGTGCCGGGTTAAGCTACGCTATAAGTGCCGGGTTGAGTGACGCATACTAGGGTTTTGTATAAATACCCTGTCCAACGACACTCAACCTCACCACTTTTCAAATTCTTATACCGATACTTGCTCTAACATACCGTCACTACTTGTGTCTTTGCGTCACTTCTTCTGCTCGTGATTTTCGATCTGGTTGTGACTTTTCACGCTTTGTTTACGCATTCGATCATGATATTCTTGTTCCCCTCATCCACACGACTCATTTGGTACTAATCTTAACCTTTATCTTTCTGTATTCGCGTTTTAATTTTGAATTAGGGTTACGGTTTATGGGTTTCCTTGAAATCATCAAATTTGGGGCTTGATTTGTTAATGTTTTCTGATATTATATGGTGTATTTCACTCGCTTTTTACATGCGTACGAAGTGATTACTTCAATTTTGAAAACCCCCAAATTTTATTTCTGGGCATGAACAGTGACACGATGATCTTCATCGTTGCGTCGCTTCATGCGTCACTCTCTTAAGTGACTGTCTAAGTGATTACTTCATGCGTCACTTATCATAAGTGACACTACTTGGTAATTTGAAACCTATACCGTCACTTCATCAGTGACGCTTATTATTGCGTCACTTCTGAAGTGACTCTCTTAGTGACGCATGTACTTAGATTATCTGTTACGTCCGTCACTCATCCTAGTGACGCCAACTCATGCGTCACTCTCTTAAGTGACTGTCTAAGTGACGCTTTTGTCTATAACGTCACTTATACCGTCATTTCCTAAGTGACTCACTTATGATACCGTCACTCTGTTAAATGCCGCATGATATTGACCCGACACTTCTTAAGTGTCGTATATAATGACTCATGATCTGGCAACGTCACTTACACCAGTGACGCATGATAGCATCACTTACCCTAAGTGACGCTATACTTTAATTCTGATTTTGAGCACTGTTTTCTGCGACACTTCCTAAGTGTCGGTAGTTGTTATGCGTCACTTACCCTAAGTGACGCCTAAATCAGAATTTCGTTTTTTAGGTTATGTGTGTTCGTGCTAATTCTATAACAATTTTTGTTATTTTTGTTTCGTATTTTAGCTTACAGATGGCTGACCTACAAAACTATTACCGCCGCACCAACACCCGTCACAACATTACTGCATTTTTGGAGTCTACGCACGCCAATTCGGCTCCTTTCAGGCCTATGATCGAGTTCCTTCGACGTTCGAGGATTTATCACGCTATTACTGCTTCTACTCCGGTTTATATGAATGAAGTGGAAGAGTTTTACGATCACGCATTAATACGGACTCAGGGTGATGTCCCAAGGATTGTGTCAACGATGTTTGGTGAAGAGATCGAGATCACCGAGAACTCCATTAGACGGGTTCTCCAGTTTGATGACAATTCTACAATGCCGACTATGTTGCCAACCACGTTTATCTACGGGGGACTTCAGCGTATGGGTTATCCGGCGAATCAGCTTTCTGATTTTCGCAAGCAATATCTCTGCAGGGTTTGGAGATATTTGTGTCATATCGTGATCGTTTGTCTATCTCCGAGGAAGGGAGGATATGACGCCGCAAGTCATCTTACGTTATCTCTCATGTTGGCCCTAATCTACAACAAACCGTATAACTTCAGCGGTTATATTTTTGGCAACATGGTTGAGAATATCCGAGCTGGTAAGGATAAATGGCTGCAGTATCCAAGGTTTGTGCAGTTATTATTAAATGATTTGAATCTTGAGATAGCTCCAGATCAGCGATCCCTTCTGGTGCCGACACCTATGCTTCTTCGAGTCTTCAATGACTGCAAGCTCGCGCCAAAGGGTGAGCAAGTTTTGGCTGACCGTGAGCTTTTCGGGCACATAGTCAATGAGAACTATGTTGCACCGCTTAATGATGGTTTTGAGGATGAGGTAATTCCTCCGGTCAATGAGGATGACCTGCTTAACACTGAGATTGCTCAGGATTTAGATGATATTGATCGTGTTGACCGGGTTGAGGATGATTCTGATAATGGTGGGCCCACACCACCCGATTCTGAGGGTGATGTGCCCCCACCAACTGCTCTTGATGGTATTCAACTAGCTGATCCTCAACGCTTTAAGCGTATCTTGAGACGGATTTCTGCTGGCAGGGTCCACGTCCCGAGGAATCCAAGCAAACGTCCTGCTGGGTCTTCACCTTCTTATGCAGATTTACCTCTTCGAAGACGCCAGCGGACTACGGTTGTTATTGAGGAACCCACTCAGCATACTTCTCAGCGACCACCTCTTCCACCACAGACTGATTTGCCATCGATACAGATGCTGCTTGCTCAAATGGAGAGTTTGACGAAAAGATTTGATGATCAGAACGCAATCATTGCAGCTTAGGCGTCTCAGATCAAGGAGTTACAGCTTAAAGCTGCACAGGTGGATGAGTTAAAGCTACAGGTCTCCGAGTTAGATTCTAGGTTGCTAGAGTTGGAGTCTGTTACTATTGTTTCGGGGGAGGAAGGTCAGCGTGCCTTGGAAACAAATGTAACGCCTCCCCCAGAACCAGAAAATGTACAACCTTCTGCAATTAATGAAAATATCTCTTTGGATTACTTTGTTGAGGTTCAGGGTCAGGCAAGACCAATTGCTGTTGACTATTCGTATGTAGATCTTACATTTCTGCAAAATATGATGAATGAAAATACATCAATACCTGAGAAAGATGTGATAAATGATCCAGTGGCAGAGGATTGTTTCTTTGAAGGAAATGATGATGTTGAGGTTGAGGGGGAGCAGCTCCAAAGTGATGAATGTTATGATGATGCTCCTATTATCGAATCAGATTCTTCAGAAGATGAATCAGGTCATGAGACAGAAACTAATGAGCAATCAGCTTCTACAGCTGAACCCTCAATGATAAAGCCTGACATAGTGCTTAAACCTATAGTTGAGGTACCTGTTACGTGTAAATTTTACAAAGTCAGAACTGATTATACGGGTTTGATAAAAAGCTGGAAGTTTGATGAAAATAATTCGGTATTCATGATTAAAAGGAGTGATGGCATTCAGTACTTCAACTTAAAGTTTTATAAAATAAGTACTTTGCCAAAATGTGAGCTTCAAAGATTATCTCAGATACCCTTGATCAACAGTGCTCGAGATTCACGAGCAGATTTCTTTCAAGTGGTTATTCGTCGGGAAATTAACAGCAAGAAGTATAATCTGATTAAACCGACGTTGGGTATGAGATATAAGTTTAAGAAGAAGTTGGATCCGGTTACACGACAACCAATTGTAAGGATGATCTATCCACTAGCAAAATGCTTACAGAAGATACCTTTAGAGATCATTCCTTTGGACTTTTTGAATAGGTTGTTATACAGGGAATACGATGATATTACGGGTGAAGCTGTGATTGTGTTTATTCCAAAATCCGAACCAGCTATGAATCCGGAGTCTTTAGATGCAGATTTTGAAAATGAAGAGAAAACAGCTTGGGATGCTGTTCAACCTAAAAAGAGGTCTATGTGGGGTCTGAAGAGAAATAGATTTTGTGTATTTGATCCTCTGAGTTTGATTAATCTTTCTGTACAAGACATGAAAAGACTACATCAAAACAAGATTCAGTTCAAAGAAAAGGATAGAGCAGAAACCATTAAATTTCAGAAGATTATCGATATCTGCGTAGCCAATGGGGTACACGCTGGTGGTGTATTTCCAGCTGGCTGGAAATAGTTGAAGACTCAAAGATTTTGAAGACCAAGCTGAAGACACGGGGGAGTTTGTTGATGCATATTTGTTTGTCTGTCAGTTAGTCTATCGAGTTGTAAAAGTGTCGTTAGTCGTTTGATAGAAATATAGATTTTATATGATGCGACACTTAAGTTTTAGGTTAGGCGACACTTAGGGTAAGTTTCCATTTTTATAACGTCGATCCATAATACAACTACCTTCGGTCGTTTACTGGCTTCCATACGTATGTACTTTGCTTAAAAGCATTTCCAGCACTATACCAAGTAAACAGTTGAATAGGGGCCGTCATGTTATTTCACGACGTATTTAAAGTCATCCCATAATTATATGTGCTAACTACATCACAACAAATACAATAGTAATCTACTCGCTAATCATGGCACAAACTAATTCTAGCATAATTAAAGCATACATATTTAATTAATATTGAATAGGAAAGAAAGAACCCGGATTAGAATGCGAGAAGGAATAGACTTGAATTATTAAGCGTAATTCCAAGCGTACACCCAAGATTACAAGATGTTCCTTGCTTTCGTTCTACTTTAAACTAGCTTCCTAACTAGCCTAATACTAATTTTGAAGTAAGAAAATAGAATGAGAAAGTAAGAAAGTAATATGACTAATGCATATGGTGTGTAAGGTGTGTGTTGAAATGAAGCATCATGCCTCCTATTCATAGGAGAAATCCGGCTCATGATAGCATCTTGAGGAGCACTTTAGCAAAAGGTAAAAAAGGTGGTGCACCAAGTACGTACAATCGCGCAAAGGTGTGGTACCGGGTACGTACAATCGCGTAAAGGTGTGGCACCGGGTACACGAAAGGACCAAAAAGAGGAAATGAGATGGGGGAGGGGAGGCCGGAGGCGCCCACCAGTAGGCCGGCGACGGCTGGCTGCCACCCGCCCCGGTTCACCGTCTTTTGCTGCGTTTCTTTGTTATGCGTCCGTTTTTGTCGATTCTTTTTTTGTTAGATTCGTTTTTCAAAAAAGAATACTTTGATGAAAATTAATCCCAAAAGTGAGTTTCCTATCTCCATATATTGCGTACGAATCATTTGAATCTTCCGAAGGGCGTAGAATCTTCATTCTTTATCCGTTTTTGTTGATTCTTCTTCTGTTAGACTCGTATTTTGAAAACGAACATCTTGGATAAGATGGATGTTGATGATGGGCACTTTAGTCTTAAAATCTTGTTTTGATGCCTTGAATCTTCAAACGTGCGTGGAATCTTCGTTTTTTATCCGTTTTGCTTGATTTTTATCGTGCAACCTTGTTTTGACCTCCTTGGCAGATTCTCATTGATTTGAGTGTTATTTGATTTCAAATGCCAAGAATCGTTCCAGAATGAGAGAGATATCGGCAGTAAAAACGTGACTTTTTAGCGATATCAAGTATCCCACACTTAGAACTTTGCTTGTCCTCAAGCAAACTCGAACTTCAACATGGTTAAAGATAAGCAGATAATGAAATATTTTGAGGTGGAACTTTTTACAAAAGGGGGGTTTTTGGAAAAATGAAATATTTGTTCTTTGAAAAACAAGGTTTGTAATTTTTGGGAGCATGCTTTTGATCTTTGAACTTGGATACATGACTAGGCGATCCTTTGAAGGTGGTCACTCCAATCACTCAAAGTGTTTAGAGTTTCCTATTCTAATATTATCAATCACTCTGAACGCCAGTCATGTATTGTTTATCGTCATAGCCTTGATCGATGATCAAATCGTTACCTTTTTGGTAAGCGCGCAGTCGATCTAGCCACAATCATTCTAAGGGAAGTGATGTAGGGTTTTTTAGGGTGAAGTGTTGGTGATGTGAGAGGGGGGTTTGTTGGTTTTTCATTGGTTCTTTTTTTTTTGTGAAGGTGGAATTTTTGGGAGGATTGACGTCTTTTTCTTTTGGTGTTTGCAGAAGGAGTCTTTTTCTCTAATTGATTTTCTTTTCTTCGAATTTTCTTTCCTTGGATTTTCTTCTTTGACGTCATATCCTTGTAGCTTCTTTTCTTTCATCATTGGGACTTACTATTAAGTTTGAGGGATGCTTTCGAGAAGGTAGGGATAACGTGTTTATTTATGGGTATATGGATGGGTTTAAGAATGAAGTAATTCGATCTCCTCTTTACTCACCAATCCGGATTTGAAATGCATCACAGGAGCAAGTTCTGATTCTAAACGCATACATCGGCACACTCAAGAATCGAAAAAAATGAAGCATTAAAAGTGAATGCTTTTTATATAGCTCAAGATACCTCACGAATCGAAAGTTGGTTTGTAGTGTGCCTAGTCATGTGATGCTCTTTATGGTATTACTAAACTAATTTTTCAAAAGAATTTGTATTTTATTCGTTCCTTCTTCCCCAAAGTAAATCATTCTTCGTCTAAAATTTTCATTTTCAACATATTTTTAACTCAATTTTGAAAAAAAAAAAAAATTTTGAGTTACTTTTTTTTTTGGGAGAAGCAGGGTCTAAGGAGCAATGATTTTAGAATCGAGCATATACCATTATCCATTTCACAGTAGTGCAACTGCTGCTATCCCACACTTAAAGGAACATCGTCCTCGATGTTATTCTAAGCTCTGCCCGGGGTGAAAATCCCACACTTAGGAGTTGAAACATCTAAGACATATTTTTTTAGCGGTGTGTGTTGGGTTTGAATCCCACACTTAGTGATAAGCATAGTGGATATGGTATATTTATAACGAGTGAAAGAGACGGTATAGAAGTACTCCCCGGTAGTTGCAGTATTCCTTTGCTTGCATCTGCCGGACTTCGTCTTCATAGGTGCATTTTTGATCAAGTCTTCTTGTGATTGGTCTCGTATGTGTGAACACGTCGGATATATAATTCTTCGGGTGTTGATACTTTCTTGCAGGCTGGGGCATGTATGATCCGTGTGTGAAAGATAGTCGGAGATTTCATCACTTCTTGGAAAGTAAAATTTGCAGAAATTTAAAAACACGAGTTGCCTCCCGAGAAGCGCTCTTTTAAAGTTGAGAGCTTGACTTAGTCCTTTCTTCTTCAGATGATGCTGGATGCGTTCCTAGTGCTGGAGTGGTCACTGTGGATTCTAGGTAGGGCGTATCTTGGAGGAAAGTATTGGAGGAATTGCTCTGTCATGTCAGCAATAAGAGTTGGCGGGTTGGTGGATTCCATTCTGAAGCTTTTGAAGTGGTCAGTGGCCAATCTGTCGAGGATTGCCATCCCGTAGCTGATGTATCTAACCGACCATGTAACTGGTCAGTTAGGGTCAATTCTGGTGCAGGTGTAAGTTCGGACAACCTCACGCTGGGGGTGGTTTCGACCTATCGAGGCGATTAAAGCCATAAACTCAGTTCTTACTTCTTCAAAGTCACTAGCCAAAGGATCTCCTCCAAAGGATCTTGTTGCTTGGCATACTTGTCTGATGATTTGGTGTTGTTCACGGTTGAAGGGAAAATCCAAGTCTGTGAAGATGTAGATTAACTTGCTGAATATTTCGCGATATCCATTTCAGTAAACGTCAAGTTCTACGTCTTCTTCTTGGTACATTCCGCGCAGTCGAGTCGTCACATAGGTTGTTAGGTTGATTTGCGACATGTGTGGAATGAATCTTGGTACCTCACGAGTTTCTTCTTCATATGTTGAATCGTTTAACTCATCAATTATTAGTTCAACGTGATGACCAATGGTGGAGTGAATGACGATTCTGTAGTTTTCCGAGGCTGTGAGATGTTCTCCAGTTTCGATGAGATCTAGAAGGGTTCTAAGATCTCCCACCATTCTGATGTCGGCGTAATTTCGTGGGTTTCCAGTAGCTCTTTCAAGATTGGTTCTCATTGATGCAAGTATAGCCTTCTGACTAGAAGAGTAGGGAAAAGCAGATCCGGCCAAGGCACAGTACACTTTTTGGTATATTTACCTTTGGTTGCTGTAGAACTCGACTTCTCCCATTGGGTAGTGGGGTCTTTCTGGCTGTTGAGCTTCTCTGGTGATTTGTGCTTGAAGAGAATCGGAGAATTCTTGAATATATCTTTGAAGAACGCGGGGTTCTGGTTCTCCATAATTGGCGAGGTATGAATCGTATTCTCGTTCAATTTCCCTTATCATGTGCCTTTGAGCGGTGTTGTAGTCATTGGTTGATTCTCTGATAGCTTCTACGATGACGCGAACATCGTCATTTTCATCAATCAAGTCAATCATCTCTTGGTGGGTGTCTAAGAGAGGGATTTCCAATATCTCGGTTATGGCGATGGGAGAATTTCCTGGGGCAGGGGGAATAGAGCGTTCATCACAAGAAATGTTGACATATCCGTCGTCACATTCGTTATTATATTCAGAATCCTTGTCACGTGAGTCTATGAATTGGTGGAATTCTTCATCTGATGGGGCGTTATTGAAAGGTTGGGAACTGTCGACTTCGATGGTCCTAACTTCCGTGGTTGTGTCTTGAAGGTTTCCTTTATAAAAGCCACACTTTTTCCTTGCCTTATGTGCAGCAATTTTTTGATAGAGTGTAGTATGTAAGTCTGGGTGCTTTGATGATCGGATTTCTTTTTCAAACGTATCTATATCTCGGAGTCAGGTTCGGGTGAAAGGTTTCGATGGGTCGAGATAAGAGTCAAGAATGTTTCTCATTCTTCTGATATGAGTGAACTTTAGTTCTTGACGGAGGGTTTCATAATCAACGGATTCTTCTAATGAAGAGTAATCTTCGCAGTTTTGTATCCTCTTGACTTCAGCCATTTGTGGCAATTCAACATGATCTTCATCGTCCTCCATTTCTTCGCTCATTTCTTCCTCTTCCTCAATCTCTTCTTCTCCTTCTTCCTAAGGTTCTTCGTCTTCAGATTCAACTTCTTCCTCTGCTTCTTGAAATTCTTCTTCCTCTTCTGGTTCATACTCAGAGTCAGAGATAAAAACTAACGATCGGGTGAAAGGTTGTTCTTCTTCGGGCTCTGATTCATCATTATAGGTAATTCTGCCTGTTGATATAGTGCAACATTCTTCTTGTTCTGGGGTGCATTTTGGTTGGTCGATCTTGTAAGTGATGCTTTCACCGTGTGAGTGTAGGACAATCGTGTGGTTGTACACATCGATCACTGTTCGGGCTGTGTTCATGAATGGTCTTCCAAGGATAATCGGGATGTTTATGTCCTCGTGGATGTCCATTACCATGAAATCCGTCGGAAAGAAGAATTTGTCAACTTGAACTAGGACATTCTCAGCTATTCTTTTTGGGTATCTAACGGATTGGTCAGCTAGCTGGACGGTCATCTTAGTGGGTTTCAAGTTTTCAAGTTCTAGCCTCTTAAACAGTGAGTAGGGCATGAGGTTAATGCTAGCTCCTAGGTCGGCTAAGGTGCTTATTTCTCTAGATTGGTAAATAGAACAAGGGAGTGTAAATCTACCGATGTCTCCTAATTTTTCGGGAAGGTTATTCTTAAGTAGGGCTGATGTTTCAGAACTAACGGGAATGTTGTTTACTTCGGGCAGTTTATCCTTAGTGGATAGCAATTTTTTGATGTACTTATTACGACCAGGAACTCTAGACATGGTATCGAGGAATTTTCCGTCTAACTTAAAAGATGATAATTTCTTAGGTTGGACCTTAAGTCTAGCGGGGTAAGGGATTCTAACCTCTTTGTTTATGGTTGGGGTGGTTTCCACAGCTGGTGTCTTGACCTTTTGTTCTTCCTTTACTGGGACAGCAGCAGGTGGTGGAGTGGCTGCTTCCTTGGTGGTGGTAACTTGTTTTGCCTCCTCAACATGTGGGTTGTGAACCGTGTTGCTAGGCAAACTTCCTCTGGGTCTGTTCTCAATACGTTGGGCTAATTGTCCAATTTGAGCTTCCAAGTTCTTCAATACGGCCAATTGATTTCTCATGAAGAGATCGGCTTGGTCTTGCCTAGCGGATGTCTTTTGGTTGAGTATATGTTGGCCTTGCATGAACTGGGTAAAGGCGTCTCCTGAACTTGAAGCTGGGGCATTTGTCTTGTTGGGTTGTTCAGTGGTTTGGTTTGTGTCGGAAGTGGGTCCAGGAAGTGCGAGGGGTTGGTTGTAGGTAAGTTGTTGTTGTTGTGGGTAAGGTGGGTATCAGGGTTGGAAAGGTTGGTTGTTTCTTTGTAGGAATGGAGGTCCTCTAGCTTGGTTGTTGTTTTGGTTGAAACCGGGTGGAGAATTCTGTGGTCGAGCGGGGTATTGAGCATAGTAAACGGTGCCGTCTGTCTTTTCATATTCAACTTGATATTCACCGGGTGGTTGCGAGTTGGTGTAGTTTTGACAGGCTTGCACTTGGTGTACTTGGTGTTGTTGTTTCTTAAGTTCTCCGAACTGTTTGACAAGTGTGTCCATCTTCTCTGTTAATACCTTGATTGCTTCGACTGGAATTGTATTTGATGCAGCGAGAGGTGCTGAAGATGTCGAGTGATCTCCAGAGTTCCAATCATGGTGATGCATAGTCATATTTTCTATCAGGTCCCATCCTTCTTCATCTGTCTTTGTCATAAAGCTTCCTTGTGCGGCAGCGTCGAGGGTGGTTCGGTGGTTAGGGTCTAAACCATTATAGAAGGTACACAATTGTGCAGATTTTTCGAGTCGGTGATTAGGGCATTTCTTCAGTGCTCCTTTAAATCATTCCCATGCGGTGTATAATGACTCATCAAAATCTTGGTGGAAGTTCATGATGTCATTTCGGAGTTTGGTTTGTTTAGAGGGCGGAAAGTACTTGGTTAGAAACTTTGTCGCCATTACCGTCCACGAAGGAATAGAGCCGGTTTCTAAGCCTTCAAACCATGTTTGCGCATGATGTGTGAGCGAATAAGGGAAAAGATACAAGCAGATTGTATCTTGGCTAACTCCATTTTGTTTGTAAGAGTTTGAAAGAGATATGAACTTGTCGAGGTGAGAGTTTGGATCATCACTTAGTAATCCATGGAATTGACAGTGGTTTTGGATTAGTTGGATGATGTGGTGCTTAAGCTCGAATGATTGTCCTGGGGTTTCTGGGTAGAGAATTGGTCCTCCTCTTCCTTCAATAGAGGGCTTACTATTGTCAGCGAGAGTGATACGATCAGCCATTGCTTGTCTAATTGCAGATTGCTTCTTTTCTCGTCGAATAGTGCGTATTATAAGTTCTGGATCAGGAAAGTTAAAAAGCGGTGCAGATCTAGGGGAACAGGTCATACACTAACTAAAAACAGACAATAAAGAAAATATTTTGTTTTTTTTATAAGGTTTTATCCTAAGGGTATACTAGAAAACAGGATTGGTTGGGCCTCTGTATCGGACAGTTAGTCTCCCCGGCAACGGCGCCAAAAACTTGATGGTGTTCTGACCGTCGCAAGCGTGAATGATCACAACGCCAATCGGTGGGTGTTTTAAATTTATATTTGCTAGGGTCTAAGTATGACTTACTAATACTGAACCAAGGGCTAGTAGATGGTAAGTATGACCTAGAGTCGTTCTTAAAGAGAAACTGAATTGAAACGGAGGTGATCCAATCAATCGTTACTTTCTAGTACAGGTTTTTAAAAGAGTGCGTTGGGAATTTGGTTCAGTTAACTAAGTAAAGTAAACAAAGCAAATGAAATGTAATAATAAATCAGATAATGGAAAGTATTAGGTGGTTCATATGAGTATGAACCACCTAGTGACAGGTGGTAGAAAGAACATCTGAGTATGTTCAATAACAGGTAGTAAGTTGTTATGTGATTATGTTTATTTCGTAGTAGTAGTTTGTAGTTGTAAGTCATGTTTCCTATTACTTACTAAGCAAGATGTGCTTATTCCGTTGTTGTATGGTTGATGTATAGGTGTTCACACATAAAGGGTCTATTTAGGCAAGAAAGACGAGGATTGACTATTTTAATAATTAAAAAATAATTCGAACAATACAAAGAGTATGAAAAAACTTTTGGTTTCTTATTTACTTCTAACAAGTTGCACTATTTTGATGACAAGAGTCTTAATTCGTGTTGTAGTGATCTTGAAAAAGCTCTCGTGAAGAGTGAACAATATGATATTGATGAAAACGAACTCTATGTGGAGTTAAGATTGCTTAAAAATTTCTTGCCTTGTGCCAATATGGGACCTATTGATATTCTAAATTATCTAAAACGGGTCGATTGCTTTCCTAATGCGATTATTGCATATATAGTATTGTTGACTATTCCCATAACTGATGCAACGGCGGAAAGAAGCTTTTCGACACTTAAGTTGTTGAAGTAATATGTGCGTTCTATAATATCATAAGAGAGGCTTAATGGATTGACAATGATAGCAATTGAGAATGCTCTACTAGAGTGTATTTATTATAAAGGTTTAATCAACAATTTTGTTTCGAAGAATGCTCATAGAATAGCTCTTTTTAAAGAAGAATGAACATTGTTAGTTTTTCCGAATCCTTAGATTATGACTTCGTATTTTTATAAGTTTATATAATTGTCATAATATTAGTGCATTTTTCTATATATATATTTGATTATTGTTTTGATCGATTCGGGGCCTTTTTTTATATTGCACGGAGCCTTCCAAATTCATTTGTCGGCCCTATTAGTTAAAATCATGCTCTTGATAATCAGTTGAAAGCTCTTTTATTTTTTAAGACTTATGGATGTAAATGTTTTGAAACCATGTAACAAACTCTTGACCCATTTGTAGTTAATGTGCAAGGAAAGTTGTAATTGGTCAATTATGGTAGTATGACATTTTTGTGAAGTTTGAATATTGTAAATATGTTGTGAGGTAACGTTGTTTCAAATACCAGATTTTATTGCTTGAAAGTAAGATAAATGTTATGGTAAAGATTTTGGGTCAAACGTCATGTTTTGGTGAAGTTTCCAGGTTCCAGGCATAGTTATGCGATCCCAGAGGACTCTCAGGATCGCGTAACGAAGAACAAAATGGTCACAGTCGATTTTACACTTAGATACGCAATCCCAGACATGAGCTAGGATCGCGTATGTATGTAGAACATGTTAACAGTCTGTTTTGTGCTTTGATACGCGATCCCACCACTTCCGTATGATCGCGTATGGTAGTGTAAAGTCTCTGCAAATTTCAGAAATACATAAGTGTTAGTGAACCTTTAGTAACCAAAATATCTCACAGTTTTTGATTCCGTTTACGACACTTTTAATTCACAAATTTTATTTTTGATAATTAAGTTATATGATATAAATGCGTATAAAAAAAATCGGGGCGTTTAATCTATCAATCATTTTCCTATCTCTATAATTTAAGTGCAAATTCTCTCTGTATCATATGACGGCGTGCACACTTCACACGTACACACAATTGCAAAATATGCGAATTTATAACGTTAAGTACATACAATTGAAAATGTTTTTGTCTAATATGAAAGAGCAAACTCTATGGAGTTAATGCATTCGTATTCGTATAAGATGATATAACTTTTGATATTACATTCAATAAATCAATAATGATCGTATCTAGTTTTGTGCTACAAGTTTATCAGGCTAACAACAACAACAAAAGAATTTTTTTTATAAAAAACATGGAATGCTAGTTATTATCTTATTGGCAAGTCAATGCATATATTCTGTTATTTTATTTATATTATGATTTTAAATAATTAACATGTTTTGACTAAATCATATATCGTCACAATCCCAACAAGATCATAAGATGTGTTACGAAGATACTATGTTTGCGATTATATCAACACCATTTTCTGATATACAAAGATTAACAAAATCAAGCCTACCTTGTTACAGCTATACATTATGCCTTTTAAGTTTTAACTCGTACAAATTATACTTTATACTCCATTTATGTTAACAATATAAAACTTATATATATAGTAGGAGGATCATAAAAGAAAGAAATTTAGGGAGAGAAGAGAGAAGCAAGTCGATTCAGTATTTTATTACTATGATTCAAATTTTTATTACTTTAATTCTACATTTTGCTACTTTGTTTTAACATTTTATTAATTAGGTTTAATATTAGATGTATATAAAAATATAAAATACTTAGGTATAGATACTATTCTTATTATTCAGCATTCACTTACAAAGTTACAATTAAACCACAATGTAGAAATATTAGTTAAACTTATCACCAATTTCTATTTGCTTATTCAAGAAAGACGACATAACTTGATCAGAATATGATTGATGTGTATAAACTTAAAAATGTTTTTTCATATGATAAAAGGAAAATGTGACAAATTTGATAGTAAATATATATATATTTGCTATAAAAACAATGGAATGAATTATAAATCTTCGTTTGACATCACAACATTAAAAGATTTGTTTGACAAATGCCTATATATATATAAATATTTGACTTTTAAACCTGTAAATTTGTAATATATATTTTGTTGGTCAAAACGCATCATGAATTGACTTCTTCGACGTATATCCTATGTTGATACTTTAGTTCTTGATGACGTTGACTTTTGTTGGCTTTGACTTATTTTGCAATTTTTTTTTTTTTTTAATTTATAAACTACTATGACAAATTTAATCTAGTCAATTCTCGTATTTCACATGATCAAGAGTGCTTGTTTAGTTTTAATGCATTAATAATAAATCAAACTTTTAAACATTAAGAAAATATTGATTAATGTCATTAAAATTAGTTGAACGACCAACTTTCGTGTAATCCTATACTCGTAACATTTTAAGTTGTATCTTCGATCTAAAGTTTGCGTATTTCACACAATAATGCAAGAAAGTAGTCAGTTTTATCGATAAGTATCCAACAATTGAGCTACAAAACATCCTCATGATTAATTAACACCTGAATTGTGATTAAAATGGTTTGATGTTACCATTGACTATCTACATGTCACCCATTCGCATACCATATGTCTGACTCTACATATAAAATCAGAAATTTTTAATGTATGTGTATATTATATTCAAAGTCAAATTGAATGTCTTCTAGAAAAAATTATATTAATCAACTTGTATTGAAACAATCATTGTATATCATACAAAGAGTCTGTCTCAGTATAGACTATAGAGCAACAAATAACCAATAGATAGTGTGTTTAATTAATGGTCATTTGACTTAGAGATGGAGCCAGAAAAATATCCTCTAAGTGCGTTCATAACTGAATTTAGGGGGTGCTTTATTAAGGGTATTAGGAGGTGGGGAATGAGAAAGATAATGAATGATGGTGTTTGGTATTCTATAATTCAATGTTCCGTTATCAATTAGTGGGTTTGACCTATTCTCCACCAAATTGAAGATAATAGATATCATTACTTACCATTATGCTTATGCTGACATATAACGTTTATATATGTATCTCAACTTGTCAACCCGATACTCGTCAACCCATTTAAGTTTTGGGTTGGACTTGAGTCAAGGTTTAGGTTAACGGGTCAACTCACCAACTCATAAGTAATTAATGGAAGTTGACCCGCTTGACGCGAAACTATTCCACGAACCGAAATTAACTTGAAACTCGCTAACCCGTTAATTTTTCGAGTTGGGCTTGGGTTAACGGGTCATGTTTGACATGAATCCAACCCGCCAAGGTTCGGGTTAATGGGTCAAACCACTAATCGGAAGGTAACCAATAAAATTTGATTTTTTTGACACTAAATTAACCATCAACCAATATTAAGATCCTGTTTGGATTGGGTACATTTGACCCGTCAACCCGTTTATCTAATCATACCGGGTTCAATTTTGGTACTTTAGACCCGTCAAATTGACTCGACCCAATTTGTTACCTTACTCACGATGATTAATTTTAAAAAATCAAGTAACATTAATGACAAATGTATTACTAAAAATTAAGGTTTTGGTGTAAACTTAATTCAAAACACATATATACAAATGTTGTGTTTATTGTTAATTAAAAAAGAGGAACCATATTGTTAATTAAATATGATTTTAATTGATGATGGCATAAGCCCGTTTACAATGGGTGTGTTTGGCCAATGAGATTCCATAAGATTATAGGGCATTGAGATTTTAGTTTAAAAAATCTTCAACAATTATAAATTAGAAGATCCGTCATGTAACACAATATATATATATATAAAACAAATATTTTTTTGGTTATGTGTCATCTTTTTAATCATCATAAGATGACATGTCAAAAATACATTACTCTTAAAATTATAGAGATGTCACATGACTTTCTATTATTATTAATTTAAATTTAAATATTATTATAAATAATTTTAAAAAGTGTTAATAATAGTTTAATCCTCACACTTTTATTTTTCTCGTTTTAAACCTTCTAACTTTTTATAAAAATGTTTAAACACCTTAACTTATAGGTTGACCAAAAGTTAATCATTTAAGTTTGTTTTTACTAGGTATGTTTTGCATTGATTAACACAAGAGTGGAGTACACTCATTGTCTCATTGAATTTATTTCATCAACAATTGAATATCACTTGTGATCAACTATATGTAGACATTTCACGAGTTAAACACATTGATTGATTGAGATGTCGAGTCGAGACAAAAATGTTAGACACTATTATACATGTTGCTTATGTTAAAGTAATATAATATTTGTTATTGTAATATTTTACGTTAACAATTTTTAACGTGTTGTCATTGTTTCTTACGTGGTTACTCACAAAAACTTTGAACTTTTGATTCACATATATTTTGGTTGTTATATACTACTTTTCTATTTTCAATGACAAATTTATAGTTTTCAATTACAATATGGACATTAACATTGACTATTTCATTATATATAATAGTTTTGTATACATTACCGTGCATTTCACAGGCTTAAAGACATTTTACGAATACATGTGATACTTATTATTTATCTTCGTACAATTCATTGTGTATTATGTGGCTCCATATATTAATTTCTACAATTAATTATAATAGTTTGTTAATTTATTATATAGTTTAGTTTATGTTATTATATTTTTTTTCAATTTTCAATTATAATTGCACATTTAAAGTTAACAACAGTAATTTATTGGACTACTTACAAATAAACTTATAATTGTATTTTTTTAATGACCGTGCATCCCACGGGCTAAAAACCTAATATATATATATATATATATATATATGGATTGTTGGAAAAAAAATCCCCTAAAATTTCCTAAGATAGAAGCCAATTCAAATATCTTACGAAAAGAATTCTCAGTCATAACCTCCAGCTCTAACTAGTTGTTACCCGCTATATATATTTGAATGATTTATATATATAGGGTAGGTATCATATACGTCAGGCAACTGTTAGGTTCATTAATTCAAGAATAAGGTTTCTTGCAATGATCATGACTTAAACATGTATGAAGAATTTGGGCAACATATTATTGTGCTCTCCAAATCACATAAAATTGCATCACTAGTTTCTTGTAATTCATTTGTATGACATCATATACCATGTATTTAACTAGTATTTCTATAATTTAAACTTTAAAGTTATCATGTAAGCTATTAATATAATTAAGTGACTTATTTTTAGACTAATATTTAATATTCACAATCATTGTCCATTTATTCCATTTTTTATAAAATTTCATCCATTTTATAATCACAATCATTGTCCAAGAAGCTCAAATTGGTTATCATCTTGCCAACATGCTGCAATAGCAGCATGGGAATATACATTACAAACTATTTTTTTTATGAAATTAGTAAATATAACTCCTTTGATTGATGTATAGTATAAATATAATCCATCTCTTAGAACGTGATCACTTGTTTATAGACTCCAATGTTAAAAACTATTTTTGATGTAAAATCAATCTGATGAATTCAATGCTAAGCTGTAAGTTTGATGAGCAAGTATCTATTTCTATTTAATTTTTAAGTGAAACCTTCACGTTGGATTTATATATATTGGACTTGGTTGTATCATACGTGACGTTTAGTTCAATTGTGATTGGAATGCCCATCTCACGGTTTTCCATTGACACCTGGTTTCGAAAGATGTCTGTATATAATATATACACTAAATCGTAAACCCGTGTATACACACGGGTTGTTGATTGATTAATTAAACTAAATGTTTTAATTTTAATTTAACTAAAATAGAGGAACTTAATTGATTAATTAAGTTTTATTTTAAATTGATGAGGTCATAACCATGTTTCCTATATATAATTTATAAGACTAGCACATTGCCCGTGCAATGCAATGGTGTCCATTAAATTATTTAATTTTATTTCATTTAATAATAAGTTCGTTAAATAGCATATCATCTTTAAATAAATATTTAATATAATCAGTAGGTTGCAATATACACATAATAATGCAATTAATACAAATGAAAGTTTCCTTTTAGACAATAGGGGTAAATAAGTTATTTTAATTAATTATTAAGAACTAAGATTCAACAATTGAAGACTCTTTATACGTAGTAATAGTAATAGATAATATATATATGTATATATATATATATAGGGTTGGGTTCTGTTGAGAACAAAGGGATCCCGTGAGAACGGTGAGAACACATCTTAGCCATTCATTTTTTGATCAAAAAATCTGATTTTGGAGGTGGCACTTTTATAAATACTTTGAAGTTTGATTTTGGAGGATTCATATCACCTTTGCTCATGTAAAGTTTTTTTTTTTTAGCTTCACATCATTTTGCTCATGTGAAGCTTTTTTTTTTTAGCTTCACATCATTTTGCTCATGTGAAGTTTTTTTTTTAGCTTTACATCATTTTGCTCATGTGAAGTTTTTTTTTTTTTAGCTTCACATTATTTTGGTGAAGTTAAGTTTATTATTTTTTTCTTAACATAAGGTTATGATGCTATAAATTTTTATTTTTATAGGTTCACATAGTTTTAATGAAATTAAGTAAATATTTTTTTTGTTAACATTAGTTTTTGAAGAGATTAATGTTTATACATATTAATTCACTCTTCAAACATGTTGTTAACAAAAATTAAATAAAAATTCACTATGTTAAAACTATTGTGAAACAAAAAAAATTAAACTTCATATAGCAATCCTTATGTGAACCCTTTAAAATCAAACTTCAAAGGATTTATAAAAGTGTCACCTTCAAAATCAGGTTTTTTGATCAAAAAATGAATGGCTAAGATGTGTTCTCACGGACTCTCTTTGCTCTCACATGATCCCAAGTCTATGTATATATATATGTGTGTGTGTGTAATTATGTTTATTATCTTCTAATATATTTTTTGATGATGAATATAACGATAATTTAGTGTGTGAAGTTAAATATTCAGAATAAAAAAGGGGTCGAGTTAAGAATAAAAATAATCATAGGACTATGAAATGGATGAAAACATGAAGTTAATACAATATGAAAATTAAAGACTTTAAATTTTAGAAATGTTGAAAATGAAAAAGTAAAATATTAGGGTTTCTAAGAATAGAGTTTAGAAATGTTGAAAATGAAAAAGTAAAATATTAGAATTTCTAAGAATAGAGTACTAATATGCATTATATGTAGTATAGATATAGATAGTATATCAAAATGTGGCAATAGCAAATACAATACCCAGTATACCTCTTTACATTGTTTCACAATAGGGAAATAAAAGGGTGTTAATAAATTCAACCCAAAATATGATTCATACGATAAAACTTTACATACTTGATGCATACTAATGCACAGTTTTGTTATATCAATCGAAATTCATGTTAGTATCTTTCACTTCCCAAATAAAAGTTCACCTAACAAATAGAACCTTGATTTATCACCACCAACCGAAACTAATATAAACAAAACAACGGTGAAAAGATTTTATCTCAAGCCTTCAATATCATAATTGCGGCTTTTAAGAAAGAACAGAAGATCAAGATGAGCTTACAAGCACAAATAGCTGCTTATCTCCTAATCGGTCCCGGCCCTGTATATTTATCAGAAATTACAATAGTACTCTTCTACAGTTGTAAAATATACGCTACAAAAAGATAACCAAACACATTGGTTTGTGAGAATGACCTATACTTCAGAGGTGGCAATATGGGTGTGGCATACCAGTTGGGTAGCAGGTGAATAGATGTAAATTTCATTACCAGTTAAAACGGATCAGGTAGCAACTGTTGAATTAGGAAGGCCAGGGATATTCATTATTTTTATTTTGTTCTTTTCTTTGAAGAGACTGTATGCATTAAAACTTCAACTACTCTACCCATTCCTGGATGGCTAAATTTCAATAAGTGATAAGTTTGAGATAAGACACGGTTAAAATTCACCGATTCCAGAGTAAATGGGTCGAAATTGCCACCTCTACCTTTATTTTTAATAGACTGGAATTGAAGGCTTTGGCTATCCACCCAAGTATCATTAGGTAGTTGAAGCTTCATCAAATAAATTAAAAAATATTTAAGATTCACTCTCGCACCTGTGGGTTGCCATAATAGTGACACAATATTAAAGAGGTTGTACCTTCAGATCGGGTAGTTCAATGACACAAGCACACTCAACTATATTCGCTCCGACCCTCTCTGCAATAATAAACAAAAGATGCAACAGAAAGTAGTATCATCCGTATGCTACAACTTTACCACACCAAGAAGCTTCAAATCTCTTGACAAAAAATAAAATAAAGTAATATAATTCCATGTTTTGGGGAGCTAACCTCCCTTTAGTCCCAAACTTGGCCTTGTTTTATTTGTGCTTGAGACCACGGCATGTAGTTATATTACACTTCTCTGTTCTCGGGTCATTACTGAAAGTCGGCCATCCAGGTTGTGTTTCATCTTTGACGGGTAAAAATAGTTGCTTTCAATTGGGTTAAATGGCTGCCATTACACTCGTTAAAAGTACTCGTAGTGTATTTTTAATGCTTGAAATCTCCAAAAACTAGTAACTAGACCATCGTAATACCCAAAAAAAAAACATTATTATTGAAAAAAACATAATATGATAGTCACATATTATTTATCGAAAAATATAAAACTAAGGACAGAAAGTGTTTCTAACAACCCGTCCATTTAGCTATAACCCTTATATTACTCAATTTGACCTGAAGCCATCCCGCCATTCTATCCATGCTAGTCATAACCATGAAATATATAATTTTCAACCATCTAAATCCTAAAGGTGAGGGGCTGATGGACTATGATTCTACTACTCCGATGAAACATGCTTGTGGAGATCTTAATATTCACTCTTTAGTATTAAAATTGGCCTCAATAAGGGTAATTGATGCTGGAAGAAGAACCTTACCAAGTAGCTTTATTGCAGCCCCCAAGGTTCCACCCGTTGCAATTAAGTCATCTATTACAAGTGTACGCTCTCCAGCCTCTACAGCTCCAACATGCATCTCCATTGTGTCTGTTCCGTACTCCAAGGAATATTCTTCTGATATAACAGCTCCTGAAAAGATAATAAAAGCTCATGGCTTATTAATTATTGTTGCACCTTAATAGACTTGATACTACTATAGAATCTACCTACAGATCCAAGATAGAAAAGATATAGTTGATCATACACTCGTACTTGATTAAATTCTTTGACCACATATGATATATCATATATGCGTAATTGCATATCAGCATGCTACATGCATATAAATGTGCAAGAACATCAAAATCAAACTAAAATAGAAGCATGGGTTATATAATATCAAGAGATTTGAGCCCCTTGTAAAAGCAATGAATTTCAAGAGGGTGTCTTCAGAAACAGCAAAAATAACTAGAGAAGACAATATGGAGCCATTTACTTTTCAGTCGATCAATTTGATTTTTCTATTCGGTTGTTCTTTATCTCAAACTATTCAGATTTTTTTTTTATCTAATAGGAGAAACACTCAAATGTGTTAAACAATTGTAAATTATCCAATCCTATATACATTGGCAGTTTCTAACAGTCAAATGAAGAATCCTGTATAAACAGTTCACTCCTGCCAAAATCTGTTTACCGAGCATATGACCTAGCCCGATGGGGCATAGTCCTACATCCCCTCTTCTAACTCCTACATTGGCCCAAACAGATTGGCCAACGTACTGCTAAGACACCCCAGCGTTGGCATACACCCAACATTCAAAAAATCGTCAACATGTGTTACAAAAAAGATACCAAGGGCTAGTAATAAGTGCCGATGCTTCTAAGTATGTATAGTTTAGTAGTTTACCATCCAAATTGCATTGAAAAGGTTACTACTTAAACCAACCGCTTTCAAGTCTCTCACCTATGTGGGACACTTCTAAATATATCATTACAAAGCATAGACCAACAACACCTTGCCAGCTAATGTTGACTCAGATTAACTAAACTATGATTGTCTTTTTGAAGATTTTCGTGGTCTTGGTTATTTCCATATCCAGGCATGGATATATAGCCAACCAAGACGCAAAACCGAGACACAAAGGAGGCATTTTGAACCGATATGAGTATTAAATATTCAATATAATTTAACAGTATATTTTTAGAGGTATTCAGTAGATATAGCATTGGAATTAGTGGTTTTCATGCGGCTTGATTTGTCGCATAGATTAATGAAGGATACATAGACAACCAAGGTGCAAAAGACATAAAAGCACTTAAAGTTTATAGGTGGCTAAACATGGCACAAAATATGTACCAGGTAACTTGTTGGGTTTTCTCATAGGAACGAACTTTGCACCAATAGCCAATGCTATAGGAGGACCAAATATGAATCCCCTTGCTTCAACGCCTGCATTATGACATCAAAATCAACCGATTATGTAGGTTTATCAGTAGTTAACTGTTGATAACTCAATAAGTCAACTAAAATATTAAGTCACGTTAATAAAGAATTTAGTGTACACTTTTCATGACAAAGAGCTCTTGCTATAAAAATAAGGTATTTAACTTCAAGTGAAAATATAATCTAAGCGATACAGACTCCCAATGGAATAGATTTACATATTGTGGTAGACAACAACGGAATGGCTATAGAAATTGCAAATGAACTAAAGTACACCTCCAACTGTCTATGTTTAAAAATCACTACATATACAAACTCATGAACAAAAGCACTACAGATACAAAAACCAAAAAGTAGGATTTCGAATTTATTTTCATGTGCAAGAAAAATGTTTGCTGGGGCTTCGACAGTTGCATCCCCCAACATGTTGTGGTGGGGCTCAGAGTAATGGTCAACCTCAATCTAGACATGCAGACATAACATTTGCTATGATCTGGTTCTCGATGGCAAGAAAATGGGAAAAGCGGCATGACACACTTCTCATAGTCTGGGGTCAGATGGTCAGGAGCTTTGATTGTTTCTACAATTATTTCAGAATCGCATAACACACCGACAACAATCTCTTATCGTTATTTCAATCGTAGCTATGAGCTTAGCTTGCAGCTACCCCTGAGGTACACCCGAGTGCTTTTTACATCTTTTCTTTTTATCGATAGATGCAAATCATTTCCACTTAAGGTTTATAAAAAGGATAAAAAAATGAAATATAAGAAGTTTCAAAAGACAGAAACTTCTCATTGAGTTAGCACATTTCTCAGGGCATGGATTGTAACCATAATATTTCTTGTAACGCTTGTGCTCGAGTATACGATATCAGCGATAAACTCTACAGCTTTTTAAACAAAATTTGCCACTTTGTTTAGGATAATATACCTTGTTGAGAACAATCTGTTATCAGATTTTGCACTTTGTGTATTCTGGAGCTAAAAGTTACACTCACAGATATAAGTGGCAAAATGAATGGGTCGGGTCAGGTCACGGGTCTAAATGGGTTCGGGTCTAGATGGGTCATTTAGAAGGATGGGTCTAAACGGGTCCGGGTCCCATGGGTCTCGGGTCGGGTTGGGTCATCGGGTTTTTAACAAAAAAAAATTAATTTCAGTGAAAAATGAAAAAAAGAAATGAGGTGGAAAAAAAAAATCCCGCTAGACCCGTTGGTAATTTGTTACACAATTGGAGGTTGTATTGAAAAACTCATTTCTAAAAAGTGGGAAGGAGACCCAACAAACTCATCCCCTCCTAAATATTAACCAAATTGACCCATAATTAACCGATGGGTTTAAAAAACCACATCTACTCACAAATCATTAACATGTGACTAGCATGACTCTACCAATTCATCAGAGCTATTAACAATCAGTGCCTCAATAATACAAAATCTCAACTAATTTAGCATCAACACAAAATAACTCCAAATTCATAAAAAATGAGGATTATACCAGCAACAACGGAGATATTTTTATGCAAGTATCTTTCAACAAACAGATCAATTGTATACTTGAACGCCACCGGATCAAGCAACATCGTCGTAATATCCTGAAACATGATCCCTTACAAACACACATAATTACATCAATATATGTACTTGAATTCGGTTAATAAGTTGAATCAGTTACTGATAAGTGTCGCATGTCCGTACCAGGTTTAGGGAAGTCTGGAATGACGCGAATTGAAGATGAGATACGCGAAACGCGATCGTCGTTGACGGCAGTAATTGTTTGTTTGTGATCGGAATTAGATGACGTCATGTTACAGTATGTACGGACGGCGGCGATGGTAGTGTAAATGGACGGCGGTATTACGGAAGGGTAACGCGGTTTTGGTGAAATGACGGAATTGCCCTTTGGTAAATACTTGAGAGACTTTTGGATGGTGAAAACGGTTTTGAGTTTGTTGTTCATTGTGAGCGTTTGGTTTTTTTGTTAGGAAAAAATCAAACGAATGGGGTTAATAGAGTGGATATTATCACTCAGGGTAAGTTGGTCAATTCAGCTAGATGTACTTAAATTTGTTTAAATTTTTAAGATAAAAGATGTTTTGTAAATAAAAAAAATAAAGAATGGGGTTTGTATAATCGGTGTTAATGATTTTATGCATCTACAATATCAAAATTTAATCATTAATTGTTTGACACATTATGTATAGTAATATAAATAGTTTAGCTTGTTTGACCGGTTAAAATAAATTAGCTTCATTTGACTTGCGTATACACATCTTCGAACTAAATACATATAAAATTAATTTTTTAAGTCTACCCATGAAACTAACATAGGAGTAACTTTTTCGAGCTCAACATCTGAACATACTATAACATAACGTGATTGACGTCTGAACAATTGTACATTGCTTTGATCATAAACTTCAATTAGTAGTTGTGAAAGTTAACTTCTTGACAAGTTAGTCATTTTGATGAATTTTGTTTGTTCTTCTGGTGAAGGAAA
Organism: Pseudognaphalium luteoalbum; assembly: GCA_963422505.1. Classification (NCBI taxonomy): domain Eukaryota; kingdom Viridiplantae; phylum Streptophyta; class Magnoliopsida; order Asterales; family Asteraceae; genus Pseudognaphalium; species Pseudognaphalium luteoalbum. Next base: position 13,482,205 of record OY730194.1, read on the forward strand.
AGATATATTTGAGACACGGAGAAAGAGAGTGTAGAAAAAGGATTTCGTAGTGGTATAATTGAAGCCTAACGAGGGGTAAATCAAGAGCTTTTTCTTATATGACCCGGAGTAAACGAAGAAAAATCTCACTATAAAACACTTTTGTGTTTGATTGATTTGTTTCTATCCATTATATAGGTGCTTAAATATGTTAGAGTGAAAGGACCTAATATGGTTCTAGCCAAGATCAAGCGCGGTATTTTGAAGTATTTGAATTCTATAGATTTTTTGTTATACTTGTATCTAATGTTAATTTGGGGATTCATATATATATATTGTCACAAGCACTTCAAAGAAAAGATCATTACATTTTAGAAGCAGTTTTATTGGTGGAATCAACCAAAGAAAAATTACAAAAGTTAAATAACAGTTAGGTAGTCTGAATTACTTTTAAAAAACTATTTTCTTAAAAAAGTTCTGCCCTTTAGATCAGACAGTTATTATTATGATATACAAATTTTGTCCTCTCTTTTAGTCTCTTTTCTTTGACTTCGATATTTCATCGACATCATATTTCAAGTACATTTGTTCGGTATTATTGATTTTAAATGATTATTAACAAACACTGGATTTAGCAAAAAAAGGAAAAAAAATGTTTTTACTTCGACATTTTGCACACTCAAGGGAGTTGATAATTACAACATAGAATTTGATTGGCACAACATAAATGTGCATTAGACAGTTATACTATATGCTTTAAGGGCATCTCCAACATATGCACTAAACACTACACCAAATTTGATGTAATAAAGGAATCTTTCAGGAATATATTTGCACCAAATGTGTTTCATCTCCAATGTATGCACTAAATTTCTGCACTAAAACTACTTTTAGCATTTACACATTGGCCCCTAAACTATTTTTACATTATACTTGACGTGGGTTCATTATTTTTATAATCAATTAACTTTCCAAACTATTAACTTAAATGTTAAGTTTATTTATTTATTTTCGTAAAACTTCAATTATATAAGTTCTTTGTA